>SMGT01001674.1:161031-199567 GCA_004794575.1 Lanistes nyassanus | reverse complement strand
CAGTAATCACCTACCGGGCCTCATATGTACTATGTATAGTCGTTATTGCGGCTTTCAAATAAATGCTCCGCCTTCGGTCGACTTGTTGAGGGTGTATTAAAATCTTACACAGTCACATGGGCTTATTGAAAAGTTAGGCAATCGTGAATACGGTATACGCGGATTCGATTCCCCGGTTTTACCACGGCCCGAAAATATTACATCAAATATTCCAGAAATAAACGATAGGGTAAAACGTCGACAGAGAGAGAGAGCATAAATATGACGAAATGTTATTTGCTGTTGATTATGTCTTATTGTACGTAATTTATCAACAAAACTTCACCATAAATATATTGTTGTATGAGAAAACACTTATAATTTACAAGTAATGGTGGTATATTTATATATATATTCGAAAATGTCACCCGGGGATATGGAGTTGGTGGGGAACGGGGGATCTGTTCTTTTAAAATAAGTTGCCTTCTCCCTCGTGCCCCTTTGTCACGTGACACTCGTTTCAGATTTTCGGTTTTCATTAATCGCAAAGGATGGGTTCCTACCTTTGCTTCACGCTTTTCCTTGTACGAAACAATCTGCATTGCTATACACTTTAACAATAATCACATGGTGAAACTCCATAGCCTGCAACAGTAGGCTATGGACCGAAAATGTTTCTTACACGAACCATATATCTGGCAACAGATATTTTAGTTAAAAAAGTCAACAAAAACTGTAGACTAACTATAGCTGCTATAAATCAAGATATTCGTAAAAAACAACAAAAAAAAAAAACAACAAAAAACAAAGCTCAATTGAGAAAAAGTTTGCTCTGTTCCTCGAGTCAGTATGTTGTCCACACTTATCCTCTACTATATTTTGAACCTCAGTGTAAACAACGTGAAACACTACATGTCAGGACACACGAATCTTAGATTTTATTAATATCGAGCGATCGCTTTTAATAGTGGTTAATAAAAACACCTTTGTAGGTGTCTATCGTTAAACGTTAAACAACACGCACGCGCGCACGCACACACACACACACACACTAATGGCTTCGATTGCTTTCAGTTCCGATGCAACTTTTCTTCTTTTCGTACCCTTCATTGTCACAGTGCTATAAAAATGCTTTAAATTTGCTGTTTTCGCTTGGATTGGAATGATTTACAGCATTTTGTCCAGTTTGACATTTCTGTGAAATTAAAGAAACCCCCATTTAACTTGAGTAATAAGATCCGTGAACACGAAACTGTACGTAAGCCTTAGCTCGTACAACTCAGCGCGAGAAGCCGGCTCTGCACCCCGATGTCCCTAGTTCCGGTGGTTGGACGATGGCGCAAAGAGTACTAGCAGCTGATTGGCTGTTGCCGATGGACACCAAAGAAAACGAAAAAGGCTCATTGTTGTTTCGTTATTTTCGTAGTCCCTTCGATAATCTTATGAAGATCTGCCGACTAGCAAGGGAATGAAACTGAAAGGAACTTGAGGACATTCAAAGGAAACTAAAGAGGAAGACAAGAAAGGAAAATCCTTCGCAGTAAAAGTTTCTTGTTTTCTATGTTTGTTTTGGTTTCCACGAAATATTAATGAACGGAGTGACGAGTGTTTGTGTTTATAGATTTAATCTTCTTTCCGGTCCTTGAAACTTTTCAAACCAGTTAACATATGTGTGCAATTGTTTGCATTCTAGCCTGCTGTGGCTATAAATAACTTAATTGTAGGGTAATTTTTCTGCAGAACCTATTGAATTTTGTTCTTGTTATTCATACCGAACACTTTGGGTGCTGTCTTCACCAAAAAAAAAAAACTAAACAATTTATGTTGCAGGATTTACTCTTACTCCGTTTGTGCAAGAGGATTATCAACAGTTTCACATTCTTGCCAGTGTTCTTACTGTTATTGTTATATGTGCCGCACTGCTGTCGTCCACTCAAAATCCTCGTCTTTAAGGCTGCGTATGATTCTTTGCTGCAGACGAAAACAAAGGACAAGCAGTCCAGAAAATACTGAATACGACTGACAACAAAAATGCTCCAGCCTATCTTCTTTGATGATTTCATGACAGATTCAGTTCCTCACAGAATAAAATCATCGATTTAGCATGCCGCCTGTGATGATTAATCCCGTGCGTCCAAACATATGAGTCATGCAAGTCGAATTTTCCTTAAACTAGTGCAACCTTAAAATTACGACGTGATTCTTTTAAGCAAACAAGTGGGCGATGATTAAATGTTCAGACCTAAACGATGCAATGTCCGTTCCTGTTTGGAGCTTGCTCATATTCGGAAAGTACTGGTGAGACAACAAATGAGACGTATTTGCTAGAATCAGTGGATGGTTTTGACAGAGTCCGGATAATCATTGGTTCACGAAGGAACAGGCATGGATAGCAGTGTCTTGCTATCTATTCATCCGATATTTCTTACATATTCCTTGGCAAAATCACTGCGGAAAGACATCATAATCGCCCCCCCCCACTCAAAAAAAGTAAAATCTCATAAATACACGTGCTGCGCACAGTTCAATACACCTGCGAAAAGAGGACTGAGTGGCTATGCAAAAAGATTGCTGATTCCTGCGCAGAAGTGCAAGATGTCAGGCTAGAAAATCTTTACAGATCTGTTAACTTAAGAAGAACGAAGACGTCATTTGAGCTTAAATGTCGGATCTACTTAAAGTCTTCATTTTTCCACTTCTTTATTAACTTCTAATCGTCCGCACTCCGCACTCCCTCTTGTGTTCCATCGCGGTCAACACTCACATTTTCTTTCTCTTATGCAGAAATCCGTTCTACTGTATCATTCGCTGTATAACAGAACTGCGTTTAGTCAGGTTTGCAAAAACCTTTCCTTACTGGGCTAATTTGCCGTACATGGCTGTGTGAACACTTCATTCGGCGAAGAGAGGCTTCAAAACGTCACGTTGACTGTATCTGTAGAATATACTTGCTACCTCTGTTATCTTCAATCCACTTTATGACTAAAGAAAACCGCTGTGGCTATCTGTAGAGAAAATGGTTGATAAAGCCGGGATCTTTCACAGTTAAAGAAACATAAATCTTATTGTACTGTTAATGCTATAGACAGACTGAATTGTTCAGCGAAGTGATTGCTTTTAAGATCTTCAGCAAGACAGAAGTCACTTTTCTTTTTATTTATTGGTAGGTGTAATTCCTCTTTGTGTCATGCCTTGTGACAGGATTCTCTATTTTTGTTAAGAAAAATAGAAATTTCCTCGAAACATAGGCTTGATCGATTCTTAAAAAGCCTTGTTCAGGCTTTCTTTTTTTTCTATTCTTGTATTTTTCACTTGACTTAATTGTTTAATCTGTATTAATCTTTCTGTATTTCCATATCTATCTGTAGCTGTCAGTTTATTACTCCTTTCCGTTTCTTAGCCCCCCCACCCCCGCACCCGCCCTTTTCCCAGTTCTTCTACCACTATTGCTCTGAGAGCCATTTTGTGTGACGAAGACCGTCTCCAGAAGACAACATAAAAAAAATCAAGAACCCTTCATTCCTGGAAATCCCGATGCCTTCATTTCAGTGCCCTTTGTTGCACAGTCGCGAAAATAAACGTTTTAAACAAAAACTCGGCAAGCAGGTTGTCTAAGAAAATACTAAACTGCGGCTTGAAATGTTTGTTTTTCGTGCTTCGGCCACACTCCATAAATCTCCCGCAGGGAATGTAAATGCCACGCAGGCTCCTAAACTAAGGCATACCCCGGGGAAAGTGGAAGGAGATAGCGAATACGGAAAGGGATGTGTTTGTCAACCCTCAGTAATAGATCTGCATCGCTCGGAGCAACTCTCGTGTCTAGGATTTTGGAAAAGCCGTTCTGAGAATCGCTTCCCTTGTTCAGCTATGTCATGAAAACGCGGCTTGCAGGTTAATCAAACAGGCGCGCGCAGGGTTATCACCATTACAGGAGAACTCTGCAGATGCTGCTGCATCGTCTGGGAAGTGAAAAGGAATCATTGTTTCTGACATTGCAATGGCTGGGCGACCCTCCATTTCAAACAGATACCGATGTCTTTAAATGTGTGTTGAGAAGGCTAAAAGAGTTATGAGTTTGTAACAAGGACTTGTGTGTGTGTGGTTTCACTACAATTCATTGTTAATATCGCCGCTCCCTAGTCAGACGAGAAACAGGAGGGAGGAAGAGGCGAAGAGAGGGGGATATAAGAAGGCGCAATTCCAACGAGAAAATGGCTTTATCTGTCACGGTAGAAATGATTAACCCTGCTACAATTATTCAAACTCTGTACTTGCAAGTGGTCGCGAGATCAGATATGTCGAGAGAACAGCAAAGCGTTTAGTCGTTCGAGCAACGAGCCAGGAACAAGCGCAAAGTCATCCTTTCAAGGTTTCCATCTCCTGCCCTTTTGTCTCCGGCACCGCTAGGGGTAATGCTGCTCTTATTCTCAAACGAATTGAATCTGCAAATTGTGCAGGCTGTCATTCGTAGCAGGGATGGTCAATTTCACGCTCTGAGGGCTTGTCAGGCCTCACACGGCCCCAGTATGATCGAGCGAAGACTGAGAACTTTATGGACGCAATCGGAACACAAGTTTACTGGAATTAACACGGTTGGCAGCTTTATGGATTACCGAATTTCCCCGTATTTATTGTGTTCATTTAATTACTGGTAACCTGGAAACTGGCTAGCAACAGCGGGTCAATAGCATGTGCTGTCACAAATAGTGCGGTTAGCTTCACTTGGCGCAACAGACCATCTTGAAAGAGGAGAAATCACGAAGTAAAGTGAAAGCATGCTTTGAACTTCTAGTGGTTAAATGCCTACACAAGGTGGGATGTCTATGGAAAGTAATTTGAAACAATGACATCCCATTTGTTGAAAGAAATTATTATATGTGGTTCGGAGAAAACTGAAATTTCTTACCGGTGCTCTCATTATACCAGAGTTGGGTATCGGCGCTAAACATTTGAACGGACAGCCAAAGTCTTGTGATGACATTAGAAAATAACAGCGGCATCGCTGCCAGACGTAACTGCGAAGCGAAGGAAAGATGAAAATAGAAAAGCAGCAAATGAACGAAGAAATGAACGGCGAGCGACGAAAGAAAGAATGAAAGAAACCAATAAAAAGAAAGAAAAGCAAAGAGGCTTTCGCGGCAAGGCCTTGTTTACTCCCAGACTTGGTGTATGTGGTGAGGGTTTCGCGGTCAGAACTGAGTAGAAATGCTGTTTATTATAAAGGAACCCCACCGCCCAACGAAAAGTACGCGCAACAGCTGTCTTTTGGTATGTCCTACAATGTGCCCTTTATTTCGAAAGCATCTTTGCGAAAATCTTCATAGCATCAAGAAAACACGCTTGCATAATCTACTAGTGCCGGACATAATTTCGTCTGTTGCGTGGCTTCTCCGAAAATCTCCCAGCGGCTGGCGGCTTCCAGACCAAGATTGGCAGCTGACAAAACCACGATTCTTTTCTGGGGCGGAAGTCACCAGTCTCACAAATCTCACTCTTATTTATATCTTGTGCAAAGGTGGCTGGTAGAGCATGGAAACACAAGTACATTTTACCACAGCAGAAACACATGCTTACAGCCATGTGATGAATCATTCACTAAAGTCTAGTATATATTGAGAAGATTAACGTAGCTGTAATCAATATATGCATTTAATGTTTTAGAAGTTTTGCAGCGTTTCTTCACTGAGGGTTATGTGTCGGAGTAAAATTAAGTGACTGATACCCGGATGTCCGTTATACAAACATCTTGTACAAGAAATAGAGAAAGCATGCATGAACACGGGAAGAGGAAAGCAAGTGGTCATGGGTGTGTTCGTCTGTGCATGCAAACTCGTGTGTGTGTGTGTGTGTGTGAGCGAACAAGAGAGAGAGAGAGAGAGAGAGAGAGATGGAAAGAAATGGGTAGAGAGCGAGAGAGCATGAGAGGGAACGAGAGAGGGAGAGAGGCGCTGCGCGGCTGCTGGCGTAGGTTCTGTTCGCTGGCGTGCGCGTCTTTTCCCAGCGCACAGCACGTGGTGCTGAAAGAGAAACAGAAAGAAAGGAAAAAGATGAGCTATACCGAGCGAGAGATCGGGGAACCCATTTAGCACGGAAGTGGCCAGTGCCGAACGTTGTTTACCCAAACAAAGCTGAGTTGATTTTAAAGTGAAATCAAAATTTGCTCGTAATGCTAAATGAACTGAAAAAGCGATGTTTCCTGCAGTTTTTTTGGTCTTTCTTCCATTAGCATGGCACTAAAGGGATGCGCCCCAATAACATGTACGATGCCCCAGTAGATAAACCTCTTAGCCTTGTTTCAGTTGCATAGTCGCATTCAGTGGGGATGTTTACACGAAGCAAGAAAATCCCACTTAATAAACTGCTTCTTAAAGTTTCTTAAAAAGAATGAAAGATGTTTTGAATTTGTTATCAAACTCTGGGTTTTCTATCGAATTTTGATTCTCAGAGAATTTCTTATTTCTTCAGGTTGTTTGAGTTTTTAGGTAGCCCCTTAAAAGAACAAACATTTGTTCGGTCATGCATTACCCATATTCAACAGCCGCTATAGTACAGATAGTTACGGAAAAATGCAACTTCAGTTTTAGTTTAACAAAAACATTCTTTTTAGCATTTCGACTCTTTAATTGTAGTTAATGCTTAGTCAAGTGATGCATGCAGTCATACATTCAGCTCTGCAGCATGCTGTAATGTTAACAACACCCTCCGCCCCACTCAGCAATGGTATTTTCTTTGTGGCGATTGCAGTTGTTCAAAAACAGCAACATCATCATTCCAAGTCTTTTCACGACGTTCTTTTATTGTCAGACCTCGTGGATGGTCTGGGGGGCATGGAAAACAGGGAGGCACTTATCCGGCCATGCAATCTGGACGTTTTCTGCTAAGAGCCTGTGTCCAATGAAATTACCATAAAAGGCAGCTCAGCGGCAATTCGAATGTGCATATCCGAAAAGTGTTTCTGTGGTTTCTGTGGGACAGTTTTCTCTTCCAATATTAGGGCTCTGTGTTTTGCTGCCTTTATTCGTGAGCACGAAAGTTTCCCCCTCCCACTCCCAAAATGATCCACAGACCGCATCCACGAACAAGGCTTTCGTGATTTGCGGGAAAAATAAAAACAGGAATTGTAGGCGGGCGTAGTGTATTCATTACATCACAGAGTTAACATGCTGCATGATAAAAACTGATTAGTGAAACGGAAAGTTGGCACTGGAAAAGATGTCTGATTGGAGAAGCCCTAGCCTGTGGTCAGTGAAGTAAGTGATCATAGTGTAGCTAGCCTCAGATCAAAAAATGAGAAGGTTTATTATAACGTGAAGATAATTCTGATACGTGGGATAGGCATAAGGGTCAGATATCTATGCCAACACTTCTGTTTTCACCACTTTTGTAATTGATTCTACACAAAACATTGACATCATTCTATTCGCATCTTTCGTACACTAATCATAAAAACTAGTTTATTGTCCTGTCACATCTCGTATGTGTTGATTTTCAAGACGTCAGTAATGCCACGGAGTCGTTTGACGTTTATGCAAACAGCCTGGACAGAGGATAACTTTACAAAATAACTTCTCGTCGTGTAGCCTAAAATATGACATCCTCAAAGTAGTTCTCTCACTTTGCCTTTATTTATTTATTTAAATTGACACTCTACTATGCACCTCATTTTTGTTTTTCTGCACATTCTTTGTTCTTTTATGTACGGGAAAAACGTCTCTTGTTAAGTTGTTTTGATACTATACTGTCTCATATATATATATATAAGTCGTCAGAAAGTAATAAAAGCAAACACACGAGTAGGTCGATTTTTCATGGCAACAAGCCACTCAGTTTATGATTCCTTAGTGAGGAAACATAAAACACCTTCCGAATGAGCAAACCTACCGCCGTCTGACATGATTGATAAAAACAAATGGCAGGAGAAGGAACTCGACTTTCCTTTTACTGATCGAAGTTTTATCCGTCCACAATGTAACGCTGGCAGTTACAGCAGTTGCTAATTCTTTGTGCACAGGTTTTCTCTCGGTTTCCCCTGGTGTGTCGAACCCTCGCACAACAGGCAAAAAGTACTCAAGATGGAGATTATTTGCAGCTTTTTTCATCAGCAGAAAACCGAAACTTTGTTTATAGAAAGAAAAGGAGAATGCGTCGTGGGTATACGCAAAACGTAAACATGTGTTAAACTTGTTAATGGACTGTTCAGGACAACAAACACTTCTTCCAGTTGTTCATATTTAAAAACCAAAAGCAGAGCTCAATAAGGCTATTGTGCATGCACTGAGAGAAGAGAGGCTTTGTAATTCTAACTGCACATTAATCAACATTTAGTATAAACATTAGTATAAAAAATATATTGATGATAATTTTTAAAAAAGGACTTCATATGTAGAATAGAACTTTTACTTCGCAAGTAAATGGTTCGAAATTCCTGCAACATTTTTATAGAAGATAAACTTCTGAAGCCACCTCAGAGATGACCTGGATGTTCTGCATGCGAAGTTTCAACTATCTAAGGGTCTCTTTCATTACTGCATTGTCCGTTGCAAAAGCACGCTCACACACACACACACACATTCTTTTGTCTCAAACGGAATAAAGTCGATGTCAATCTTCCGATGAATGTAGGTGACAGATAACGAACTGCTTAACAGATCATTTTATTGAGATCAGTTGCTTCCTACAAACATTGTCCGTAGATTTATGAACACATCCATCACGACGACAACAACGACAACAAACATACGCAACAGTTCAGCACAATCGCAACGCTCCGTAGATCCACTTGTTCAAACTGTAGACAGCTGCTTACAACAACTTAAAAATGGGGTAAACGTTTTTTTTCCCTACGGACGCAGTTTTTAATTTTAACAAATGGACCTCGCAACAAAACAATTATGCAATGATTGTGACACACAGTTTTAGACTAAACTTCCCTTCCTTGTTAGGCAAGAGCCACACAGGCATAATTCAGCCCAGTATCTCAACATTTCAATGGTATCTCATCGTATGTCCGCATAAAGAACATATCTCTAAATCTTTATACTGATCATTGAGTGAATTAACAAGCGCGTTCGATTTTGGTATATTTTAATGACAATACCCAATTTTTTTGGAGGTCTTCGTGTAAGACTCTACTAAAGCGATACATGCAAGACTGGAAGGGGATTCTTTTTACATTCTTTGTAAGCAACAACCTTATCAGTTTTGTAAATGCTCTAAAACAATGTATTGATCAGCTCGAGAACAGAGTGGGTTTTTTTCAGATAACTGGTTTTAGCATATTGCAAGATAGTACCTCTCGTAATTTGAGGGAATCACTTTACGTTTCGTGCTGTGCAAACCTTCAGATGTCCACATGTGCAGATCAACACAGCGAGACTACTTTAGAGCATGAATTACCCTTCAAGGCAAAGCCAGTGTTAAGTTAGTGCTTACACACAGGACAGTACTCGACGGCATATGGGTGGCGCCTGCAAGACCCACCGACAACACTGAATTTTGTTAGCGCTAGCTTATCCCGCAGCGACATTATCGAGTACTGTCCTGTGTTTAAGCACAACCTTAGCTCAGAATATTCTCAAATCAGGCGTATCATGCGCTACAGAGATAAAGTTCCTGGCTCATATACTGGGAGTAAATCGTCTTTGCTGAAAGTAACCCAGACATCTGAAAACAAAAATTATGATGCAGGGGGATCTTCATGTAGGATGGGTTCGTTTTAAAAGATGATCTTGAAATGATAAGTAAAAATAGCGCCTTCTTGATAGGGTCTCTAGAGGTGTCAAATTATGCACAGGAAGTCACACCTGGCGCTGGCTGAGAAATTTGTCTATATCTCTCATATATAGCAGTGGGAATGAGCTTGGAGGGGTAGCGGTGCATACAGGCAGCGTTATGTCTGAAACAGTAAACACCAGAGCTTGTGCAACGCACACCGTGAAAAATAAACTCGTGAAAGGCGCCATTCGCGATTTCTGCCTCGAGGAATAAGAGTATATTGAGATCTCGATGTATAAAGTGCAGCCTTGGATAACAGCGGCACACGATGCGCACTTTGCAAGTGAAGTTCACAGTTTAGTTTTACGAATATATGACGATGTTATCACAATCTCATCTGATAAATTACTTATATGAATTGAACACTGTCAAAAATACTGGAGTGTGATAAACGAGGATGGGCGGTGATGGGGAGGGGTGGAGACACAGAGACAAAGAACGCGAGAGAGAGAGAGAGAAAAGACAGAAGAAAAGCAAAGTGAAGTAATGGAATAAAGATGGAATGTTCTCTCCAAAGATGAAAGGCAGATGAAGAATGGGAGGAACAAAAGAGGACAGTGTCGAATGGTTGAACTAGCTGGTGTAACCAAGTGTGTGTCCTGTAAGGAATCTACACTCACTTTTCTCGAACAGAATCTCGCAGTTCCCCCCCTCCCCATCTACAGCAGTCTGTACTTCGCCTTCCTTACCTCCTGCTGCAGCCTCGTTCCCAATCAGTCAATGGCTCCAAGCAGGTCAGTGTCGCTCCAGACTTCGCCTCCCAGTGACCAGCACACTATCGTTCACGATCCTGTGACACTATCATCCACGATCCTGTGACACTATCATCCACGATCCTGTGTCACTATCATCCACGATCCGGTGTCAATAACATCCGCGATCCTGTGTCACTAACATCCACAATCCTGTGTCACTAATATCCGCGATCCTGTGTCACTAACATCCACAATCCTGTGTCACTAACATCCACGATCCTGTGTTTTACAACAGCTTTTCAACACTGCCATCAAAGTCACTGCAAAGCGAAACACGTATCACAGAAACTGAGCGAGCAACAAACAACACAGTCGCAGTTACTCGTGTCGAGTTCACACGAGTAAGGAATGAACCCCATGGCATATATTTGTTCCAAAGTGTGAGTAATAATTGGCTGCTAATAGGTGTTGAGCAAATAGCAATTTTGGCATGTCTGAACCTGGACAGCCTCGAATGTGAGTAAATATTCAGAGCTGTTGCCCAGTACTTTGGATTGCGCCGATATTAAGAACAGTTCTAAGATAAAAGCGGAATAACGTGATTTGGTGTTTCCACGTCTTTTTTTCAGGAGATAAGCAAGTTGAGAAGCAGTCACAACATGCAGAACTCTGTATCCTTGCAGCAATACAACTCCAATTGTTTTGTAAAAAAAAACAAAAAAACTTTGAATAGGGAAAATAAGAGACACCACCCCTGTGGGGGCACACATACACAGGCGTACATCTACACTTGAGCACATGCACAGCTGCACAGCGCCTGCAGTACTCAGTAATAAAGCTCTCATGCACTAAAGTACACGCCAAATTAGTGATAATTTTGCTGATATAAAGTCCACATCAAACAGTAAAGGAGATCCTACAAAACCATCCATATGCTCTCCTAAATTCCGATCATTCAAACACCGCAAAGACACTCGATATTCTATCTGTTGTAGTTTCACTGAAGTTTCAAGAAAATATTTCGCCGGATTAAAAAAAAAGTTTTCACTTCCAGACTAATAACTGGTCTCTGGCATTTATAACGCACCAACGGCCGCAGATGACAGCAAGCCGGTACACTGAAAAATAACTGAATTCACTCAATATCCGGTGTTTATTTTTGAATTCTATGGCCCCCCTATGGTCTTGCGTGGCATTTTCCCAATCACGCCTTGTATTGTTTGCGATGTTATTCCCCTGCGTCTTCTTTTGTTTGTTGACAGATACTTTTCAACGAAATAATGGATAGAGGTCAAGTATCATGTTTCTTTTGGCCAACCTTAAACAGAAGTTTTTAAACATTAAAACCTGATTAAATTTCCCAGAAAATCTTGGTTTACTCTCTGCCACAGTTTTCCTTTGTCTCACTTTCAGTAGACCCCTTTCATAAAGCATCCATCACGAGGGAGCATCTGCACTGCCATGTCTGTTATAGAGAATGTCATCCACGCAACTAAGACATAGAAACCGATGTCATTGTATCCGAGCGTTTGGAAGAAAAAGGTCCTCTAGGATAATGGCGGAGGGATTATTTTTCGTACAGCATCTCAAAGATCTCCGCTTAAAACTGTTTTTTCATCGGAATCAGATCTTTCAATCCAAGTTAAAAAAAACCAAGACCTTTGTTTAATTTACTTTGGGTTTGCAGGACCCCAGACTGATTAAAAAAAATTATAGGAAGCGGATTCAAATTCAGAATCGGAGTAGTTGGGAGTTTGTTGATCCAACCCAGACTGCTAGGAATTCGAATCGGTTTTGGCAGTAACTGTTTTTTGGTCTGATCCGCTCTGGAAAGCGCCTTTTTGAACAGTTTTATACAGTTAAAAACAGTTTTATTAAATACAAATATGCTTTATAAATGTAAAGGCTTTCTTAACTCAACAGATGTGTGTCCTAGTTCTGCCAGACCTAACCGTTTGAATACATGGCCAGGTTGGCATCTTTGCCTCCTTAGGAAAGGAACTTGGGATTTCTGATCTCAAAGCTGAAGCAATATAGTATTCTACACGCATCACTCTATCTGGGATTATGAGTAGAGCATAAAAAGTTTCTATGTTCCAGTCTCTTGAGTGTTTGTACAACGATGAATGCATACAAAAGCACACCCACGGACGCACGTACACGCACACAATTAGACGCAGTCACGCAGGCACACACGATTGCATGAACGAACGCAGTCACCCACGCGTACACAAACAGACGGGAACGCTCTTACACACCCTGCTAAAGGCATTGACCACACCGACATCACAAAATGAAACAGCGGTTTCGTCTCAAAGCGTCCTGCACACGCACTGACGTAGGCTTGTGTCCGTAGTCGATGTAGTCAACGCTCTTCATGAGTTCCTTGAAGAGCAGCATGATGTGCCAGTTGAACTTGGCCGAGCACTCGATGTACCCGCACTTCCACTGCTTCTTAACCAGGTTGGCCACTTCGCGTCTGGGCATCCCACGCTCTTCGGCCAGGTCATGCTTGTTTCCCACCTGTCAACACACGGCAGATAATGACAGCGAGAAGAAGGCGGATAGCAACTTTTCAGCCCGCGCGACGCATGCATGATCGCACGCCCGCATGCCGGCACGTGCAATCTTTTCGTCGCAACACCGTCATTGAATAGATATCATCTCAGACTGTTTAAACGCAAGGAATCGTTCCCAGATTCATCTATCGTGGCATCTGCACTGTTCTTTGAGTGAATAAATGATCTTACACATGCCTGCAGGACTCTTCCTTCACCTGAGGCACGAACGCCTGCTCGATTAATCGTGAACGTGTGTGGTTTTTTTTAGGGTCTTATCCGCCTGCTATTTTCTGTCTTTCGCATACCTGGTGAAGAATAACCACTGACCGTCGCAAGCCCTGACCTCACTGCTCCGTTTTTGTTTCTGTAACCCTAAACCCAACTTTAGCCAGTATGCTGATAGTATAGTATATACGGCATTCGTACTGTTGATAGTACAAGATATAGCAAGCACTTATTTAGCGCCTATCAAACACGCATTTAATAATAAACGACGAAGTGCCTATATTATTGGGATGTAAAATTATTGTAAACAATGCGATACGTAACTGACACGTATAATGATAGCAAAGAATAAAGTGCATAACCTCGTTATGGTCCCAATACATAAAAGAAACCACGAATAGCGAAAGTACAGGCGAAGGACTGGCTCAGACAAGAGTTTTTATTCTCCATAAGGCAAACGATCCCTACCACTCGTTCTCACTGTGAGGAAAGTATCTGAGTTTCTCATTCTGTAACATCTCCTTCTGACCAGTGTACATGCTAGGATTCCCCTCTCCCAGCACAGACATTAACAATAGTAAACATCACTAAAGAGGTAACGTCTGTGCTCCCATACTCTCATGCGAAGCGTGCATCTGTTTTCTCGCTCGTTACAAATCTTCAAATTAAATTATACTTTAAATAAAACCATATTATACTGGAGTTCTTAAAGGGTAAAATTATATCTGTGTCGACGTTCACTTGTGTCAGAGGCGAGCGATTGGCTTACAGCTGTGGTCATATAGAGCCAGTGTGCGGAAGCAGATGGCCTAGTGGTTAGAGCGCTTTCCTCCGAACTGGTTGAACAAGACAAGCACGTGATGCTGTCCATCGAAAAGCTCTCTGCTGAGGTCATCACACTGCAGTTCGGCAAACTAGGACGAAATTACATGCGACAGAGAAAGGCCTTAAGGATACGCGATTTTCGATTTTGTCGTTGCTGCGTTGCCAGCAAGTGTATGGATCTGTGGCTTTGGGCACTTCTAAAAAGTAGTTAAAGCTGGGGCTGGTCTAATGAACTGGCAGTAATGATAATAATAAGTTTCTTTCCTGCGCTCGTTGTGGGAAGGTAACGAAGTCTATTTTGGAGGTGCGGGGATGTAGGGGAGGGCAGTGAAGACTGTGGCAGAGTGCGAAAGGTAAGTGCCCGGATGAAATCGATACGCGGAAAAGAGTAAATCAAGTATGAAGAGAGACCGCGAGGGATGAAGGTGGCAGAAATATTTCAATTAATGATAGGTCAATGATAGGTCAAACACTTTGGAAAGCACAGCGATCAGATAAACGCCACCACCAACAGCAGCGGCGGCAGCAAACGGAGCAGCTGAAGGAGGAGAAAAGTGGGGAGAGGGGGAAAGCAGATAAAGAGAAGAGGAATGGGAAAAAGTGAAAAAATATTGGAACTACAGAATGCATTTGTAACCAAACGAATAAATGAAAGACAACACCAATAGACAGGAAAAGCAAAAGGAGTCGAACGAACAGAACGGAACGAAGGGCAACAGAACGCAAACCAAGGCAGCCAGTCAGCCAGCATACCAGCCAGTAAACCAACCAGCCAGTCAGCCAGCATACCAGCCAGTAAACCAACCAGCCAGTCAGCCAGCATACCAGCCAGTAAACCAACCAGCCAGTCAGCCAGCATACCAGCCAGTAAACCAACCAACCAACCAACCAACCAACCAACCAACCAACCAACCAACCAACCAACCAACCAACCAACCAACCAACCAACCAACCAACCAACCAATGCGCAATCTCTACGAGTGAATCGTGCGTTCGGCTTTAAACGTGAGGGTTCCCTCCTCTCCACATCTAATTTGCACTTGCCACAAAAAACTTGCACCAGACTCGATATTAAACCACCTTCTACACCCATTTCATCTGTGACTCACCACGAACAATTTACACTCACCAAGAACAATTTACACACACCCGGCCAAGAACACTTCACGCTCACAGAGAACAATTTACATTCACCATCAAACAATACAATTCATAGTCAGCAACAGCAATTTACACTCCTCGCGAACAATACACACTCGCCACGAACAATTCACACTCGCCACGAACAATTCACATTCGCCACGAACAATTCACACTCACCAAGAACTAAGTATCTAAACTCAGAACAATTTACATTCCCATGAAGAATTTGTGTGACTATTCATTAAAAATATCCACTCACCACAAACATCGGCACATCGTGCATATCCCTGGACTCGAGAATCTGCTCCCGGATGTTCTTGATGTACTGGAAGCTGTCCTCGCTGGTGATGTCATACACCAGGATGTAGGCTGTGGCGTTTCTCAGACCGTAGCCCCGGAAGTCGGTCCATTCGTAGAGCGAGCTGACCGGGAAGTACGGAATGTAGGGGCAGTCGATGATTCGCACCTCGTACAGGTGCTCGTTGATGATTACGGCCGGACAGAACACCTAATCAGGAAAAACAAGTCTGATCAAACCCAAAAGGACACATGCAATAGTAAATAATTTTACTTTTCTAAAGATTAACAAGAATTGGAACAAAGATTTATTCAAATGAATCCTTATAAAGAAAATGTGAAGTAAAATGATAAAAGAATTAATGCTCGCCTAAACAACAGACGAGTGCTTGCGGGATTTATTCAAACGACCCCTGTGTATTATTGAAGACAATTATTTTACATATGTTTTAATATTACATAGCGACCGCAGAAATAAGTTGAGGTCGACATTTCAAATTAGCAAAGACAAGAAAAAAGTTCTTAATCATAGAGCGTTCACATCTGCAAATAGAATTATGTGTTCAAACAAACATTGTATATTAATGAAAAGTAGTCACTGAATTATGTTATTAATTTTTTTGTCATTCTGCCATTTCCCATGTTCTTATTTGAGGAATATTTCCAGGGAACAAATTACTTACATATACTTTTGTTCTCCACCTCCCTTATACTCTCGAATCGTCTCACGTATTTCTTTTGATTTTTAAATTATAAGGTTATAGAGTGTTTCGTCATCGTTGTCACTGTAATCATCATCATCCTCCATCCTCCTCATCCATCCTCCATCCTCTTCATCCACCATCCATCCTCCTCTTCCATCATCCCCATCCATCCTCCTCCTCCTCCTCATCATCAATCATCCTCCTTAAATCTCGCCGCTTCTTCTACATATTGTACAGTTTACATCCTCATATCCTTTATTCGTGAACGCCGACAATAGAACGAGCACAGTGATAGAGGTCTGTCGGCAGAGCTAAGAAACTTTTCCCCTATACAATCATTCACTCACCCACAAACGGAGATTCAATCTTTGTCATTCATCCACTCGATTCTCCGTCCCTTTCGAAACTCTCTGCCGATTCCCATCCCCCACAACCCAGAGGACAAAACAAAGGAAGTCTCTCTCCTCTCACCCCCTCCTTTAGCCAAGTCTTTTGTACCTCTCTCTCTTCCTGGGGAGACAAGCGTTTTTCACCGATACAGAGGGTCGTGTGTTCTGACCTCTTGTCAAGATACTTTCTCGCCATGAAACACCTGTTTACACGGCTGGTGGCTTGGATTTTCTCCAGGTATTCCCCGGCTTTCTCCCCTTCTTCCGCCTACCCCGTCATCAACCTCTCCCTTCATACACCTACCCCAACCATTTGTTTGCGACTTGATCTTAAACAATAAACAACCAGCTACACGCTTCTTGTTGAACACTGTGTACATGACGCAACAACCGATGATGTCATATTTCTATGCGCGCGGCGCGCCCTGGTCTCCTTGACGACTAAACTCTTTGTGGTGACGAAGCAGCTATATTGGAACTCTTCTTTCCCGGGAGATATTTCCAGCTGTGCCTGAGGAAAATTACAGACATTCGCGTGTTTTAGGTAACCCGTGGCATTTATTTCTGCCTAGCGCCATACAATCTTGACATTTCCACATGCGTTTCGCTTCTTCTAAAGAGACGGTTTTGGTTTTGTTAAAACCTTTGAAGCCGTGAGTTAACAGAAGTAAATGGCTGACCTGGGTTTCCATGAAAGTACAGTCAGTAAACAACTGGCTTTATTTCAATTGAGAATACTGAGCGATAAACAGCCTGCTTCATTTCAGCTGGAAACTATACGGAAATAATGAAGGGGTAGATTTAGAACTGTAAACAGCGCAAGCGGATGGCCCAATGGTTAGAGCTCAGACCCCAATAACCAAAGGCGCTGCCACAGGCTGGTTCGAAACCCCTGTGCCAAACCACACTTCCCCCAGTTGACCTAGCCGGGAATGGTTACCTGACGCACAGGCTAGTGTAGCAGCTGGGTTGGGGTTCGTAGTGTTTCGTATCTTCAGGAACTCTCTAAAGTCACTCTCTTACAATAGAAGCTAATAACGGCGTTATTTCCTACCGCTCTAATTGNGAGTGAGAAACAAGTCAAACAACTGATGTTACTCTCGTCGTAGGTAGATAGATATAGGTAGAAAACGTCGGTTAAATAAAACTACACTCAGACGCATCCTCCTCAACACTTTTAAGGGGAGATCACTCTCTTACACTAGGGAAAGTAAAGCAGAGAGGGGGAGAATATGGACACAGCCTTCGCGACGCTTGCCACAGAAAAGTGGGGTTCTCTACCCAACGACCCCAAAACAGGTCACGGAACAACTTTGGCCTTTACCCTAAAAATCACATCATCATTCAACATTCAGTAGTGATTGAAAATTGATGTCCAGGGCTGGCTTGCATGAACGTTCTTATCTCCACTTCCGCTCATAATAGCGGTCGTAAGCCCCATTCGTCCTGTGTATTTTACGTACACCTTTAAAAACGGACAAGAGATAAGAACGCTCATGCATTTGTTTCGGTGGCTTCCCTATTATCAAGGATTTCCTTTCTCCTCCTTGTCCACTGTCACAGTCTCATTGAAATAAGGCTACGCGCACATTTCTTTCACAGACCATTTTTTTCAACCTTAGTTTTGGTCAAGGAAATTCATCTTCACGTCGTTTTGCACCTAGCTCAACAGGTCTGGCTCGTTCTTTAATTGTTGTACTAGTCATCTAGCTTGGCTTAATATATTGTCGAATATTTCCTTTTTGTTAACATATTTCGCGAGAATAACGCGGGGAAAAAGATGTCAGATATAAAGATCGAAATAATATCTACCAAATCCCCATCTTCGTCGCAACTCGCGTCCCCCAAGAAAATTTATATCAAAGACCTTAACACGAAGCAAAATACGGGCCAATTCTTCCAGCCGACCTACAGAGCAAGGACCTTAAGTTATTCAAAGTCGACTACAATATTTCTTAATAATATATGGATTTCTGTCATCACTAAAACGTAGAAAAGTGTGGGCGGTCCTGCTGCTCGTTTTTCTGGCCTAGTTTTCGCTGTTTGTTGGGGGTCCGTCTACGTCGCAATCATTTAAGTCAGCCTTAGATAACAACGCTTGTTTCGTGAACATCTTTGCACATGAACTCTCTCGTCTCTTGATCCCTTTCCTCTGTCTCTTTGAAACGCAGTCGTTCTCTTCTCCATCTCTCTCTCTCTCTCGCTCTGTCACCTCTCAACTCTCCTGCTTCTCTATTTCTAATTCTTGCCCACTCTCTCAACTTTCTTTCAATATATCTCTCAGTGTATCTCTCACAGTGTATCTCTCTCACAGTGTATCTCTCTCACAGTGTATCTCTCTCACAGTGTATCTCTCTCTCAACTCTCATTTCTCTCCCCACCCCCCACAACCCCTTTGCTCGTTTCTTCATTTTTTGGTTTGGTTTTTCATGCCTTTACTGATGTTGCGATCCCTTGTTATTCTGGGGGCTTCCAGCAGACGTCCTTCAAATCCGCTATTATTATAGTTATTATCGTTAATCAGATCTTCGTTATATTTTCGTATGTATTATGTCCATGCCTGTGCTGAAAAACGCAATACTCAACAAAAACAAAACAACAACAACAAAAAACCCCAACAAACAAAGGAAGGAAGTCGTCACAAATGAAATAAGTATGGAACTCCGTATTAAGTAGGCTGCTCTCTAAATCGTCGCTTGATACTTGTGGCTTTCTGTATCCCTAACGCATTCTCTTTCGAAACGAAACGAAATTTAACGTTAAAATTTTCGTTAACGCATTCTCTTAATTTGTCTTTCTGTATACCACCTGTCTCCCTTTAACTCTACAGCCTGCACCACCACCACCAAAGTTTCTACTAGTCATCGTCGTCATCCTGACCTGTCTCTGCTCCGTGGGCACGTACTCCTCCGGGAACTGCTGCATGACAAACTGTTTGACGATGGCCGACTTGCCCACACCAGGCGCGCCGAGCACCGCCAGCCGCACGTTCTGGTAGTCCGAGTCGATGTTCAGGTGAGTGCTGGGCACGCCTCCCACCAGCCGCCGGCGGTGGGATTTCCCCTTCTCGCGGTGGTGCGTGTCCGGGCGCGCGGGGGCCGGAACGTGACCTTGGTACTCGGCCTCCACCTCCACGTCAGGGACGGGCGGGTCGCTCGGGAAGGGCAGGATGTCGTCGTCGTGTAGCTGATGGTGATGGCTGAGCGGCTGGTAGCGGGCGTGGGCGGCGGAGGCGGAGGCGGGGGTGACGGTGACCGTCTGCTCCGTGTAGAAGCTGTCGTCGTCCAGGTGCGTGGAGCATGATGGGACGGCGGTCCCGGACGCATGGCTCGGAGACGGGGTGGGGGAAGCCGTTTCCACGCTGCAACCAGACCAGTACTTCATGAATGAACGCGATCAGTTTGAGGCGAACCGTCTGGGCGGAGTTGCGTATTAAAGCAGTCCGCGCAAACAGAGAGATGACCGCTATTCTTCACAGAGTTGCCTGTGTAGGCATCGCACGATCGTTCTCTTCTCTTCTGATGTTAGCGGTAAAGGTTGTCGCCCTTCTGCCTGCTGTTCACACTAATTTTTTTCCGTCTTCTGTTCACACTAAAGTTTGTTCTGCCTGCTGTCACACTAAAGGTTGTTCTGCCTGCTGTTCACACTAAAGGTTGTTCTTCCTGCTGTTCACACTAAAGGTTGTTCTTCCTGCTGTTCACACTAAAGTTTGTACTGCCTGCTGTTCACACTAAAGATTGTTCTGCCTGCTGTTCACACTAAAGTTTGTACTGCCTGCTGTTCACACTAAAGTTTGTACTGCCTGCTGTTCACACTAAAGATTGTTCTGCCTGCTGTTCACACTAAAGTTTGTACTGCCTGCTGTTCACGCTAAAGTTTGTACTGCCTGCTGTTCACACTAAAGTTTGTACTGCCTGTTTTTAACACTAATGTTTGGTCTACCTGCTGTTCGCACTAACTTTAATTTGCTTTTCTACGGCGCAGCACTAAACGGGTAACCGCTCTCAAAGATTTTCGGCACAAGATTCTACAAGAGCAAACACCAACGATCACCGGAAGCTATAAGCTTTGGAAGCGCAAAGGAAACGTGACAAATGCTGTATACGAACAGAGCGACTGCTGCTAGTGCAAGATCTATCCGCTGTATAACCACATTCCAAGTGCATTTTCTCTCGCTAATGGAAGCAGACTGCCTTCTTCGGAAACGCTGGCAATAACATTTTCATTGTTATTAACCCAACCAGGTAGGAGATGGCTTCAGTAACAAACGAGTAAAAAAAAAGTGTAGAAATAGATCGAGAGTGATAACACTATGGAACTATACAATGACAACATACAGGCAGTAGAAACAGTGACAGTCACACAATTAAAGAGAGTGGATGTAGCGAAAAAAACCCTGCGTACAGCTAGAAAGATCTATTGATCTACCGAAGATTAGGCACAGTGACACATTACTAAACAGAACTACAGACAGCAGACTCAGTACGGTCGTGATGTATTCTCGCTCATCGAAGTGAAATAAATAAATAGGCCAGATCGCGAGACGCGTTTGAAACCCACGACCAGTGTTGCAGACCAAACATCTCTGGGTGCTGTATGCTTCATGTCATCTCGTACAAGCCTTTTCTAAATTTCTTTTTCGCTGAATGATTTTTAAATTGTTTTGATTTGCCGTTTTGGCAGTTTTTTTGCGTGTGCGTGCGTGCGTGTGTGCGTGTGTAGAAATTAGTAGAACAGGCGCAAATGTTTTGTAGATATAAGTGTTACTGATGTGGAAATCTTTTCCTGAGCCCCTGTGGGTTTTGAGAAACATTGAGCGAAAGGGTATACGGGAAGCCGACAGGAGATGAATTCACATTCGGCCTGAGTAAGACACGCAATGTTTTAACAGGGCAAGATGATATATACAAGAAAAATAGCTTACTTCCATTTGCATAATAGTGATGAACAACTGATGTTTAAGAACTCGTCCATGCATACATAACTGTATAAATACATAGGCACGTACGTATACGTACGCAATACATACATACACATGTATTGCGCTGACAAAAACACAAACGCAAATGTCTAGGGGAGAGTGGGGTAGGAGAGAAAGAGGATATTCGAAAAATAATAACTTCACATAGTTGTCCCTTTCGCTTTTAGTCTTACTCAATAACCCTTTCTGAACAGACATATTTAGACATAGAGTAACATACAAAGAGAGAGAGAGAGAGAGAGGAAGAATTTAAAGGATTAAGGAAAAAAACTGTGGCCGTCATCGAGAATAAAATTCGTCTTCCATGCCATTGTTCCTGTTTTATCCAACAGAAACGGCCAGAACCTCTCCATTATTAACTGACATTAAAACAGTCCAGCGTGTCTTTCATTTATAGTGCATGCCCCAGCTACTTTTCAGAACTTCTTACAATCTACACTCCAGTGAGACAGCTCCGCTCCTCTTCCGACGATCGCATTCTCGCAGTACCCCGCATCAGGACAAAAACATATGGACAGCGCATGTTCACCTTCTCGGCATCCACCCAATGGAATTCACTTCCCCACAACATTCGCCACTCCCCATCACTACAGACTTTCAAACGAAACTTAAAAACTTTTCTTTTCCGAAAGTACCTTGACTGACGTCCCGATTGCCTGTCTGCATTAACTTACAACTTTCTCTGTTCATCGTCTCTTATGATACTTTTCCACCCATCTGTGACTGAAGGACGATCTGTTTCCCAACCTGTTGGTCAGTGGTGCGTTCATCTCTCCCTCTGTGTGTGTTCGTTGTTTTCACTAGCGTGTCTGTGTCCATCGTCCGCGCGAAGTGTGCATGAAATGTGTTCTCGCGCGTTAAAAATCCGCATTTTATTTTATTTATTTATTTATAGTATTTTATTTATTAGTTTGTATATCACAAAGCACATGTTTACTCGTTTACAAATTGTGCTCGTGATATTTTATCTTTAATTAATGACTGATATGTATTACAGTTTTCCGCGCAGTGATTCCCCCTTCTATCTGTTCGCTCCATTTAGCCGCAGATGAGTGGAACGCGAGAGAAAATTATTACGTCAATGAAAGTGTGTTGCTCGCGGCTACAGTTGTTCTGAGATCAGGGAGGAAGACTGAAAGAAAACAAACACGAACGGCGCAATTCACTGAAGTTGGAATCTTCGGCAGGGAACAGAGGAAGCAATCTCTGCTCGATGGGACGGCCGGTCAACTGAGTTCAGTTCCACTACCTTTGACTCCATAAAGGCGATGCCACACAAGCCCACAGAGGAATAAGCTTTCAGGTCCTGCACGCAGCGAGGACTCCACAGAGTACTGCTTACAGAGTACCCCACTGTTCGTAATGGTGTGCCGCGCGAGGTCTGTCCGAAAGTAGGTCAGGACCCAAGTTGAAGCAGGGTGCGCAAAGACGGTGCACAGTGACCCATGACCTTTCTTCCAACCAATCGAGCATCCGCCTACCAGTTTAAGTTCTTCGACAGGTCCATTAGTGAAGTGATATGGAGGTCTGGCAAAAGCAGTTGCTTTGCAATCGGCTTCGAGATGTACCACACACGGCAGAACGAACGAATCCCCATTTCTTTCTTTTGGCCCTATCTCTGCTCTTCCGCAGCGTGACGAAGCTCGATTCCTATCCGCTGCTGAGAGTGTTTGAAGTCCCGGGCAGCAGAAATACCATTCGATGATCTGTGACGTTTGTTCCAGCAGGCAAAGCAGGCTTTAGATTGTGGAGCAGCCCGGCGCTCGAGCGCATGAAGTTGCTTTGACTTTGTGTGCTCCCTGGCTGCTTTGCCGACGTGTGGCATCCCCCCCCCCCCGGGCCTGACTTTAGTCTGGTACCCCGGACTCCTCTCAGTCTCGCTCACTCTTTATCCCCAGCGGAGCTCGCTGAGTCCACCCTAATACGATCAGCTTCCGTTGGTTGGACCCCTGCAAAAGGACAAATCTTGACAAGCGGCCTGCCTGGCAAACTGGCCACGTGACGAGCCCGAGAAAGTTACGCACTGCGTGGAATTGGGAAAGACGCAGTTAATGAGCCCTCCCTTCCTTCGTCCGTGTTCTCACGCACGCCCCTCATGTAGCCGCCATCAGAGAAGCTCGCAGCCATGATTGTTCGGGCAGACAGCGGATCCACCAAGGAGATTATCCTGATAAAAGTCAACCCCAGCCAATGGTCAGTGGACAGCCGAAAGATTTCCGGTTGAAGAAGGCAGTCATCTAGGACTTTCAAGATTTTCACGTTGGAGCGTGAGTGGTCTGGAATGGAGAAATCCTGGTCTTACACAAACCTTTTTCTTACCAATGTCTCGCTCTGTTGGTCTTCTTTCTATTCGCTTCCGAATGTTTCAGTGTCACATGACGATTTTCTTGTCATTTGCCTACTAATATTCTCCCCTTTTGCGAGAGGATTTTCTTCGAACTTGCTCGAGAACATCTTGCTAGTACACAGTACATTTGTTGCCATATACATTTCATGCTTTTTTTTGCAAACGATGTTTTGTACAAGCGTATGTCTATTGTATTAAACGATTTCTTGACATTTGGACCAAAATATCCTCTTGTACTGGTAGAAGATTTTTTTTAAAATGCCGTTTGCACAGAACATGCTGTTGTGTTAAATGAGGTCCTCGTGTTTAATAAAAACTCTTTCCCCACAAATTTGCACCACCATACCCTGTTTTACCCAACACGTGTTTAATTTACATATTTTTTAAACCAGCTGGAGGAATATTTCTGTTTTTCATGGCATTGTTGTAAACCATTTTGCCCTTCTATCCCCAGCAGACCTCTTCACTTCCTGTCCACTGTGTTTCTTTCCTCCATTCTCCTTAATCAAATGGTGCGTTTTTCTTTGAGAATTTTTTTTTCAATCTTCTTTCATTTTGTTCGCTGTCTTTAGAGCAAACAGATCTACAATAACAAACATGGAATTGTGTCTCTTTCCATTTTCCTGCCCTTTGTCTTTTTCTCCGTTTTTACAGTTTAGGTTCCTTGTAAATAATTTGTTTTTCCACATACGTCATCTTAAATTAATTTAACATGTCTTTCATTCTATTCGTTCTTTGTATCGGTCAGTCTGTCAGTATTTTGTGTCTGTCAGTTCAGATGGTCGGTTCATTTTAATTGCCATTTCTTCTTTTTTTTCATTCTTTCTTTCTTTTCTGGATTGGCAGATACGAAGTTTTTGCCTTATTAGGTTCTCTCTCTTTCAGAACGATGCCGCATTGCGGTCGACCTTCCGGCTTTGGGTTCGATGTTCTGCTCAGTTAAGAGATTGCGGGGTCGAGGTCACGCACCTTCGTGGTCAACAGACTTGTGTAACCCAGGGCGCAACCTGCACTGGGTAGAAAATACAGTCACATTGTATTTTTGGTGGTCTGCCCACAGCTGTACCCATGGTAAAACGACAGTAAGCTTATAGGGGCAAAACGAATCCTAACAAGCAAAACATCAGTCTTGAAAGGAGAACACTTACGGTAGGTCATCCTCCCCCTGTGTTTCCGAAAGACGAAATTACTGTCGGCTGAACAAGACCTGCAGATTAAAGATTCCACGAGAAGCTTGGGGTTGGTCGTGGCAAGCAGTATAAACTGCCCATGAAGAAATGTCTTCTTGACAGTTCGAGGGGGTAATACGCAATTATCACCTTTAACTAGCAAACACAAAACCTGCCACACGTCGTTTTGCATAAAACGTCGAGACTGGATTGGCTACATCCTGTCTCTGCGCAAGAGAGATGAAATTCCAAGAGACCTTCGCCTGAAATGCGATTCCACAAGCTGGGTAGGAAAAGAAGTACATTCGCAGAGACTGGAAGTACCGAATGGGATGTCACACGGCAGCAACACAATTCACACAGAGCAAACAGCGAGATCCCTTTGTTTTGCTGTCCTGTGATATCGTCCTCCATGCTTCCAGACAGTATGCAAGCCAAGCCCCCAGAACTGTTCCTAGATTGTAGGCTGTGTACGCGGACTAGATTTTATGTGCTATATTTATGGCACAGACGATATAGCCGCATCTCTTTTAGTTCAGACACGTCTATGTGGCCCAATCTACGACACTGTTTTAGCTATATCTTGATTAATTCCATCACTTTTTTATTTGAAGAAATTATGGAGGAGTTTTAGCCGTTTCCGCTTTCTTTTCAGACATTGTTTTACAAGCCTAACGCGATCTGTTTCAAGCATCCGAACGGGTGGAAATCCACCCTGACCACCACGTCTCTGAAGCGAACTTCTATGTCAAAGCTGCGGTTGTTAAGTCGAATCGTGTATCCGACCCCTGCGGTTTAGTAATTATATGGCTGAAGATAGCACCTCACCGGGGTTGACTGTCTTCAGACAGCTGTGGTCTGAAAACGATTTTTTTACGCCAGTGAAACTGCGTTTTCTACAGGTGTAAAGGGGTGTTTTCAGGGCACTGTCTACGTCAGGTGACCAACCAAGAGATAGTCGCTGCCGACAGAGTATTTAACACAAACTGTATTACGCAAAACGGTCACAAGAATAACAAATTTAAAAGTTACGGGGAAAAAAAAAGAAATGAAATCCAAGCTCGTTTGTTCTCATGCTGACAAGGAGAAGTGCACACTGTAGTTACAGTCCCACGCGCCAGCAATGTGGTGCACGCGGCCATGCTCCACGGCACACTGGGGAAAATAAAAGTGTGGGCTCTGGATCACGTCACTGTTAAATGTTAATAACTGGTATTGTGCCTGTCTTTTTCGGTCAATATTCTCCGCACAGCACCAAATCCCCGGACTAGCGAAACCAGACATAGACGTACAAAAGGTTGTTCTATTATCGTATCATACGTCTATAAACAAACACGTCACCGCCTCAGTATCTGAACGAAAATATCCGTTTGCATAAACGGTGAGGTTTGCTATCGAATTTATGCAACAAGTTTTTAATTTTAATCTCTTTGGCTCAATCTGTCGATTTGTAAATTCATGTTCAGCGCATTATCATCTAGGGTTGAATGAATCTAAAATAAAGATTGTAAGCCCATAAACAAACATATAAACAAACAAATAAAAAACAAACAATCCAACATTGAAATGTTTGCTGAGAAAGAGTACTACCGCCAGAGATCTTGCTGCTGTTAAATACCCACGGCTACTGGGGATAATGCTACCACCACCACTACTACTGCCGCCGGCGCCGCCTCCCACCACCACCACCACCACCACCACCACCACCACCACCGCCGCCGCCACCACCAGCAGCAGCTTACTGAACGGAAACATCAGCATTTCGATAAGAACTAGTATCTGTAATCTGCTTGAAGCTGGGCGTACGGAAGGAGCTGGAGTTGTCGACCTTTAAAATAAACATTGAGCATAAGAAAGTTTTGTTTTTTTATACAAAATTAAATCAATTGCCGGGAAGGACAGGGGAGGGAAGGAATTACGTATGTGGAGAGGCGGGAGTTGAGGAAAGGAAGGAGGCAACCTATAGTATTCCGCTGGACATGTTTCACGACAAAGCCGATCCAGAGAGTTTAAGCAAATGATGAAATGCTTTCATTATCTTCTCATTCAAAACCCAGGCAGCGCCCAGTCAGCCAGCCAGCCAGAAGGCAAGCAAGCAAGCAAGCAGGCAGGCAGGCAGGCAGGCACCCCCTGCGGCTGTTGTACTGGAGACACGTGTTTACTTTCTGCAGCATTCTTTTTTTTTTTTCAGCGCGGAACCGCGCAGCGAGGCCAGCAAAATGTCAGATCAATTTGGATATTTGAGTAATCACCCCTGCTGATCTGCAAGCTGTTGCCGACAGTGCTATTTGCTCCGATTAGTTAACGAACGCGAGGAGAAACATCTATTAAGTCTAGCCCCCAGACCTTCCTCCCACCCCCTTTACCCGACATGCCAGGCGCAACATGAAATCGTAGCAGCAAGTTGATCCGCTCTTACCTGCACACGACGTTTCGCTTCATACTTTTTTCCCCGAGTCTACGTTTTCTACTCTGCGGCTGAAAACTCCGTTCGGTGCCCTGTGCGTCTCACGGTTGTCGCCAGCGAACTCGAACTGCTTCGACCACCGCCGCGATCACAGACACGCAGCTGTCAACATGCTGCGCAGCAATGCTGGCGCTCACACTGGAGGCGGCCAAGTCGTGCGACACAGTCCAGCACGCGCTCTGCCGCGGATTGCTTGCGGTACGACAAGTTTCTCCCACTCACTTTCTTGGTTTCCTTGCCGCACTCCCGCCATGCGCACGTGCCTCTCTCTGAACGTGTGTGCACAAACTTCGAACCCATCTTTGTGCAGTAAATTCTCCCTGCATTTACGAGATTATGAGTTTAATTTTCTCAAGTGCATTTGATGTGTGTGTGTGTGTGTGTGCTCAACCAGCTAACCAAGCCAAAAGCCAGCAACCAACCCACCAACCAGTCTTTTAGCGAGTATACAATGTTGCAGACATCTATGTCTTCTATTTTTACTGCCAGAAAACTTGCTTTCATGTACAGAGGAAACACAGTTCTCTGTTCCTACAGCTGTTGACTATGTCTGTAAACACCCACAGCATGCACGCACACCAACAAGCTCGCGCCACTTCTCTGTTGATATCCGATACGTAATATATACGGCAGAAGGCGATTACCATCCATTGAAATCGAAGACGGAAGCTTCTTGACCTTCGGATCGCGATTTGCGTGCGCATAAGACAAACTACTTTTCTGCGCTTGCGCGGTGAGATTATTTTGTCACTTCCTGTTTCTTGGCCTCTGGCATATGCCTTTGTCCCTATCGCATGCTTCACGCACTCTTGTAGATTGTTTCGAGGCGGTCCGGGTCGAAGGGGCCCGCTCGGCTAAGGTCTTCGCTCACTTCATCTTCGTCTGCTTTGACTCGCAAATGCGCCTCTTTGTCAAACGGCCCGTACATCATAAAAACTGGCTGGATTCACTTTCACGTAAAATACCTGACCGATGTCTTCATTATCAGCCGAGTCTTTTATGCATGGAGGATTGAATAACACGTTTCTTAACCGGGCAAGTATTCATCGAAAAATTCTTTACTCTTGCATTAGAAGCAACTAATCTGATTACAGCTTTTATGTGATCTTCGATGAATTTTGACCCTGTGCCCAGTTAAGAAACAGCTTGAGATAAATGTACACAAATCCACGGTTTGAACATATCGATTTACAAATGAGATATAGGTAAACAGAAGTGTAGCACAGGGATAAAAGGACAAACAGAAAAAAATTATCAACAGGGCGTGGCAGATTTTTTAAAGTACTGCCACCTGATGTTATTTTGCTACGGTATCTCCACGAAGGGAGTCAAATGAAATAAAGCATTTTAAAGTCTTCAGCGTGACAAAAGAAAAAGCACTATACTGTGGCGCTGACAAGTCGGGGGGAAAGTCATGTATCACTGAAAAACTCACGAGCTGAAATATGTCACTGCACTGCAAGGAAGCTAGAAATTCACTGCTGACTTGAACATTTGCAGTCGGAAGCTGTCCACAGCCCACTAACTGCTTGTGCAGCAAAAATCGTTGGGTTGCAGCAATCCTGCCTTTGCCGTGCTGCAGATCGCTGCACAGCACGCTGCGGCGTACACTCCTCCCGGGGTCCTCCCGGCGAAAATTCTGGACTAGGCCAAGCCCGAGGTCGGGGTGTCCTCCTCTCGAAGCTGCTGGGGCCACTAGCTGTGGCTGACGGCTAACAAAGAGGCCGAACTAAGCGTTTCATTTAGTGGACTGCAGGCCGTCATTAACCGCCAGGGGGACGACACAAAGTAAGGGACGTAACTGACGGCTGATGCGAAGCAGTCCCCTAAATCCAACAGTTTATGGTTTGATTTGACTGTTTGCTTCGCGTTAACTGTCTCTTAGTGTCAGGCAGATCTCTACATCCCCCCGCCCCCACCCTCCAACCATTACCAATCAGCGTCCAGACAGCCATGTCTATGGAGCTCGCTGCTGACCTAAGAACAAGTTTCGCGGTCCTGCTTCTCCGGTAAAGGCAACGCATGCGCACTCGATGTTCCGGGAGGAAACATCCTCAAATACCCGGTCATCGGACATCGCGGACAAGACGAATTGAAGCTGGAGCGGTGTACCGAGCAAAATTAATCCTTCCAACGGAAGAGCGATCCCTGCATCAAGTATTGACAGAATCCCATCCCCTAATTGCTGGTCGATTTTTGCTACCACGAAATTATCGCATTTTTTATTGCTTGCACCTTCTTGGCATCCTTCAAACTGTTTTCGCTTGTCCTGCTCGCGATCTTGTTGAAATGTTCTCTGCACTCTACGACGTTAGGGTCCTAAGGTGTTTGAACAGAGGGGAAAATCGATCATTTCATCTGTAGTTTTTTATGAATAGATTTTTATCGGCACGTCGATTGGACTTGTTTACTTCCTGTAGCCTACTTCTCTGCGCATATCCTGGGAAACTTTCCGCTGTGTCGTTTGTGCACACATACACAAAGGCTTCTGCTTGCATTTGCGATTTTGCGTGTATGCGTTTCTGTGTGGATATAAAAGAAAACTGTTTAGTTGTGCGAAGTAAATAAATAGAACAGCGGTGTTGTCTGTGTGTGGTGATGGGGGAGAGAGGGGGGGCACAGAGTGTGCAGGGCCACGTGCGTGTTTGTGAGTAAGCACGCGTGTACATGGGGTTAGTGTGTTTAATGCGAGCGTGGGTGGGAGCATATTTAGGTCCATGACAACTTTGAACCAATTTCTAAAAATACCTTCTGTGAACTCCTTTGAAGCTGCCTTAAAAACCCGCGCAAAGTTTGTGCTATTTTCGCTTTACATTGGACTAACCTACAACTCTCAGTCTTATATGTTCATCACAACTGTGTTTCCTAGCATCGTTTTTTTTTTCTTTACACCTTTCAACCTTTGTGGGACGGGGAGAGCAGGGGAGGAAAGTTGGTTGGTCGCACCGTGATTAGAGCATTTACATACGCGTGCTCAACAACAAACTTGGTTAAGTGGGAGGTGGGGGGGGATGACCGCGCCAAGAAGAGGCAAGGGCATCCCAGCATAGCGCTGTCTGTTAGGGCCAGAGTATCCCCAATCATACTTACTATTAGCCCGGAGTATCGCTCAACCATCACCCCTCGCCTACCTTCCCCTCCCCAAAAAAGGCTCATCTGTCTTTCGCGTTTTTCACCCTATCCCCGTTGGTTTACGGTGCTTTGACTTTGCACGGGCTGTCCCTCCAATCAGTTGTCTCCCCTGTGCAGTGAATCTCCATCCCTGCGGGTCGGTTTCGCCTGTTTTCAAGATGGTGATCATTAGGCGCTGTAAGCGGAAGATGCTGTTCTCGTAAATTTTGCAGCTAACGACGCCTTGATTCCAAGAAAGAAATAAGAAAACTGCAGGCTGCTGGGCGCGGCGATTTTTAAAATACTTTTCACAGCCGATAATTGGGATTACATTGCCGCTAACCACCGACTCGGGCGGACTAAAAAAAAGAGAGAAGAATACCCCCATCCCGCCCCCAAAAAGAGAGACCTGTCCCAAAACACCATTGTCAACCACCTCTCGCTTTGAGCGTGTGAACACGGTCTGGCACGCAGGCACGCAGGCACGCAGACACGCAGGCACGCAGGACGGCTGTACGAACATCTCGCAATCAGCGATGGTGCAACATGGCCACCATTGTCTAAGAAAAAAAACTCCTGTAGACTTCAAATAATTTTGGAAAGACATTCAGACGGCATGTTTAAAAGGTTAGGCTTGTCTTACACAGATCCACTAAAGCTGGCCTCCAGCAAATCAACTGATTTGAATAACAACGGTCGTGGTAAAGACTCAGTCGAGCTACCTATAAAGAGTTTGTCTTATTTTTCGATGAAAATGTTCTTCACAGTATCTTCAGCGTAGGACTGCGTCTGATTTATTGCTGCCATCGTCGTCTCATCACAGTGCTCATCGTGACGATGAGAGAGTTAACATGTATAACAAGAAGCTAAAAAGTCTTCAACCTGAATTTGAAGCAATGGTCACCTTTCAGAATCAAAAAACCCAATGCGCATGTTTGCCAGGAATGTTTATCTACAAAAAAGGTTTAGGCATGACTCCAGTTCGCGCTGGCCTTGTGCACACGCATACTGCGCGAACACGTGCGTTCATGATAAAAGGATACGAGGTGGAGCGCGCGTCACTCCCAAAAACCGCCATTTTGCGCAAAATATAAGCGCGTCTACTCCGTGCAAACGCAGATTTTCGCCCGGTGGTTCAGTCGCTAGGCGACTAGTCATTGTGTTTGTCATCTGTTCTCACGTCTGCAGTAGCAGTCTGAGGAAAATTTTTGCAAAAGAAATGGAAGTGAATTTGTCTCTCTACCTTGTGTAAGCAAAACACAATGCATAAAAATTTAATTTTCGCTTCTTTGTGGGCGGTGGATACTGGCGGATCGTTTGAATTTTAAATGTGGCGTCATCCGTTAATTTAATTTTCGGTCGGGCGAAAAAAATGCCGTTGTAAAGATAACTTTTTTCCCCCACCCCATTTTGTCTCTCATTTTAGGTTTGTCTATCCTATCTTCTACTCCCCCCTCTCTCCCACTCCCTCCACAACATTCCTTCTATTCACATCTGTGACTCTCCATCTCTTCCTCCCAAGCCTCTCTTATTCCATTCTTCCCTCTCTCTCTCCTCTCCACGCACATTCCTTCTTTTTACATCTGTGTCTCGACTTTCTCCATCTTTCCCTCTCTTTTCATCCCTCATTCTCTCTCTCTCTCTCTGTGCGTGCGTGTGTGTGCGCGCGTGCGTGCGTGCATCTGTGTGTCCGTCCGTCTGCCTCGAGGAGCATAAACGGCTGACATTTACGAGGTAAAACATCGGCTGAGCGCGCTCGTGTCATAGCTGTGGCCGCCCAAGCGAGATGCTGACGAAGGCGACCTGCTGGTCAATAATGACAGGGCGGCACGAGGTGTGAAGCTCGTGCGTCTCTCGCGGTGAAGCGAACACGAGCTGCCGGCCGTCCGCCTCACTTAGCAAGGCTGTGCTCTATCCTCTTGTGTTCACCTCGCAAAGCACGAGTATAATCTACAGCCTCTTCCAACTTCCCCTCCCACAAGTTTTACTGCAGACAGGATATGGCCTAGCCTTTTGTATTCGCCTAGAGGAGCCGGGATATAATTAAAAGCCCCGCTACATCCTCCTAACTTCCACAGACAAGATGTGACCTAGCCCCCTTTGTGTATGTGTCCTTGTGTGTGTTTTCAATTCGCAAAGTACGAATATAATTTAAAGCTTTTTGTATCCCATAACTTCTTGCAGAGATACGATAAGATCTTGCCTCCTATAACATCCAGTAACTTCTTGAATAGACACGATAAAGATCTTGCATGTCATAGCATCCAGTAACCTGTGTGTGTTTTAAATTCGCAAAGTACGAATATAATTTAGAGCTTTTTGTATCCCATAACTTCTTAAGTTACGATAAGAGCTTGCCTGCCATAACATCCAGTAACTTCTTGCACAGACACGATAAGATCTTCATCCCATAACCTCTTGCACAGACAGGACAGGATCCAGACTTTCTTGTTCTCTCACCATAGTAGGAGTATAATCAACGAGCATCTATAATTCCCGCCTTTTTTTGCAGGTTAGGACCTACATTCGCTTGCGTTCACTTCGCAAAGCACGAATTTGAACCATTTTCTATTGTCAACATCTTAAACAACGTATGACCTAGCCCCAGGTGTTCACCTCCCAAAGCAAGATTATAACCGAGTCCCTTGTATCCTCCAATTTATTACACAAATAGGATATAATACGGCCGCTTATGTTCAACTCCCAGTGAACTAGATCCCCATAGGGCAGCATTAGTTCTGTTTGCCGGTCCACCAACGAAATACGTCCGTTTGGGAGTCAACTGGTCATGACCAGATATCCCAGTAGATGATAAGTCAGTAAATCTGCAATTTTAATCAACAAAATACGGAAACCTACCCTCGTTTCCATCACTGCAAGCTGTACTGGACATGTGGCGGTTTTCCCCTCTGTCATATCTGACTCGTGCTCGACAGATGGCAATTAATATCTTCTCCAGCTCGACGGCACCGGAGGACAGCTGAGCATGGCAGGGCACCCTGGCCACTGTTGTTTGTTAATTGCAGAGAAACGACAGCAAACACAAGTAAAAATGACTGCACGGAGCTGGACGCGCCTTGTGCGTGCTTGCGCGCGTGTGCATGTGTGCGAGTGCATAGGTGTGTGTGCTCGCACGTGTGCGTAAATGTGTGTGAATTGCCGATCGATGATGCGTGAGAAATGAAAAAAACTTATTTTGTCTCTTCCCACCGCATCGAGTTAGTGCACAGCGGGGACGCGTGTATGCACAAGTTCTTCTGGGCGTGACATTTAGAACGTTAACGACTTCACTTGCGTTTGAACATACAGCACGCGATTAATATATTTAGCGCCAGAGCCTTCAGAGTAACCCAGGCGGCATTTGGCATCTTAAGGGAGTGAATCAAGGATCAGAACAAACAACACAAATTTGTACAATCAACAAGTACTCGTCCGGAAGAAACTCCCTAGAGATTTCGACAAAACAAAACAAAATAAAACCAAACCAAACCTGAAAACAGAACCTAGCTGTCCAGGCCACAGGAAGCACAAACATTCACGCATTAGTCCACAATGTAACAGGACAATCCGTAAACAGACCGGCGGTTTTTTTTATCCATACCATGTATACCGTCTATATCATTTCTACAAACTAAAGTCGACGTGTGTTGGTGTTTGAAACCACAATAATTGTCTTAGAAATGTACAGCATTTGCGTTGTGGATTGCAGATTCTGCATGACTCAACACTGTGCATACAAAAGTATTCAAGTTAGAACACTTATTTTTGTTACCGAAATAGAACGGATTTTACATTGATGTAGAACGTTTTAGATGTGTTGGTGCTAGCGTAAAAAGTATTCTGCTCTGTGTTTTCGAAAGCTTTCAAATGGCCGGCAAATGTATAAATGGTGTTCTGATAATGTTCTAAATGTATGCCAACAGCAAGTGTTCAGTCAAATAGGGGCATGCTGAGAACACTTAAAACACAAGTAGCACACATCTTACATAGTATTTACACACGCAGCACATATTTTGCACGTGCTATAACAGAGTTAAAATACTTTGAATGAACGTCTTGCATTTTCGTTCACTAAAATTTAAAACAAGGGAACTGGACCAAGCTAAGACAAGACAAAGACAAAGACGAAGACAATCTACATGTTTCGGGGCACTACCCCTTCATCAGCACGACACAAAAACGACGAAAAAAACGATAAAATCCTTTGGGTAGGATGAATTTCCATGAACTTTAGTTCGGCGCCATTAAAAAAGTGCACGAGTACCAGCATTCCAGTAAGAACAGTTAGCTTCTGGTGACACGCTTTAAATCAACATTTCTACGAAACCTCGATCTAGCCCAGTTTTATAGCCAAATGTCAGGCCCAGTTTTATAGCAATGGAATATTTCCTGTTCCTTTTTTTCTCTCTTGCTTCCTCTTGTCTCTGTCTGTCTGTCTGTCTGTCTGTCTGTCTGTCTGTCTGTCTCATTAACTCGGTGCACGCAGGGCAGACAAGACGAGTGACAAAGAAGTATTACACGCTACTAATTTCTTACCATATTTTCTAAGACTCGTCATTAAAAAAGGTTTACGTTGAGTTTTTAGGGCTTGGAATAGCGCAAGAATTCTGGGAAAGGTTAGGATTAGCCTGTGGGAGTTCAGAAAGGTGCTGTAGCGGATGCAGTCGAAATGTAAATGGATTTTAGCAGATAATGACGGCAAACATACTCAAAGCGCAGTTGACGATCGGGAAACTTAATTATTGTTAAAAGCCTGAACATCCACACCGCCCGCTAAATCCAGGGTCCCCCCCCCCCCCCCGATTATCCACTGCCAGCAGCCGCATCTGGTAATACCAGAGAAGACCAGGTGCTAAACCAGGTGCTAAACCAGGTGCTAAACCAGGTGCTAAACTGAGGAAACCCTGCCGGGATGTAGCCTGTGTTCTCTTCCATAGATCCCCTGGTGCTGCTTGACGAGTCCAGCAGTCGCCGAGAGGCCCGCAAAATTCTTGGTGACAGCACGACAGTCAAGAAGTGAACGGGATTCTGTGATCGCTGAAACTTCTGGCAGACAATGAGATCATGGGCAGAGCTGATAGCCTGTACACTAGCGGCCGCCATACTCGCACAGGTGGACCCCACTGATTAAGGTCCAACATTTACTGGCTTCCCATTTTCCCCAGCTTCCCATTTTCCCCAGCTTCCCATTTTCCCCAGCTTCCTATTTTTCACAGTTTTAGTACAGAGGGTCGCAGGAACCTGTTACGGTAGTTAACCACAATACAAGCTACTCTTGGGATCCGATTAAACAGGTCCGCAGAGACCGCGGATCATCTCTGAACACCTCTGCCACTAACATTCAGAACCGAAGAAGCAGATTTGGTTTTGTTACTCGCCATCGTCCGAAAATCTTCTAATTCATCGTCATAATAAATGCTATGTTTATTTTAACATTTTAATATAATTTAATATTTTATATTAATAATCTTATTACTGCCGTAAACCAGCCTTGGGGTGAGTAATTAGACAACATGCAGCGTGACGTACAATACTACAATTTCGCTTAGTCGTCTCCAGGTTGTAAGAACAGGTGCGCGGCTATACGTGAGCCTGTCGATAGTAAATGTGATTCCCATCTCCGAAGTTCTTGCGCACGAGAAGTTAGGAAATCTCTGCAAGGCAACATACTCCACACCCCCACCCTAAAACAGACAACAGAAAAGCCATCGCCCCATTTTTTCATATAGAAACTTACAAACTTACAACACTGTTTCTAAAGCGTTTTTAGACAACAGTCCTCAAATACTTATTAAAATAGAAAATTTCGTGACAAACAAGCCGTATTTCATTTTTCATTTTTGTCAGTTTTCAAGATTTGTAAACGTATATCCTCTATTATATATATGCGTGTGCGTGTGCGTGTGCGTGTGCGTGTGTGTGTGCGCGCGCGCATGCGTGTGCTTTTAAGAAGAGTACCTGTCGAATTTTTGAAAAAAGAATTGCCCAGTAGATTAGAAACGAAGCGCAAACAAGGATATAAACGTAAGCCTGCCCATTAAAAGCGACTGTCTTTATTTCACAGCCACCTCTTCTTGTCGAAAAGGATGGGACCTGTTCGGACGGCACCGCTACATTCTCATCAACCAGTCCGTAAGCTGGAATGATGCGCGCGTAGGCTTTCCATATTAAGCTGCACTATCTTTTAGTTTTTAAACCGAGTATAGATAACATGAGAGATAGAGATATAAGCTCATGGTACAGACTGTTACGCAGTACATTCTGTAATCGTTTCTGAGTTCATTTACGCAAAACGAAAAGATTTAAAAGGAACTGTTAACAAATCCCATTTATAATTCTGTTCTCTTGCACGTTTTCTTAAGTCACCTTATGCATTCGTTAAGTTATCCTGCAATTTACACTTTACCAAACTATTGCTTACCGTTATAAATCATCGTTATTTCAAATTTTCTCCGGGTTTCGCTAGACCCGAATTTACTGTGTGAACTGATAAATGGGTTCGTAACTTATTCTTCTTTCAACTCTTTTATGAAAGGAGATTACTACATCAGCAGTTTTGTCATAAAACATCCGTTGCTTGGTTTGCAAGTAGTATAAACCTTGTCCTATTTTACATTGAGAACCCTCAACCCCTCCTCCTCACAACACACACACACACACACACACACACACTGTTTACTGTGCAGTCTGTCTCTTGTGAAACGGTGGTTTAGAGAGACTATACATCTCTGGAAATATTTATTTTCTATGCCGTTTTATTCCTGGACGTACGACGCTGGTGGGAGCGCAGTGACCTACGCCAGGTCGGAGAAGGGCCAGACAGACAATGGCCGGCAGCGACAAGGGTGCGCGGTACTGCGCAACGACAGAACTTGGAAGGATGAGTCGTGCTCACGTGTACATGACTTCATCTGCGAGTCGTAAGCAGTTTTCATTTTCACTGAAATTTTTTTAAGAGCAACCACGATACAGGATTACAAAGGTTGTTTTGAAATTTCGGGAAATCATTTTGATTTCAAAAGCACTTCCAGAAATATTCACAAAGAAAACAGACATGTTTTGCATTAGTTAGATAATGGCGTGTGGAAGAAAGAAAAAGACAACAAGCCAGCCAGCCAGTGAGCCAGTGAGCCACTCAGCCAGCCAGCCAGCAAGACTGTAACACTTGTGGAGCGTCAAAAGTTCTATGTTTGAAAATATAAAGGGAGCATTTTTTTTTTCAAAAAGAAAAAAGTGTGTAACTTTCTGAGTTTCTCCTTTACTTTTTAGGAACTAATTGAGTAACCAGTAAGAGATTTCATGCGGCAACTTCCATCTGAAAGTCGGAGTTGAATAAACAGTTCTCACATTCTCTCGTCGACTTTCTGACATAATAAGGATCATTCGTGTCTGTCAGAATTCATGGGAGTGAGGGACAGACACCGATGTGTTAAAGGGTGGGTAGGTGGGTGGATGGGTGGAGTACTGGATGGATAGATAGGCAGCAGATTTACTTGTATGCAGATGACACGCCCAACATTGAACACAGGTGCTGTTAGATGTATGCAGATGACACGCCCGACATTGAACACAGGTGCTGTTAGATGCATGCAGATGACACGTTTGTAAATTTGTTTTAAACTGGGTACTAACGTCAACGCAGCAGGCGAATATTTAGCGTCCGCGCCTTACAATATGTCAGTCAGCCAGCTAGGAATATTTAGCGTCCACGCCTTACAATATCTCAGTCAGCCAGCTAGGAATATTTAGCGTTCACGCCTGACAATATGCCAATCAGCCAGCTAGGAATATTTAGCGTCCACGCCTGACAATATGCCAATCAGCCAGCTAGGAATATTTAGCGTCCACGCCTGACAATATGCCAATCAG
>SMGT01001674.1:128491-152549 GCA_004794575.1 Lanistes nyassanus | reverse complement strand
GGGGGGGGGGGGGGGGGGAAGAACTGCTGCTTAAGCCCGGGTTAGACGCTTCAGAGTTTTCGTTATTTCAAAGCACCGAAAGCTTTGATCGAAGGCGCCAGCGTTTACCCGCGGCACGACAGTCACCTTGACCCCATGGCTGAGATCATTTGACCTTTTGCCCTGATGTTCTTAATAGTGGTTGGCAGGATTTCAAGGCTTCAAGGTTTCGAAAAATAGAAAGCTATTCCATCCGCCCAAAACCTCAAGCAGGACCTGGTCGGGGCTGGTTCAAGACCTGAAAAGCGTTTCAAGGCGTTTCAAAGTAGCAACTTTGAAGCGTGTAAAGCAGCCCTTAGTGAGACTGGGAAGTGCGAGGACGGAGCGCAGCAGACGACTCTATTTTCACTTTATCACTTTAAAAAAAATTCATAGACTTGCTTGATGCATCCACTCTTTTGATTCCTTTGTTTCATCACATCGGAAGTCCAGAGGGAGCCACTAGCATCCAATCAATGTCGCTGTCTCGCTGCCTCTTCTTTGATATCTCCGCGCAGCTTCCGCCATCTTGTCCGCCGACGAAACAACGCTGTTTATTCTCTGTAATCATTTCTTTGAAAAGCTAGTTAGTGTTGTGCTAATGTTTATTGCCTTCGTTTGAACCGCATCTGTGTGAGCGATATAAATGGGTATAGTCACAAGGGATAAGATTTTAGTCCACTTCTTTTCTTGAGACTACATCAAAGGTAAACAACAAGAAGAAAAAGATACTAAACAGAAAACTTGATTCCACCCATTCCCCCCCCCCCCTTCGAAAAGTCGGGCTTATCTTCAGGTGATGGAGCGTCAAATGTGTCTTCCTCCGCCCGCACTCAAACTACATCCACCACCGCCGCCACCACCACCACACAGCCAACGCCATCACCACGATCACCACAGCCTATCCGAGTGGAAACCGAGAAAATCCAAGACCGGAAGCCCCCATATGAAAAAACTCCGGAGAGATTGAGGGACGTCGATAGAGAATGGGCTTTGGGACGAACTGATTGACCAGACCTTCGACCAGTAACAGCGGAACTGCAGCACAGAGACCAGATCGTTCGAGCTTTTGAGTCGAACTCAAATGTTGTTCACGTGGAACAATCTGAACATTCTCCAAAAAACTGTACCTAACCTTACCCTGGTACAGAAGCAAGAGCACACGCACGCACGCACAAGCACACATACATACAAGCACACACACACAAGCACACACACACAAGAGCACACACACACACAAGCACATACATACACACAAGCACACACACACAAACATCCACACACACAAGCAAGCAACCACACACGTATACACAAGCAAACGCAAAAAAAGATTCGTTCTACTGTGGGCTCACGCACACACCTATCCACCCTACCCCACTCCACCCACTAACACACACACACACGCAAATCTCCCTGTTGGCATCCATGCACACACATACACCAAAGACAGTTGCAACTGGTACACCTAAATCCGTTCCATGAAATAAAAATCCTGTTGTGCAGCAGCTGCCTGTGGAGGTGTTTGAAAGGAACAGCGATAAATGTAAATGGGAGAAGGCCTCGTTTTTGCGAGACTCGGTGCACGAAGATTCGCGGACCCCAGCATTAACACTCGCAGAAAAAACCTGGTTCAATATTTGCCATAGAGACTACGGGCAGAGAAGGTAGTGGTCATGTTTTATGCGTTCTAATCTGTTGGCGGGAAAATTGCGGGCAGCATCGAAGCTTGTGATTACTCCTGCCTGTCCTTTTGTTGATGAGAGTTTGAGCATTTCCCTTCTTTTGCTTCTGAGGAATGCCTTGAAAGCAAACCTTGCTCGTCCGACAACGACGCTGGTGTTGGTGGCTAACATACTTAAGCCGTTTGCTAAAGGCTGCGGCACAATTTAGAGCCCGGTCTTTAGACAGGCAGACCTGCAGACAGGAAGATAAACAGACAGCACATACAGACAAGTTTACTACATGTTGTAGATACGATTTTTTAAATGACGTATCCATTATCCGATGGCTTGAAGAGATTCCGATTTTCGTTTTGTTGGCAGGACTTCACTCTACATCCTCCTGACATCCCCATTATCTTATCTGACGTCTTTTTACTGCCGTATTATCACGAAATAAGCTGCAAGAAATAGAAATATTAAACCCTTTTAAAATTCATTGCGATACAGGGAACAGCGCTGAACAACGTATCAACCTCTCATAGGGCAAGAGAAAATAACATCGTTAGTGAAACTATACAAACTATGGAAACTTTAGCCAGGATGCGCGAGTGGCAGTTACAATGTTTTTCAGAAAGGTTCTGGGAGCGTTGCGTGGTTATAATTTAAAGTAATCTAAAGTTCGCGCCCTTGATTATCGATATCCTAGCCTAGACGCCACGGCTGTTTCTTCCTATTTAAATTAAGATGAAATTTCTCAATAAAAGTATTTTTATTCCTGTTATCTTTTGAAATGATTAAATATTTGAATTTCGTCACTTAAAGTTAAAAAAATCGACACTTTTTCGCTTTTAAAGCTTTACGAAGTGAAGTTATACCGTGATTCTTTTTTCCGTTTGTGCCACCGATCTTGTTGTTTCGGTCGGTGGTTTCATTTGCGATAACCTTGAGAAACTGGGCGATTCTGATTCTGAAGTCGAAAGTTTCTACTTACGGGATGGGTCTTTTGTAATGATTGATAGGAGGTGGATTAAGCTGAGAATATTTCACCGAATCGATCTATCATCGACTGACAGAGACGAATCACATAAGACGGATCTCTGTATATTTCTTACTTATACAACATAATTCCTCAAAAAGATCAAGATAACTGTTCATTTCTTAATCAAGTGTCAAATATCGGCTGATTTGAACCGATACGCTGATCGTGAATGGATACAGGAGATTCAAGACTGACTTTCTTAATCGGATGCCTCTTGGTCTTGTTAAGAAAGATCTTGATGCTAGCTGCAGTTTTTCTTATTCGGGATTAAACCTTACCCTTGACCTCAGACAAGGGCTGTGTGCAAACTGCTCTGGCCTGTGACGACGTCCGCTGGCACGCGCTGCAGACACGAGTCTGTCTCTCGAGATCTCTTTATCCACATCTTGGAGAGATCCGCTCAGACTTCTTTTGATCTCTCCACAATTAAAAGGAAATAAAAGAATGAAACAGAGAATAGAGACATTTGCAATAAATTAAATAGGGATCTTTTAGGGTTCATCCTTCAGTGACGCTAACTAGTGGTAAACGTCACATTTGCTGACCATATCAGTGTTTATATACGTCACACTACGTGCTACTCGTGAGCACTATAGCACTAGAGGATGTGTCTTCATCAATTACAGAGAATGTACAACACTTCAGGGTGTGTATAGGGACGTTCAGCACTACACTGTAAGCAAAAAGCGTTGAAGTTAAAACACTTATTTTGTTACCGAGACAGAAAGTACTTTACACACGCAACACATATTTTGCACTTCCTTTAACACTTTTTAAAATATGTAATTATTTTTAAAACATTTACAGTGCAGAGGATGTGCGTCTTCTCGAGTACAGTGGACGTGCAGCACTTTAGGATGCGTTTCTTCCGTAAGTACAGGGAGCATACAGCTCTCGGGGATGTGTGTCGTTCTCAATTACAGGGATTGTAGAGCACTTCAGAATGTTTTGATTATTTATTGCTGGAGGAAAAACAGACGCAAAGAAATGAGATGAACAACGTGAAGAAGGAAAGAACAAGGATACATTAATTGATCAATCGATCGATCCATCAATAAACAAGTCAAAGATTGGGGGGGGGGGGGTAGAAGGGAAGAGATGAGAGAAGGAAAGGAGGGGGAAAGAGTAAATGGAGACAGGACCTAACGAAGGGAAGTTTGGAAGGAGGAGGAAAAAATAGTAAAAGCAGTGAACTTTTGGAAATTTTAGAACTAGCATTTATGACACATGCGTTGTCTACAAAGCTGCGATTTCCAGTTTACAGCTAGGTCTAACGCCTACCACTCTTTTCAACTCATTTCGATGTGGCCCACAAAACTCTTTGGGAAAGAGTGGGTGGGCTCAGGGGACTAGATTTTGCTGCGCATTGATTTCTGTGCTAAGGAAGGCTGCCTCGTGTTGGCCCTTCTTTCGCTTGTCAAGCGCTTTGCACAGTCATTCGGTCCTTTCCTTGTTCCTGTCTCGGCAAGCATTGTGAGGCTTGCAGCATCAGGTCAATTCTAAATGAGATTGCACAGCAGTCAGTGAGTCTGCTTGGAATTGGCCCGAAACTTTTTGTTTTTTTCTGTTCTTTCTCATTAAAGAAAATTATAGTCTTTTTAAGCTTATTGTTCAACGCCAAGCCAGCAACGAAGGTTATCTCATGACGGGGGTAGAAGGGGGAAGGCAGATAGTGGGAGACGAGGGAGGTGGAAGGTGGAAAAAGAAAGGTAAACCAAGAGAAGAAAACCCGACAGCCAGCCGTTTAAACAGGTACTACACAAATCCGAACTACTTGCGTTGGACACGAGATTCGAATCACGACCCTCTGTATCAGTGCCCAGCACGAGGTGTTGCTATGTTACGGCCTATTTTACATACGTCAGGCACACGCATTCATATACACAAGGATACTCTCACGCACGCGTGCGCGCTCACACACACTTTTCTGTTTATTTCTCATAGCTTTTGACCATGAATGATAGTCATAGTACAGATAATGTCACCACCTTTTGTAAGCAGATAATACATGTCCGTTACGTTATCGGTTACGGAGACCAAGATCTGAACGTTCACTTCCTAGCAGGTCTGAAAAGGAGATCGGCTGCAATCTTACCGGAGGCTTGATGTACTTGGTACAGAACCTTAATTATGAATCAGGAAACCTAACGAGCCAGAAAAATGCTTCAAGCATGTGTATGTGTATGTGTATGTGTATGTGTATGTGTCTGTGTATGTGTATGTGTATGTGTATGTGTATGTGTATGTGTATGTGTATGTATGTGTGTGTGTATGTGTATGTGTATGTGTGTGTGTGTGTATGTGAACTTGGTAACATTTTTGGACCAACTGGTGCAACACAAAGCCTAATTTATGCATCGAGGTGATCGACAGACCGGTGATTTTCTGGTGCAGGTTGTTCCCCTTTTCTTGGACGCTATAATGACCGTAGAGAGAAATGGGGTGGGGGTGGGTGGTACTCTGGCCGCTTAGCCTTGCCCCTTGATCGGTCAATATATAGATGACTCGATAGCGCGGCTGGCAGCTAATGAGCAAATTATTTTTAATTGGCATGTCAATCGATTGTAGGTGGTCAGATCACTCCAACGCATGCGCAGCGAGGAGGAAAGGACTTCGCGGTGACGGCTCGTCGCCATGAGTCCTTCTCTCCCCTGGAATCAGTTCTAGCATGTAGTCGAGACGATTGCACGTCTCTAAATTATCTCTAGAAATTATTTGAGAGGTTTACTTCTCTCCTCTTGAATTATCGTCGGCATGTATTCGATTGGCTTTCGTCTCACACTGCACCTTCCTTCCCCCACATATTATCTCTAGCGTGTGTTTGAGATCTGAATGGCGAGCGCTCAGGGAAATCAAGGCGTAGGGGGATGTTCTTGAACTTTACTGTCAGAAGGTTTTGGGTGGAGGGGAAATCGACCTCGCTAAAAGCGAGTCGGGGAGACGGAGGCAATGCCTGCTCGCAGGTTGTGTGTTCCCCGGCCAAACTTCGCCCTCCCCAAGGCTTAGCCATAAAGGAAAGATATTGAGAAAGGTTGAGAAACAGAGTATTCCCCATTCAGAACGAGGCAGGAAGAGTGACGAAGGGAAATTTCGCTGCTCCCCATGAACGAGTGTGCATGAACAGCTGGAAGAAATCGACGACAAATTAAAGAAGAGGAAGATGAAAGCTCTGTGGCTTCCTCCCCTGCCCCCCAGGCCAGTCGATCAGCTGGTCTATAAGACATGGCCAGGGGAAGTTCAGGCTCCAGGCTTAACTTTTTGCCGTCGATCAGAGAACGAGCCAGCTGTTGGTGTAACGGATGGGGTTTGGGGTTCCACAAAGACTGGTTCCCCTGAAACACGCGAGAGCGCTCTTTACAAATGTGACAAAATGGCGGAACGCGGTCGTCTGCTGTGGGAAATCAACTGATTTTGATTGATCGTTGATGAGAGCTGAAGCTTTTTTTTAAACACAAGACCGAACAATTATAAACGTGAATATGAAACAAAAGCTGATTTTAATAAGGCTCGAAGAATATTTAAACAACCTTTTTTGGCTGAAAAAGTTAAGCTGAGGCCAGAAAATCCCCAGAAGATCACAGAAGTAAAACTAATGCCAAGTCTGGCCTTCCAGAGCGGTCATACTTCAGATTTCAAACATACGCTCGAGATTATTTGTTCTGGAAGGGACGTGGAGTGAGAGCGTGCTGGCGATAAATCAAGAGAGAAGTAAACCTCTCTGTTAGTTCGTAGGAATAGGCCTAATTCAGGGATGTGCAGTATGAAAACATGCTAGGACTGATTCAAGTGGAGAGAAGTATATAATTATCGTGACAAGCCTGTACCCGCCCAGTCCTTCCTTGTCGCTGTGCATGCGTTGGACTGACAGCCTATAATCGATCGGCATGCTAATTAATTTGCTCATTAGTCGCCAAGGCGCCAAGAAGTGGAACACAAATTATATCTCGGCGAATAGCTGGCTTCTCACCGTGGATTTCACGCCTATCTTTTCGACACCTTTGATGTCCTGTTTAATAAGCACCTCGGCTCGCCAGGACACATCGCGGGAGAGAACGGTAGTCCATAATCAGAAACATTGCGCACCCGGCTTCCTGCGTGGGACTCTCTGAACCTGAAAAAATATGCTCCGAGCCTCTGAGCTATCAGTGAGATGAAAGCTGAAGCCTCCTCTGGTCTTCTGTTCCCCTAAGGTCAGAGACAATGATGCTCCGTGCAAGTCGATCTGGCTGACAGGAACTTACTTCTCCGGCAGCTAACCCTCCACCGGTCTGCTTAACCAAGGCGTACATGTCTACTGACGTCACCAACTCCCCTTCCCCTCTACTGATGTCCTTTGTAAACAAAGTTGACACGATATTCAGGAGTGCAAGAACATAGCTTTTTCCCTCTTTGTACCACTCCCAGCCTCGTCAAATCATTTACCCTTTAAATTACAACTATTACGAAAATTTGAAACAATATGAAATCGTGTTTTCCTAGTTTTATAACTGTTCCTGCTTGTGATCATTTCATTTTGATGCGTGAAAAATACGACCTCATGCTGCACCGTTTCTCCCCCAACACTTACCGTCTGCTTTTTAGGAATTACAGGAAACGCAAGGTGAGAAAACAACTAGGCCCACGAATGTTTGATGTGTTTTTTAAAACCGTTTACGTGTCTGTATGCGCTAAGATGGCTTTCCTGGGAACAAAACAGTTTTTAGCTGTTCAGTTTTAATGACATGGAAGGCCGACATGTTTATGTGCAAGCATTTAAAACAGGCGAAAAATCCCGGAAGTATGAAGTACATTGACCGGAAGCAGCGCAGTGTCAACCAAACGATCATACTGCAGTGCACAGATTCGGACGTTTTAACAATCAGCAGTGACGGCAGTAGCACCTTTCCCTTCTTCCAACACCCTTCCCCTCCCTTCCTCCCCCACCCCCTTCGTCGCTGACTTGATGGTAAGCAATAAACAACAAGTTGTGGTGCTATTTTACTAACTCTTTCTCTGTGTACAACTGTTGTCCTAAAGCGACAATGTTTTGGATGTCTGGGTCTCTTTTCAAATAAATTCAGGCTTTAGGTTCATTCTGGACAGATTCAGATTGGTCTAGCACTGCTGATCTCGGGCAGCTGTCTGGCCCTTCCAACTCACCGGGTCACTTAATAACAGCAAGGCTAAGATAGCGGCGCACCGTCTGACCTTGATCACACGCATACTTTTTACAAAAATACATGAAGCAATAAATGCAGTAAAACAGTAAGGAAATATTCTTAGAATGGCAGAAAGATTGCACTGCCTCAACTTTATTCACCACTTTTTTCTTTACCCCTTTTATAAAAATGAATCGTTTTGCACCCAGTGTATTCCCTGACTGAAATTGTTAAGATGTGTTTCTCATTTTCATTCATTTTAAATTAACCGTTCGGTTTCCGCCATTTCCAATTATTGCAGGATATTTCCTTTATAGAAAAACTGTATTTCCGTTATCTTCGGGTGCAAAGTTCCAAGTTCAAAAAATAAAAACGACAAACATAGCACAAACAGAATGATTTCATTTGTATATCTAACTATTGTATTATTATAAGACTAACTTTGATTGCTACAGATATAAAATTTTAAAACTGCTCTTTTATGTTGATTTCTGAAATTAAGCAACTCCATGGAAACACCACAAAGGAAACGGGCAGGAAATCGGCTTTTTATTGTTCCAGTATGTATTTGCCCTTTAAATGTATCTTGGCCTTTTAGAGGGACCGACAAGACTTTAGAAGACTCCGCAATCATTGATTTTCGCCCGCGCAGAAATCAGAGGAAGAGTTTAGGAAGCGTGGGTATGTTGAACCCCTAAGAAACTTTGGGAATTTCTTCAAGGAATGAAGACAAAATCAACAGAACCTGGTTTCATTTGAAAGCCAAGCACTTTAACTGTTAGACTGTAGAGCACGGAATGCGTATTTTTAAACGCTGTCGTTTAAAAAGTTTTTAAAAACGTGACACAGGTCCAATTAAGACACCCACGCTGGTAAAATGTACCACTGTGGGTGATAAATTGGACCTAGGTACAATTTACATGATATTGTTATCCGATGATTACAAGGAAGATTTGATGCTTTCTCTTTCAAAATACATACACACGCTGGTAATATCAAGCATTCACAAGCAAGAACCTTAACTGGAACAACAACAAAAAAGCACTCAACCAATAAATATGCTTAAATTTATTAATATGAAAACAAGAGCTTTTGCTGTCAAAAAAATCATTAGAACAATTTTTCCAAAAAAATCTTTTGCTGTCAAAAAAATCATAAAAGAATTTTTTTCTGCTTTTTCTGCACCCAGAAAATAAACATCAAAATAACAGGTTTTTAAAAGGTGCATTTTGCTTAGACCCAGGAAACAAACTGTGTCTCACAGCTTATAAACGGCTGTTTTCAAATCGTCCTTTGCCTCCTCTCTGTCAAAAAATGCGCCATACTTTGAAACTTTCTTCACTGACAGAATAAGAATTAAAAAATGCTATTTCACACATGGAAAACAGCATAGAGAAAAAAGTACTTTGGGACCATCCTAACAGAGGTTTGTCTTGCTCTTTCCCTGTGTTTCTTATGTTTGTATTTGATGTCACATTCAGTTTGCTTTGGTAGGACGAAGAAGTTAGGATATTTGCTGACATCTTCCTGAAAGCCATCTTTACAAGGTTTGGATGTTTGTGTGGAAGTGGTGACACGTTTCTTGAAGCAGGACAGTTGTTGGCCTGGGCAGTGGCAGGACAGTTGTTGGCCTGGGCAGTGGCAGGACAGTTTTTGTTGACCTGAGAAGTAGCAGGACAGTTGTTGTTGGCCTGGGCGGTGTCATGAGAGTTGTTGGTGGTCTTTGATGGAGAAACTGTAGTGGAGGCATGAAAGTCGTCATCAAAGACGTCACGCCGGCATGGCCAATGCCACATTTGGAGAACCCTTGCACAGCGTTCTGTGTTGTAGCAGCTTTGCTAAAAGCCACGTTGACCAGTTCTGCTATTTGAAAGGCAGTGACATGTCGACCTGGGTGATTTCTTAGCCAAGTGTTGATAGCCTGAGAGTAGAAGATTTTGAATGGCCGAAAGAATGAGACGTCTAACGGTTGCATCTTGTGGGTGCAATGAAGGGGGAGAGAAAGCATGATCCCTCCGTTTGCCCTTGCCAAGTCAATAGCAGCTATGTTTTTGGTGTGGCTGACATGGCCGTCCAACACGAGTAGGACTGGCCTTTCTGGTGTTGGTTTGACTGCTGCAATAAAGTGCCGTAGTCACTTCGGGAACATGTCTTTATCCATCCAGCCTGACTCACTGCACTGAATCGTGGATCCACCTGGAACACCATTGCTAAGCTGGTCATTCATGCGTTTTCTTTTGAACAGAAGGATTGGGGGAACCCAGTGACCTATGGCACTGGCACAGAATACACCAGTTGTCGTTGTCCCTCTTTCAGCACTTGAGATGATTCCGGTGTTGTGCTTTCCTTTCTGACTGATAACGTTTTGGCTTTTTGATACACGTTTCATCCATGTTGTATATAGACTGACCATCAAACTGATACACGTTTCATCCATGTTGTATATAGACTGACCATCAAACTGATACACGTTTCATCCATGTTGTATATAGACTGACCATCAAACTGATACCTGTCAATGAGGCCTTCAAGGTAAGAAAAAAACTGATCCACTGTTTCTCTGTTCAAAGCAGTTGCCCGAGCAAATGGTGGTTGTCTGGGGCTGACGAAGAGACAACTCTTGATATCTGGATAACAACCCCTTGAGTCAATCCTTTCCTGCTTTTTCTGTGTTGTTGTTGAAGGTGTTTTTCACATTGTTTTTTCTGCAACTTGAAAAGCAAGTTCCATAAGTTCATTTCTTGTCAGGCCAAAGAACATTCTGTCGATATCAAGCACGTACTGAACAAGCTCTTCTTCCATTTCGTCAGAGAAAACAGTGGGTCGGCCTAGGAACCTGGTTGATCCATTCGCATACTTATTCTTGCAAAGCTGGTGCCTTTTCAAAGTGGCTTTTGCTATCCCGAAGGTCTTCGAGGCTTGGTTCAGCCCCGTTCCACTCTCAAGGGCCTGGAGGGCTGCTTCCATATCTTGCGAGGTCCACTTGCCATATCTTTTGAAATATACACAAGTTTCGCAGGATGAAGGCATATATTGATATAATCTAGATGTTAAATAATAATTATATACAATACACACGCACACATGGACATACATTTGCACCCACAAAATATTACTCTTCACAAATTTTCTGCGAGTGTCATTCGAACCTGTGTGGATAAATTGCACCACTGGTCCAATAAACCCGACAAAAGAGAGCTCAGTTTACCCACAAAACATGCCTTTTTGAAAGCCTCTAGAAGCAAAGTACACAATCCTTATCAGAAGTTGATTTGTCAACAAATGTTCTGCTCCATTCTCAGGCTTTTCTTACAATAGCAGTTAGATCTATTTTCACATTTCCTGGAAGCTGTCCACGTCGATTTAGTGGAACAAGTTTTAAAAAACGAACTAAAAAATAAGTAAAGTGCTTACTTTCCGCGCACTTTGCGTTTGCCCGCCATTTTTTCTTGTCCAAGGGAAGTCATTCCTCCATACAATTATGACAGACAATAAATCTAGATTTGCCCGCCTTTAGTTTCTGTAAAACCGTGGTGGTCCAATTAATCACCTGGTACAATATACCCACTCTTCCCTTAATAGAAATACAGAAATGACGGCAATTGCTTGGCAACCACGACACTGCGAATTGTGTGTGTAGGGGTACTCAAAGTAAATCATGGACTACAGCGAATGGCGGGCGAGCACGCGCCAGGTCCAAGATCCACCTATTTGCCTACGTGCCAGGTTCAGTTTTCAAGGTCAGCCGATCGAAGGACCCTGCCGACTCCACTTCAGCTGATTAGATAGGTGCTGTCCAAAGTACTTTCGTTCTGGTAATGGCACATTCTCCCCCATCCCATCCTCGTCTCTCCCACACGTCTTAGCTTTCCCGACACTTGTCGATGGCGGGTGAACCTTTAGCTCAAAACCCAGGCTAGAGATCAGCTTCTGGCCACACGTCTGTGACATAGCCGAGCCGTACCTTAACTTACTGGACTCGACTTCTCCAGAATTACTGAACAAACTTTTATGGTGATCTCGTAAATGTAGACTTAACTGAGCAATCGACACCAAAACCTTTACTGCCTCAGGTCAATGGTTTCTACGCTATGAAATAATGTGAATAACTAGAGAAATCTACCGAGGGAAAAGATTCGCGTACTCTGACACGTTCGCTCGGTCTCACGCAGGCAAAACACTACTTGCTCAAGAGCCCCCACCCTCGTAAAAGACACAACTGCAGCGAACCGTTATTCAACATATATTTCAAACACTAACTGGCTCGACAACATCAAATATATCTACAGATTATTTACAAAGAATCACCGTGCTCGTGTCTAGGGTAAGACGCTGCCTGATTACGTCATACCACGTGGTATTAGACAAAGAAGATAATCAAACTCCAGAGGGGAAATCAAACTGCAAAACGGCCTATGATCCCGCTCTATACACAAATACAGTAAGTGACCGACAACACAGCTCCTACTCTCGTCACTACTGAAACAACTACTTCTGCGATACACAATTCTAAAGCTATTCAACGACCAACAATGAAGCTATGACACTTCCACGATCAGCACTTCTCTCTATACCTCTCTTGGCGATCGCCCGGCCTCTAGCTTATGACGTCTCCTGTCTCGGGCAGGATAAAACCACCTATCTTATCAACCCGAGTCCCAGACTCTAAGATACGTTTATGGCAAGAGCAGTCCTTAACTTATAAGGCACAGTAGCAGTCACTTACTAGTCTGTCTTAGACTTGTTGGCGAAATACAATCCGATGTATTAAGCGTGAGTTACTAGCCGAGGCTCTTTCAACGTCCTGGCTAAGATGGCGAGGGGTAGAGGTCCGTGGGTCTACACGTGTCCGCTTCTCTTGGTCTTCCTACTTCATCTATCTCGTGTGTCTCTCTGTCTGATTGTTTATCCAATGTCCTCTTTCCCAGCTTAAATAGTATGCGCTCTCACGCCTTAAACTCGATTAAACTGGTACTGGCCGGCCTAGAGCAGCTACCCACATTGCGTCCACCTACCAGGTGTCAAGAAAGGGAGGAGCGAACAGACTTACCTAGGAGTGACAGGTGACAACCTAGGAGTGACATGTGACAACATCTTCTTGAAGGCCCGGCCATACGGTCATGTGATCAGGAACGGTGCATCGCATGTCTCTGGTCTTGCTGTTTCCTTTGCAAAAGTACGTCGGCTGCTTTTTACCGGATTCTCCTGGCTCCCACGTGACCTTCTAGAGCTCCACTGATGCTCGTGATCACATCATTACAGACTGGAAGTCGCTGCTGGCCATCGTTCGTTTTCGAAGTGGCGTCTTTAAAAGCACAACAGCGATTCCATGATAGCGTTAACGACGCCGTTTGGCTGCGGAAAGTGCCCTCTGGGCTATAAAGATTTTTTTTCAAACCACGAATGCTGATGTAGGAGACATTTGCCTGGCTGCAACCGAAGTTTCTTTGCTTGAAACGTACAACGTTGCAGAGTTATTGACACTTCTCATCCATTTCTCTCTCCCGTTCTCCTCAAATTTCTATTCCTAATGTAATCTGTATTTGAAGATATATTTCTTCTAGTCTACAATCTACACATACCTTTTCAGGGTACGATTGCAGCCACACAAGCTGTCAGTGGCTGGTATTTTGTTGCTGTTTCTTTGAAGCCCTTTGCTGTTGAACTGGCATAAAATAACACCCCAATAGTTGTCGCTCACAACTATAGCTGCTTCTTTTTCATCTGTAATAATTCTATCTTTTAACCGCATCTAACACGAAGAACCTCGACATGTCTTCGATAGATTCACTGTTCACGCATTAACCGTTTTGACCAGTTATGACTTTTCTTAACAGTACGCCTGTGCACCCTGGTTCGCCAGATTTGGCAAAGTGTATACCAGCGAAATAGGATCTATATGCATGTGGCGATAGGTTTGGAGAACTGGGACACATGTACACATGGTCAAATGTGTTACACCCCACCACAAATTGAGTCTTAAGTTCCCTTTTGCACCAGTTGGATTCAGGATTGTTTCTAAGAGTATTTTTCTGCTCTTTCTAATGGTGAAAGCCGTTTTCGGACTGATTTTTTCCTGTCACTGAGTTACAAGGCTTTAAGCATGGAGTTTTGATAAAAGGGCCTGCGAACATTTTCGAACTTGTTTGCTTATATTTCCTTAGCAACCACGGCGTGATTTCTGCCAAATTTTAAACGCGCAAGCTTACAGGAGCTTACAAATCGGCAATTTTAGTGGCTTTCACCATTCAAGACGACGGAGTTATAACTGTTCAAAGCATTTTCTGAAGTTGTAGAAGTAAAAGTAAGTAATTTCCAGTTATAGGTGTACAGAAAAACGATTAATCTTTGACATTAAATCGAAATAACAACCCATCACCCCAACAGGATTTTTTGGGGTGTAACATGTAGTTCAAGATCGCCCAGGGTAACTTAAAACTTATTGCTTGCTGAAGCATGACATACGGCCATATTTGACGAAAGAGGACTTGCATTCGTCCAGTGAAGAAAGTCCTTTAACAACTCAGGAGAGGGTTTGGAACGTGGGAAAGTTGACTGTAGAGCACGAACCGGCCAGGACGCAAAGAACTACTTTTAGCATGATGAAGAGCCGCAGCTAGAGGCCTATTTCTTTATCTACGCAGTGCTTTTAGTTAAAACGAAGAAAAAGCGCCCCTCAAGGGAACAGCCTGCTAAGCTACATTCTGTCTTGTTCTTGTAAAGGTTTGCCTAGGGAAAAAAACCGTAGCCTACAAGCCAAGAAAGATGCGCATAAAGTACTATTCCCAAGATAATGAAGTGCACAGAGGAAAGAAAGACGCAATAACAACGCCGTAAATATAGTTATTTGGATTCATTTCTTAACATCCCCGACGCACAGGCTGACGTCAAATGAGCTAGAATTTAAATTACGTCTGACATTCTTTTTTTCCAAATCCCCACTCCAGACCACCATAATCTTAGAGAAATTCAGCCTTTCAGTCTCTTACTGGAGAATTGCAGGCTAAAATCCTAAACGACGCGACTTTAGCTTTGAAGATTTTACTATTTTCTGCAAGAAGTAGGTCACTGACTGTAAAATTTCATCTCAAAGTAATGGTGTAAGCTACGCAATCATATTATTTACGCATTTGGAAGGCTAAAGTCCAAATCCCAGATGGTCAAACGCGGAACGTATTAGATTTAAAGATGCTCAAGGGATATTGAGAAACACTACACGTACAGCTTGTGAGAAAAATACATTGGAGCATTTAAAGAAACGGCACAGTAGGTGACACAGGAGTAAGTTTATTTCTTAGAGTTTTGCTAAATCTAGTTCGTAAATTCTGCAGTTTAGATCGTACAGTTCACAAAATACATGCTGTTCATGAAGTCTGCAGTCAATAAGAACATTTCAAATAATATGGTAATTAGGCGGTGCCATTGCATCAAACTTAAAATGTTCTTAAGCAGACGAGACTCCTTCGCTCACTTCTGGGATATTACTATTTGTGTTTATCCTAAAAGCCTAAAGTAGTTTGGAAATCTTTAGTCTGGTTGGACCTGATTAGTTCCTTGTTTTCATTCGTCTGGAGACTTTTATCAACAAGCAAGCATTTGAGTATGCCGAGCTGATTTTTGTTATAGGGCTCACTGTTACATAACATGTGCATGAAATAAGACCAAGCAAAACACTATGCAATGGAGATTTGACTCTGATTTTTCTCAATGCATCCTTCACAACGCCGGTCCCGCTTTCATCACTCCAGCAGTGGGCGTTCTTATCTCGCCTCTTTCAGATATTCAAACATTTTAAAGGCCAGTTCTCACCGCACTTTTTACGTCCACCTTAAAGTGTGGACGGGGCATAAGAACCCCCATGCATGCAATCCAAGGTCCGTCCCTGTCAGTTACACTCCACTTAAACCTCATTTGGGTTTTACATCAAAATGATTAAAAGGCGAAATATTTCACATCTGTAGCGATATTAGGGTTAGGGTCACGCCAAAAGCATTGGCCGATGGGCTGGTTGGTTGCTTAGACAAGTTTACGTGCTGCCACACGTGGGACTGCTTTCGCAACACGGGCTTCAGTCCCATTATACTGACACCGGGCCAATCACTCCTAGTACTGTTCCCTATAGTGCCAGGCATCTGGCAGGGCAGCTACTAGATTTTTAAGTCTTAGGTATGACACGCACGGAGTACGAACCACCGACCTCCAGCCTTGGAAGCGAACCACCGAGGTGGTCCTGTTAGCCGATGGGATTACCCTAACATCAGTCCGGACGTTACCGGACCTTACTCCTCTGCAAGAAAATAGACCCCCATTGCTGGCAGAATTTTTTTAAAAAAAAGACGCATTCAGAATGTCTCAATCAGACTTTTCTGGGAACAAACCCCACTGTGTAGCTTTAGGAATAATCGCGTTACAATACGTCGCCTATGGGAAACTAGTTTATCTTGACACTTCCGTTTGAGTCGCTATCATTGGTTCGACTGAATCCACTGCTAACTGACAATGGCTTGACCTGCCTCTAGCTGGTTTAACAGACCATCTCAGTACTTCTGAGTTGGGAACTTCGTGTCTCTTTTCCACGCCTGAAGGTCTTTCACATCTCCCAATCATACGTGAAGGTGCGCGTAAAAATCAAACGGGCCTTACAACTGCTCCATTAAGACTCCAGACGAAGACACGTGAAGATACAAACACTCATGCAGCCCGACCCTGCAGGCAGCCTGGGTTCAAAGCGTCTCGTCCACGTGCCGCACACACTTGCCGCACAGACTGTCGTTGGTCCTGAAGGCGTCAATGCGTTACTCTCAAGCAGACAATATCAGCGGTCCAGGTGACCTCGGGGTCATGCCTCACTTCCTGGCAAGTGGCACGTCTCGGTCAACGATAAGAATGAAAGGAAATAAGACTTATCTCCCCTGAGGGTCATGCATCCAAGTCTCCGCCATCTCTGTCGTCTCGCGAGAAACGACTCCCATGTACCACCCCCCCCCCCCATTCACTCTTCATCAGGAAGTATCTAAAGAGAGATAAACGGAAGGAAGGCAGAGAAGTTTTTGAGGCCATTAGTCTACTTTAGAGAGGAAATGGATGAATTTAGAGGAGAAGGTGTTTAAGATAAAGACAAGGAGGAGGGACACCCTCAGGAGGAGGAACACCCACACCTTACCGATGTTGGCTAAACAAAACTTCGCATAAATAATCATCTGAAGAGATTTGTCACAAAAGGAAACGTACTCGAAAACATGGCGATTTGTGGAAAATAGACCGTCCTGCCTGTCAGTATTCCGGCCACCAGTTTCTACAAAACAACACGCGTTTTTTTTTTTCAGGGCTGGATGATGTAGCAACGGAAGGAATTTGATCTTCCAGACTGCGGCCATTGCAGCTAATCTTGTCATTAGCGCTAATCCCCGCCCGCTGTTTCTATGCTGTTCAGCATGTGAAGATTTTCCCTCTGTGTCCTACTGATCTGAGCGTAAAATATTGGTTCTATTTTTCCATAAATCTTTCAAGACAAACAGGTTGACAGATACATGGTATGTTGACACCCCCCTCCCACCAAAAAAATTCAGCACTCATGCACCCCAAACCCCTTCTTTTTTTTTTTTGGATGGGGAACGGTTTGTTAGCAGTTGCGAACTGTTTGATCTGGATCCGTGTTGACTGGGGCTAATGAATTAAGTCATTTTTGCAAGTATTGCAATTAGCATGGGAGGATGGTGGAGCGGCCATCAAGAATTAACACGAGACAGAAAAAGTAACGAAGGCCATGGAAAAAAAGTTTTAACGATTTCCTAGACAGGTCGGTAAGTTTTGGAATGTGTTCGACCATAGCGTCAAACCTGTCTTCTTCCCCCATTCAACCCAGTCACATTCTGGTCACTTGTCTTTTGACAAGCGCCCGCTAAAAGTTTCCTCCGGCTACACAGTTATCTCCCTTTCATACAACCGCACGTGCGGCTTACATTTACTTCTGGCACGACCGGATGACATGAACTGCCCTGGGTATGAAACACGCGTAGTCGGGTTTTGCACCCAGAATCGTTTACACTATGTGTTCGTGACAGAGCTGTCCGTTCGCCATCTCTTTTTCTATTTCGTCTCTTGTCCCAGTTTTATATGTCTTCTTTCTTCTTTCATGTTCTGATATGTTTTTTTCTGTTCTGCTTTTCGTTTTTCCTTTTCTGTTATTTGTCCCTTTTTTAAGTTCTGATCTGCTCTCTCTCTCTTTTTTTTTTGGTAATTTTCTATTTTCCTATTGCTCTTCTATTTCTTTTCCCATTATCCTTGGCTTCTAGCTTATAGTTTGTGTCATTTTTCAACTTGTAAAATGTATCCTTGACCTTTCTCTTATTATCAAGATGTCTACAGCGATGACAAACTCCTCCACTTTTCGCAAGGGCAGATACAGAGGAGGTCAAGGAAAAGTCTAGAGAGTTTGGTTTTTGCTTCTGTCAGTATTCATACTTTGGACGCCGTGAGACGTGAATCGATTGTAGACAAGAGAGTGCGCGCATATCTGAGCGCGTGCAGGACCTGAGCGTGAATAATATGACGTGAAAAAGCTTGGTGGAGCGTAAGTACCTGAGGATGGGGGGAGACTAGCCCACATTCCTTTCCTTTATTTACGTTCCGTTCCAATGAGTTTTTTGGGGGTAAGAATTCGCTCTTGCGTTCTCGCGCTGGCTTGCATGAGCGTTGTTATCTTCTGTTCATACGTAAAGGTGTATGTAAATTACACAGGGCGGCCTGGGCGTAAGACCACTGTTAGGGCGGAAGAGTAGCTACGAACGCCCATGCAAGCCGGCTTCAGACTGAGTTATATGTGGGTGTTCCAATCTCCTTTTCATGTCCATGTAAAATGAACGGCTGGTGTATAACTTAGCGACCGTTCTTATGACTGGAAATGTAGATGCGACGGGCAAGCATCCCCGCCTCTGCCCACCTTTATAGACCAGCAAAACCTAACGTGTGTATCTACTGTTATGTGTCTCAGGAACTCCATCAACCCAGTTCTCAGCCATCAATTTCATTAACTGTCTTTTAAAAAAAACACGGAATGCTAAAAACGGAAATAATTTTTACTACATGCAACAGCAATATTGTAATTCGTTGATTTCCCTTACATTCCGCGGGGTTTATTTTTTTATTTTTTATTTTAGAAACAAGCACTATATCTCCGTCTGTCAATTTTAGAGGGAAAAAAATCTATTTCGTGGGCGGTACACTAATGTTATAAAAAGACATTGAATAACATATGTTTAAAAAAGCTACTGTTTGCGCGTTGCTTACACAGAATAATTTATATCATGCAGATGTTTAGAGGTGTTAGACGTGTATTTCGTTTTAGGTTATTGTCTTGTCTTTGGTTGTTTGGGGGTTTATTTTTGTTTGTGCAATATACAGAATAGTACTTGAAGCATTTATTGTATCTAGGACTGACTTTTCTTCACGTCGAGCTAATGGGTCGATTGATGTTTTAAATAAACGATTAGAATATAGTGAGTTATATTAAATTCCGATAGATAGATAGATAGATAGATAGATAGATAGATAGATAGATAGATAGATAGATAGATAGATCATCTAAAAGATTTATGTCGCTCTGTACCATTTTTGTCACAGGAGCCCTGACGGTCTATAGCCGCAGTGTTCCATACAGTGACTACCCCCACCGTAACTACAGCCAAATCAGTTTCCAGACAACCATAGAGGGTCTGCTAATGTCAAAGTGCTGGGGGGTGTTCCAGCACACACAGTCCATCGATCTGTTTATACGGCCATGATAGTCCGTCCGCGCGGGGCAGGAGAGTAATCTCCCCCTGGCCGTCTGCTGGCGCCCATAACCACGCCTCGTAACGGTGCTCTCTACCGTGCGCGTGCAGCCCGCGTCTCGAATTAGTCTTTCCAAGACGATCTTGTCGTCAGCTAATGCCCCCTTGTTGTCGACAATGACTGGGCCCCAAGAGCCTCCATTTCCTAACTCGCTTGCTAAGACGGGTGGTAGCAGGTTGATAAGGCAAGTACAGCGGCCTTTGGGTGTCGGTTATGTTGTAGATTTCCAGCTCGATAAAAATTCAATTAGACAGAAACTTTTGGCGGGATGAGGGAAAGAAATCTTCCGTGAACGGCGATGGCTGCAAAGAAAATTCTGTTTTCGATTATTTCACAGGACTAGGGATTATGTGATAGTTTCGAAGCATAGCTTTATATTTATCGTGTCTCCTGCTTTGATAAGAAGTCACGCAACACACAGTTTATAAATGGCAAGTACGGACATCTCTAAAGGAAATACATTTATGCTGTTTTGTCAGTCTGGCTGCCATCACTTGTTGATCTGTTTCTATTTGATAAAACCACAAGACCCCACCCAACTCTTCCTTCCGTGAGGGGAGGGGAACACGTGCGTGTCTGCGGGTGAGCCTGAGTGTGTGCGTGCGTGTGGACCTGCTTGAATGTGGATCTATCTCTTCCTTTTGTCTTTATTTTAACTCTGTTGCTCATTAGCCTTCCGATGTGTTCAGACGACTTGTTATGAAACTGCAAACGCGCGTGAAACTGTAGGGTTTAAATACAATGCAAAGCAGATTCTATAGTTTCTAGAACCAAGCAGAAGTAAGAGGAGACTATTTTCAGCCAAAAGAACCTATTTTTCTTCCACCATAAATATTTCTGTGGATTCTCATGAGAAAACATCAATGTTTGCCGAAAGGAAGAAAGCGGAAAGAAAACTCTCCCTGCTGGGGAGGGCGAAACGCAGACTGATTAAGGTATGAAGAAACTCTAGCTGTCTTCAAATGGCCCAGTGCACAAACAGCCTAATGCGCAAACAGCCCAGTGCGCTCGTGACGCTTTCCCTTGAGTGCATGAGAGGAAGAAGCTTTTGATGTGTCAAGTAATTTACGACTAGTTAGTGTCCCAGGGGAATTGTATCCAACATAATGAACGAATCGATGTCAAGACGAAGCTCACAAAAGAAACGGCCTGATGAAGCGGAAGAGCTACCCAAGAAGATAACCCTGGTTACTTCTTTTTTAATTTTCTCTTCACGCATATTGTGCGTCTGAAATTAAACCAGCTGATGGAAATTATGTCAAGGTTTTATGTGTCAATCAGCGTTTCACGGCGACCCTTTTATATATAAAAAAAAAAACCCAGAACGATAGCTGTGTTTGCAGCCACGATGCTGTAGCCTGTAACTGGAAACTGAAAATGCCTTCTCAAGGAGGTCAGACAAAATATTGCTCAGATTTAATAAGAGAAAGTGGATCAAACAGCCACAAATTTCTTTTCTGTCAAAGGGATGCTTCTGGTATATGATTTTCCTTCCTTTTCCTACTATTTGTACATTCATTTTGGAAGACTATAGCCGCAAACAGTACAGACGAGAATTAAAACCTTTGCAGACGACAGAATGGAAGTTGTTTGTATCTGCAACTATTCTAGTCGACAATACAGACTTTTCAGTAGAGTGAACGTAGCACCTCACGCCATTTCATAGGCTGTCCCTTGGCCATCAGCCCGTAATCAGGGGCCTGCACTTTGTGGAGCTGCGGGGTAGCGCGTGGAAGGTTAAATGCTGAAGTGCTGGTTTGAATCCAGGAGTGGCTAAGGAGTATTTACTGGAGTTTCACGTTGTGCACACTCCATTCGGTCATTCCCCGAACATCGAACTGCCTCTCCACACTGGCCATGTGACTGCATGCAGGAATCAGTCTTGTACGTGGTTCTTCAACGTATCGCTTATTTGTTGCAGCCAGGTATCAGTCTTGTGGTTCTTTCAAAGTATCACTTAGTGATTTCCCCCCACCCCCTAATTGGGAAATCACCGCAAGGTGGAAGCACTGTATGTCCGTCTAATATTACCTACCATCAGCCTGTAATCTGATACACCGCAACATGGCTAGTTACACGAATGTCGGACTTCCCGAGAAAGATTATTCTAGAAGGTTGTATCATTTTTATTTATATATATATACATTTACCAAAGCAACATTTAGTGCGATGCCGTTACAGGTGTTTTCCGAAAGTGCATCTCGAGCCAACCCTTCGGAGAAAAGTACAGTTGAACAAATCTCACAAGAAAATAATCTCAAGCAGTACTGGGCCTGAGATGTTCTTTTATCTGATGCCGCCACTTTGTCAGACGTACTGGGAAGGAGCGTGCAGCCCCCCCCCCCCCAGTGGCAATTCACGCACGGCAATTCTAATAAACTGTATGTTCCTTTAGCACCTCGTAGTAATTAAAAAAATTTTCTCTGTCGGTTCTTCTTTCCTTTTCGCTGCGTAGGAACAAATAATTTATTATCTAGCTGTTTGGGGATTATTTGGGGGACTTTTCTAGTCCCGATGGAACAGTTTGACGAGTGTTTTGTCTTAATGGAAACGAAAGTATATATTCTAGCTCTTTATCTTCCCTTCCTTATGTCTGACATCTGCCTGCCCTAACATAGATCTATTTTCTGTCGTTCAGGGAGCTTTGCTGTGACCTCAAATTCTGTGATGGCGTGGCGAATGCTTTCCCCTTTGGACTGCTGCAATTTCCTGATGGAGAGGCCGGTCTGAACTAGACACCTTCGGCTGTGACAAGTCTTGATGCCGTTATATGTGAAACTCCAACTGCACTAGTACACAGCCATTCTGCCTGAATGAAGGCTGATGAAAATTCACAGGAAATTATCCAGTGCCGGCTGCAAATATTCATGCTGAACCACAGACGTCTAAGGCTAAAATTATCTCTAATGGAGTCTTTCTTCGGTGAGCCTCTTTTCAAGGTTTAGAAATTGAGGTTTGAACTTCTTTTCATGGCACGTCACGCGGGACACTTTGTCGCCTGTGACGTCATTTATCATTAGTCGTTCTCATCTGTCCATCTGTCTGTCCGTCCGTCGTCTGTCAGTCGTCTGTCGGTCTTTTTGTCCCTTTACGATGTTGTCTCTTGGTGTTCGTATTGTGCGTGTGGCTGAATTACACACGGCGTCACCCATTGCCTTCTTGGTCTTGTCCCAGACATTCTATACATTAAGCAGCTTTTCTTCGTCTTGGCCTATTCCTGTTCGTTCGCTATTTCCAGGATATCGCAATAATAAAGAATGAGGATTTCTGGAAAAGTTCGGTCGACTGTTGTCTAGAATCACAGAAATTGCAATGATTATCTACAGCAGCAGGGCTAAAATTTGAGTCTGCCACAGGGATAAGGAGAAGAGATAAGGAATCTAACTATGCAGACAGACAGGCAGGCAGGAAATAAAAAGGTTGAAAAAGAAAGGAAAGGAAAGAAAGAAAGATGAAGAAGATTAAGAGAGTGAGGTAGCAAGAAGCGAGGGTAAGCTACAGATGAGAGATTTGACTGCAGAGCATTTTCTTTAAGCAAGGGATGCCACTGATAGGGTATTGTAAAGCAACAGTTGTGTTAGCTCCCTTTGATGGCACTGCTTTTTGGCGGCGACCGGGTACAGCCAGCATATTCATGCGTATACACATATGTTTCATGTGTGTGCATATTTCAGTTTGCACACGGGCTTTTTTCGTAAGCCATAAATTAATTGGTGTGTATTGTTTAATACTTCATTAACTGACTTCCCGATTGCCTGTCTGCATTAACTTACAACTTTCTCTGTTCAGCGTCTCTTATGATACTTTTCCACCCATCTGTGACTGAAGGACGATCTGTTTCCCAACCTGTTGGTCAGTGGTGCGTTCATCTCTCCCTCTGTGTGTGTTCGTTGTTTTCACTAGCGTGTCTGTGTCCATCGTCCGCGCGAAGTGTGAATGAAATGTGTTCTCGCGCGTTAAAAATCCACATTTTATTTTATTTATTATTTATTTATTTCTGGAATCTTGAAAGTTTTTTCATGGTAGGCTACCCTTACATCGTAGTGGATTTTGCTTGTCGACCCCTAACCTAGAGCAAGTTATTCGTGGACATTTGGTCGCAATAAAATACGCGTGCACTGTTCAAGCTGAATTTAAAACATTGGCTGCGTGGATGGGGGTAGGGTGGAAGGTGAGAGTGAGAGAGAGTGAGGCGGGTGGGTGGGAGGTACCTGACGTACGCGCGCGCGCGCGTGTGTGTGCGCGCGCACACGCACGTGCATGCATACGTATGTGAGATGGGGGAGGGGGTAATGGCAGAGTAGGGGGAAAAGGACTAGGGAGGTTGGGGTTGGGGAGATGGAAGGATTTGGAAAAAAACGAACGAGGGA
>SMGT01001674.1:87185-127811 GCA_004794575.1 Lanistes nyassanus | reverse complement strand
GATGGGGGAGGGAGGGGGGTAATGGCAGAGTAGGGGGAAAAGGACTAGGGAGGTTGGGGTTGGGGAGATGGAAGGATTTGGAAAAAAACGAACGAGGGAATAGAGGGAATTGATGTTAAATGATAGTCACTCCGGCGCTTGCTGTGTACCGGAAGTTAGGTCAAATCAGTCTCTTCTCCCGTCTACTGTGAAAATTGGGTAAATTGAGAGAGCAAGGGACGGCAAACAAATCACGGCGCAATGTTTTTTTGGGGGTAGGACGGGTGAGGTTAAGAGAGGGAGAATCAATATCAACTGTTGCCTTGCGATTTTTCTTGTCACTGGGACTGCATGAAAGCTTGAAAGAACAAGTAGGAGGCCTACGTAACGCAGGGCTGCCGTCTGGAAATACACGAAAGCAGATGACGAGATACCGGAAGATAATTTTGCTGACTGCTATCTTCCGTCAGCTTCAGAATCTATTTTGATTTGCCCCTCCATCATGTTGCTCTGCAACCTAACACGGCCTTCCATCATCATCCGAACTGAACATCCTCGTATTTACACACACATATACAGAACCTGCCTACTATACTTGCCAGCTTCCCTATACACAGTTAAAAATAATCACACACAGCTATCCATATCTTTCTGCATTCATATAAAACAGATTTGTGTACGTATAGATATTGTATCCGTACATTTCAACATGCAACTGCTCATAGATTCACACAAAATTACTGGCTAGCATATCTGGAACTATACATCGGTTCAAGCATACAGTTATAATTAACTTTACAGACGTCAGTTTTATGCATATTCATATATTCGTTTATATTCATATATATTTATACTTACCCATACGTGCGCTCAAAAGCCCACCCTTTGCACAGTAATTTAGTCTACTTAATGGTGCCTCTCCGCGGACATACTGACTTGCAGGTACATACCTGGCAGGCTCCACAATTGTTCTAATGTCCTGCCATCTGTCGCCTTCAGTTTTGCGATGGAACTGACAGTCACGACTTGGGGACTCCGGGATGTGTAGTAAAGAGAGTGGAGACAAAACACTGACATGAATATTAGGGCAATCATTTATATGAAGCAGCTGGAATATTAGTTTGATAGCGTCCTCATCGACTGAACTGTGTCTGCATACGTACAGGCTAACAGACATTAATTCCCTCCCAGCCGATCGCTTCCGCTTTCTCTGTGATGTAAGTTCCAATGTTGCTACCACGAAACAGTGCTGTTACCCATTCCACACCCCTCTCCCCAAATCCATTGCTGCTCCCACGTAACGTAGATAGCCACACAAACACGCGCGCGCGCGCACGCACCGGAGAGGTGAAGGGGGGGGGGGATGAGAGCAAAAGTGCGGTAAGCCGTAACGTTAAACAGATGTATTGCGAGCTTCAGAGCCACTCAAGACACATAGTGAACAATGGGCTGAGTCAGTAAATTTCACAGTAGAGTTCGTGCAGCTGTGGTGGACAGAGAACGATAAAAAAAATCCCATCATGGCCAAATTGAGCAATTTGTCTTCCGTTTACGCTCGCTAAATATCACGACATGCTGCTTCATGTCTTGTCTCTGGACGCGGTATACTGGAGCTGTGACGCTGATCGACGTCACAAGCAGGGTTTCCAGGGTATTTCTAAGGTGAAAGGCCGGTAAGGCAATCGACATACAGGGATAGTTTCAGAACTTTCTTAACTGGACGAACGTCCAGCCTGGTTCGCCAAACCTGATCATAACTTGTGCGTGATGTCGGAGCTGCCAACAGAAGCACAGACAATTCTACTGGAAATGTAAGAAAAAATGTTTTGTTGATAACGGTGACAGTCGGGGGCCCTGATTTTTGATTTTGCCTCCTGTGACGTATTTCTTTATTGCCTCCATTTACAAGACCAACTTCTTGCTTTAATACCTGCTGACTCCGCGTAAAAATCCAACAGTCCAACAAATCTCTGCCAGTAATTCCAAAAAGTACAAGTGTGAGCATAAGACAGTCTGAATGACCAAAATTTCAAAGAAAAATGTTCTTGTGAAAGGTTCCAGGTTTCATAAGGTTTCAACTCTTCCGGAAACCGAGCTTTTTCGATATACATTTACTAGCTCTGTTCCTGTGTATTGACAAGAGCAGCCGTTTGAGACGATAGAACCTTAGCTGCTGCTCCGGCAATAAACAAAGAAAAAAGATCTCACTGCACCACTTTTTTTTCTCTCTCTCTCTCTGTCTGCTCTCCTGTCTTGTGGGTGCGCGTGCCTTCGTGTGCATGTATTTATGTCTTCTGCACACGCAAACATATGTATACGTACATATGCTTATAGACACACAGACAGATACACACACATGCACACAGACACACAGACACACACATAGAATGAGAGGCGTCTAACAACTGTCCTAAATAAAACCCGGAGAGTAATTGTCTGCTGCCGTCTGCCCTGACCATTTTCTAGCGTTTAGCAGGACTTTGGAAGCATTCTGAAGCCCTGGCTGCAAACAAAATTAGGCAGTGACGAGAAATGCGTGCAGCCAGCCCCGGATGTTTTCTGGAAAAAGGTGTCTGGCATAGTCATCCACTTCAAACTGTTCTGTCTAACAAGCACACGTTTCTGTGTGTTTCTCTGGTTGTGTCACGTGATCAAAGGATCGGTCTCTTCTCGTCTTTGTTGTTTTTGTATTCCCCCCCCCCCACACACACGCACGCACGCACGCACGCCTGCACTCACGCATGCACGCGTGCGCGCACCCACGCGCACACACAAACACACCATTACCCTTATCTTTCTCCCGTTCTCTACCTGTCTCGCCTTATATATATATATATAAACCAATCAGACACACACACACATTATTAAACCTACACAATTTATATCCATAAATATTTTTTGAAATATAAGAACACATATAGCACATAAGCATGCAAACACAATCGCATACACGCATGCAGGTACTAAAGTTCATTTATGCCCACTGGCGCACGTGCACGCAAACGCATTGATGCTGAAATGTACGAACACACGCACGTACGCGCGCCCACTCATCGCACACATCCCACCGGCTGCCCCTGGGAGACAGGAAAGCCTGTCACTTTAGTGGCGACGTATATTATATTTCAATTGGAGGTGAGGATCTTGACCGAGCTCTTCACAGTTTCCGGAGAGCTTGGCTAGTGATTTAGTGACACTTTTGCACCTCCGTCATGATGGGATTGGACTGACACATCCCCCACCCCACGTCAGAGTCCTTCTCCCCCTGTCTCCCCCTGCTCACCACACCACGTTCTTCTCCCTGCTCTCGCTGTTCATTCCACTAGCTTCAGCAAATAATTTCGAAAGTCTGTCATTTCTTTGAAGTAAACACATCTAACAGCCCACGAAAAAAGAGACTGTGGGCGCAAAGTGATGATATCAACGTCAGAGCCGAAATAAAGTAATGAAAAATGGCCAAGCGGTTTTGGCTTATACAGACTGGGCATTGACAGGGGCGGGAGAAGGAATGGGGTTTGAACGAAGGGATGATTTGTAAAGCATGCTGCCAAAGCCAATGAAAGACCCCCACCACCACCACTACCACCACCACCACCACCACCACCATCACCTCCCGCGCCTCTATTTCTGAGCGATGACCTCAAGTTGGCAGCCGTGCTACGTTAGACAACGTCTGGTGGCCACACATAAACCGCACCCAGTACCTGCGCGTGAGACTGGAAACTGGTTTTTAGGTAAGATCCACGATTCTAAAACGACGGTTGTGGGCTTTTCAGTGAATCAAAAGGTCGTGGCATCTCACTGGAATTCTGTCGTCTGCCGTTACTGTAGATTATCAGCGCTACTCCCTGTTTTAGAATTGTGTTTTTACAAATTATTTTCTGCGTTACTTCAGTATTTGCTATATATATATATATCTTTCGTAATGGCGACTGAACAATGTATTCATAATGCGTAAAACGTGGCTTTACGAAAAAGAGAGACTGCCAATGACTTGTTATGTATTAAAAGGCGATTATTTCGAAAGACGTCATTGTAAGAAAGACTTTAACAGTGTGTTCACTCTGTACTCGACAACACCAAGACAATGTTACAGGAGAGAAAATAAGTATAAGCAAGACCATTTGATCTATGTTGACTTCAAGCAAACTATAAGCTGGTCAGGGAAATGTTGCAGCTCAGTAATGTGTTTCCCCTCGACGAAAAAAAAAGTTTCCCCTGGGATATCTTGGGACGCACTAAATTACTCTATTCCGTCTGTTCACCGAGTAATGCTGTTAGTTCATGGAAGATCCGTGTTACCGAAAACTGCTCTCACGCTTTTGACCTTCTCCATTTGCATGTGTCGCGCCAAATGAGACGATGTTTCCCGTGGCAACGGATGCTCGTGCGCAGTGGGAGGGGACAGTCTGGGTGATTGTCACCCTGCTGTCCTATAAAAAGAGCGAGTACACAAGTCGTCGGACCCAGTTTGCCAGAGCACCAGCAACTAGTGACTGCAGACTGAAACAAAAACAGGAGTCTGAATACACTGAAAAAGTCTGAAATTCAGCGCGATTCAGCTATGGCATCAGGGGGAAGACGTTTCAATGTTACATTGACGTCTCCAGCGTTACTGTCGTTATAGTGACTTAAACTTGAAGACAGATATACAAGCGTCATTGTGTTTCACCGTGAAGTGACGCTCATGGATAGCAAATACATCAGCCGGTCAGATCCGGCCCTTGCCAGAGCTCATCAGTTCGATCTTGTGCAAGACTTGCTCAGCAGCTTCCCAGGCGCCACCAAGAGGTCACCAAGTGTTTCAGGGGAGGCAACTTCTGGTTCTGGACGCCAACATTCCCCGGAAGAAGTCTCTCTCACCAAGTACAGAAACATTGCAGTACAGTACAGCAATGACAGAGAGGTCAAGGTCACCCTGTCGACCCCGGAAGTAAAACAGCACCAACCGCTGAGGAGGACGAGGAGCTGGGAGTACGTGTACATCCCCAACCTGCCCTACTTCCACGAGGTGAGGCAACTGCTGAGTGCACATGCGGGCACGTTCGTAGCATGCAAATAGGCATTTTCTGAAAGGAAAAGTAGAGCTAAAATAAAACTGCAGCTATAAGTAAAGATCGCCGGTTTTAACAGGAAAGGTAGATAACTCCACAGAGGCGATCCAGCCGCCAGACATCTGTAAGTGCTAACATTAGCCCCCATGATGGTTCGTCGACCGAACTTAACGAGTGATGAAAATGACCATTCTGACTTTACTGTGGTGAAATTTCTCATATACATTACACAGACTACAACAGGTTACGAGGCTGAAATGTGACTAAGGTAATACACAGGTAGGTAGGTAGATAGAGCTGGGTCGCATCTACTGAATACGAAATATTACAGTCATTTCTGATTTTCCATCAGGGGCTCTTGCATGCTACAGTGCAGCCGGCAGTGTTAAATCACTTACTGCGTAAGGAACAAAGCTAGGAAGAACCTAACCCCACCCCTAACCCCCATCCCCACAACGAACCAAGAAGGAAAATTCTGTTCATTCCAACCATAAGAAGCTGCACGAGCCAAGATGTAACTGCAAAGTCTTATCGCCAGAATGAACACAACCTGGCGATGTGGTCCGTAGCCGAATGGTTAAAGCGTTGGGTCATTGACTGAAGATGCAGTGTTCTACTGATGTTCCCATCTTCCGTTCAACTTTCCATTTCTTCTTTTCCTTTTTTGCCGATGTTTATGTGTGTGTTGTCAGACGGATCCTTATTTAGTAGGTGATTTAGTATTGCAGACTAAACTGTAGCATGCTAGAGCCCCTGTTGATGAAGCAGTAATGAATGCAATATCTCGTATTCAATGGATGCGAACCGGATAAATAGATCAAATTACTAAAGGCAGAAATAATCCATGCCGCTCATCTTCGGCGTTAATTGAAGATTAGACTGCACCGAAATATACATGTTCTATTTGTAGTTATCAAATGTTGAATGAAGTGCTCCAAAGTTTCTCTCTAGACTAGACAGTGAGGTCAAAGCCTTTTCTACACAGGTTTCAGGAGTTTTAACAATATAAACAGCAATCGTTTTGAAATCGGAGCTGTAACGACTCCTGAAAGTGTTATGGATGAAACCAGCTGCCACGCCATCTGCAGGTTGGAGGACGCTTGATCTAAACAGAGATGTAGTCAGCTGGTGGATCGCAGTCAGTTGTGGTGTTCTCTGAGATGAAATCGATCTGTATTTGATAACGGACTCTCAGACCGGAAGCGAGCACTGCAGACCAAGTGGCTGACAGCAGCTTCCCGAAAGAAAGACCTTTCATTCTGAGGCGCGTTTTCTAGGCACTTTTTCGGAACGTTTTGTGTATACATATATATCTCTCTCAAGCTCCGATTAAGTCAAAAACAGCTGGAAAGACCCAATCCAAATGGGAGGTATAAGATTTCATCTGATTTCTGTCAATCGATTTCCATTACGGATTCTCTACACGATCGTTGTTATAATACGATTGGAAATAGGATCTAACCGCATTTTAGCGAAGTAAATCACATTCTAATGGTGACTGTTATGCTGTTATTAAACATCTGTGGTAGAGCTTCGATCCAGGTACAAACGTCTGCCCGTAGCGCTTATAAAGCTGGTCTTTTACTAAGGGGTACGACTTCCGGGCAGATGGTTGATCTAAAAGACTCGACACGAACTTAATTATAAGCGGCATCTAAATATGTGAAAATGTCTCTCTTATTCCCAGTGTTGCATTATATCTCAGAATATGGCTTAGCCGCTTTCCAAGAAAGTGCCCTAATAGTTGCTATGGTAATACGTCCCAATGAGGTCATTCATTGAGCCTCACTTTCGCGTAGATTGACTTTTGGTAATACAGTATGTGTTGGTGGTTCAGCTTGTTATAAGGTCGCTTTGATAGGACTGGATTCAGCAGCAGATAAGAACATGAAACCCTGTCTCAGTCTGATTCGTATTTCGGCTATTTTGAGTCGATGATTTCTGATTTGTCTTCCCGCCGATATTATGTCCCTCAATGTTATATTCAAGAGATGCTCATAGTGTTTTTTCGGGGAATTGCCTCAACCATCATATAACAATAGTATCATTCCGTACCACGACACTGGTTCAAAAGCGACTTTCTGTGCACGCAAAGCGATCGCTGCATATTGTTTGTTCTCGTCTCGAGAGGGGAAGCGAAAAGCCGATTGGTTCGAGCGCGGGTCTCCAAACCTGAATGGGCGGCTACAGGATGGTTCGAAACCCGTGGGCTGCAGCACACTTCACCTCAGTTCACCCAGCTGTGAATGGGTACCCGACCTCGTAAGCTAGGGAAGGTCAGGCATTTCCCTCAAGATGTTGACCCACAGAAAATTGACGGTCTCAAGCAAACCGCTCGCCTACGACCTCCAAAGGTCACGGGACCCCTATACCTTTGGTCTTTACCTTGTCTCGTTGCGGGGCCGAGTCAGACCACTTTAAAAGATTTTTCTTCCGAAGATTGGATGTTTGGTGTGGAGTATCAAGATAACATTCTATGTTCTTGATAAGTTACTTGTGTTTGTCCTTGTCTTAATGTTGCCTGGTATGCCATAAGAATAACACAGAACACTTTGGCTTTGGTTGGCTGCTTATGGAACGGAAGTGCTTAGGCCTACATGACGTCTCATCATTATGTAACAGCGGTGCCAGTCTGCGAGACGGTATTATTGCACCAACTGAAATGTAATGTACCCTCCCACGCAGCTGTGTTAACTTCAGTGCAGGCAAATCACTAGGCGCAAGACGCACGACCTTCACCACAAAACTTCTTCACAAAACTATCTTCGAGGTCGTCTAAACACACCAGTAATCAGCACTACACCAAGTCACAAGTAATTAGTAAAGACCTTTCGTGCATACAAAAATAACATTACTGATACACCGTCCGATATGTAGGCATTTGTGCTGGAAACAGAGTATGCCTTTGATTTCCATAAAAACACATTTTCAGGCTGTGTGAACTGCTTTTTTCTCCACTGCTTTCTCTGAAAGTAGCGATTTTCTCAGATTCTCTAGAACAGTGACACTTTTCACACGAGTGAATTTAAGGCGACATTGCTGGTTACCTGAAGACCATCGCTTCCACAGGGAGTGTGGTTTGTCCTAAACTGTGCAGTGTACAAGTCACTGGTTACCCCGCAAGAACACACGTACCTACACTCTACACTCCCAAATGCACAAGCCTGTCTGGTCTGGTGACGCGTTTGTGCACGGTGACCTGTCCACGGGGACAAATCGTGTCACCCGGTTTATCTGGGTGTTCTGCCAAATATGGGAGGATACCTATCGTACAGCATGCATGTTCACTTAAAAAAACACGAGGGAATAGCTATTGTTAGCTTTATGCGTCATGAACGACCCCACACCAACCCTCTCTTTCTTTCCTCGTTTGGGTTATTCTTCTCCTTTGTTTGGTCTTCATTGCATTCTATCCGTCCAATGTTCGCATTCTTTCGGTACTGTGCTGGTATTGAAAAGGAAAATTTGCGTTAGCTACTGTTGTGGCCTTCCGACTGTAACAGTATGTGTTAAGGGCAAAATCAACAGGTGTAATATCTCTGCATGGTCCCGTAGTTTTGACATCCCAAGTAAATGTAAACTGTGTGACCTGTCTAACTGAAACCTTGTCGTCTGCCTCAGGACTGAAGTAAAATATTCTGAACAATGTGGTGCACATAATGTTGCAAGAAAGAAAGAGAGTAGGAAGGAAGGAAGGCTCGCAGTGCAGTAGGAATTTTATCTTATGGGGATGTTAATGTTATCGAAACGCGGTGGGACTGTTAATGTTATCGGAACATAGTAAAACATGATTCAGAATCAGGGTGTTCACCGAGTGGAAGAAATCCTCTGTGTAGACATCTTCTGCTGGGATTTTCCGAAGTGTCCGCTCACACCACTCTTTGCAAACAAGACACACGTGTACCTTTTGCCGGCGCTCGTGACACCGAGGACTAGCGCAAGCAGAAGTTGCCCTCGACACGCGGCCTTGATACGAGTGCTTTATATCGGGTGGTGAGGCAAGCTTGTGCAATCTCGGGTAAGTTCGGCTGGCGCACGATGGCACGCTCCCTAAAATGAGGTCCCATTTGTTTACGCTGCACACGGCACTGTCAGCATGCACAACGATATGTCTGGTCAAACGTCATCTATTGTGACCTGTAGTGTCTAGTCTAAACAGGTCAGAAATGACCTTACTGTTTGCTTAGTTAGTGCTGAAGGTCCATAAGTAAACTTCAATTTCACTTCTTGAACCCGGTAAAAGTGCGAAGACAGAGAGATACGTGATACTTTTTGGAACTGGCACTCTAACGGTGGCTTGAAAGGCAAGACAGTTTTTTCTGGTCTTCGTACGTGCACATGGTTTAAACGCTTCTGTTCAGATCGCTCAGACCTCGCATATCGTTGCAGTCTAAACCAAGTGAACGTTATATGAACTCTTTTTCTGTTACCAAAGCTGCATGCTTTTTACACGTCTGGAAATGCTTCAAAAGTGTTTAAATATATTATGGTATGAATCTAACCGTGCACAGGTGAACACAATTTTATCACCTCTAATGTGTTTGTGGGTACATAAAGATGACAACAGTTGTAGTTATGACAACAGAAATTGTTAATTAAGGTTAAAAGTTTTGTAGTGAAAGCGGATAGTGAAGAGGTTTTATAAGTGATGTCTTGTCCGTAGAAGAACCAAGTGGCGAGACAGTTATGTTGAAAATAGTTTTGACAAAAAGATTTAGGTAAGCAGGAACTATTTGTTTAATTCCTCCATTATAGAGATAGAAACTATTAAAAAAACTACTGGCATTTGAATACAGACTAGAAAATATATGAGAATCAAATGTGTAAAGTTTATTAAAACCCGACAAAGAACTATAACTCTTTATGACGTCAATAACTGGAGTAGTTAGAACTGGTTATATTTTGATTGATGCAGATATTTCAGTACCAACAACAAACCATAAGATCTGCCTTTTTGTTGACTATATCTAGTGTCAAAAAGATGTTAACATTATATTCTATTTTAAAAATCCTTGGTCGTCAAAGAACAGATACTACAGGTTCTTTCAAAGCAGCACAATCGCTCCTGTAGGCGGCGAAATGTCACGTGATTCGACCTACTTACCTCCCCCTCTTCTCGAGGTGACTTGCACCTGACGCACTGAACTCTGGGGAAACCACGCCCTATGGGAAGTTTCCTGTATGATTTGACAAGAGCCCGACTTAGGGCCAAAACCTATCGGAAGCTGTGGAAGGGAACAAGTCTTGTCCTGTCTCGGTGAAACGGGAAAAACTCTGGTCGTATAACACGTACAGTGCTGTTGCTGAGGGACAAGAGGTATATAAGTCCGATGACTGTAAATGTGCAAACGTGGTGGGAATGAGGAACCCAAGTATCCGAGTAATCCAAGGCATAGTTTATCGAAAAGTTTAACTTCGAACATAGAGTTAACTCCCCTTGTCGTCTGCTTGAATTCCAAGGATGCATGTGTTTCCTCGTGTTTGACAAGTCAAGATGGAAAATGTTCACTTTTTCCCTCAAAGTGTAAAAAGATAAGTTTACAAAACTTTCCATTGTGATTATGAAAACAGGGAACAGTTTAACACGGTGCTTGATTGTAAATGCAGTCAAAGATGCCTTTCTGAGGAGTTTGGTAGTTGCTGCGAACTATAACCGTTATCGGCATGAGGTGCACATGTGCTGGCGTGATGTCAGACATCAACATGCATCTGTTTACACTTCCGCTGCGGCATATTTAGCCCCCAGCAGATGTTTCACTACTTTCTGAAACAGCTTTGGAGCCCGTGAGCTGCACTTAGTCTGCTGAATGCTGACTTTAATGTTATGAACTATATACAAGAACATCGTGAACAAAAAGTCCCATTTCGACTCCTGCATGATTCAGTTTGTCGTACATCCTGAAAAAGGAAACGCCTAAAATATTTGTGCATGCGAGCGAGTATGAAGAGGGTGAACAACCTGGGTCCTGTGTGTTTATAAATATGACGGGTATAGATGTGGAGGTACCCACCTCGCCAGCAACTGAGGGCAGCCCTTGCACGTCCCAGAACATCATCACCAAAGTCTTCCGCAGGTTTAGTCTCAAGCGAAAGTCCAGCAAAAGCTCCCTGCGCAAAAACTCAAGTTCTTCTGATGGATTCAACTCGGAAGGTTTTTTCTTTGAGGCTGGACACAATATATCTATCGCTGACAACCGTACATTCTTCAATGTTGAGGTATGAAATTTTGGAAAATTTTTTCTGGTCTGAATTTGAGATTAGGGCTCTGACTTGTAAAGACGTCTGCTATTCTGTTCTCGATGATCGTTTTATGTATCGTATGACGGAAGGAAACTGTTGAGATCGACAACGAGCGAGCGAGACAGACGGAGAGCGATGTGGGGTGACTAGGTGGAGATCGATGTTTGTGGAGTTTTAAGAAGTGGGCCAACTGGGTTCCACCGTTCCAGGAATGTCTGTCGAATTCCGAAAACGTTTACATATAATTCAACATAGTAAAACTTAAGCAATGTGCTTTAGGGTTACACCTTGATGGCTAGTTGATGGCTAGATGTTATTACAGTTTAATATCTGCTTAGTTCTCATGCTTCCATAAATCCCATACCGTACTGTGGAAATTTCCGCCCAGTTCTGGAATGTTCTGCGATTGGGGTTTCTACCCCTAACCAGCAAATATTTCAAGAACTCCCACTACAGTTTTTCTAGTAACAGCACGTTTGAGACAACACGCTGCGTGCCTCAGATCTTAGTTGCGACCCCACACTGAGAATTGAATAGCTGTCCTGATCAGATACGTGATAAATTAAAAGTGTTTCTGTGTCAGATCCACTCAACTTGGCTTGCTGTGTGTACTTTCCAAAGTAGGGCGGCTGGAATCCAAAAGAACAAGAGAGAAGTAAAAGAAGTTAAAATGAGCACCTGACACACTGTCATACCCTTATGTACACACCTACACACATGGTCGCACATGTGCCCAAACCCGAAGACTTTCGACAGAGTTTGAAAAGATCGTGAGTGATCGCGTTCGAGTCTGGCGATAAAGCCCGCATTGTTAAAACTAAAAGAGAACTAATCGCACTTCACTTACAGCAAGGGCCGGGCAAACACTGTACCGTGCAGGTTGTAAACACCAAATCACAAACCTCCGCTTTATGGCGTGGGTTTGGGAGGCCTGTCATTTCGTCATTGGGGCGTACTGCAGAAAGTAGCTGTGTAGCCAACTTCCGCTCATAAGATCATAACCATCCTATCCTAGGTGTGTCAAGTGTCGTGTGTCTCGAAGTTCGGCGCGTTTGCTAAAAGGTGTGATACTCCAAACAAATATTTAACGATACATTTCACATTTAACTAATCAGACTCGGCTAGCCCGGCTCCCTCGCCATGTCTTCAGAAGGTGGAGTGTGGGAGGGTCCAGTTAGGACGGTGAAAGTGCATTTCGCTTTGAACACTTCCGCTTTGTTTCTCCTCGCGTGCGGCACTCGCGGCATGTGCAGCTAGTGACCCGCAGATATGGTACGGTAAGATTTGACGTATTCAGACAGTTGTGCTCATCATGATGTCTTCAGTTTGTCCCCTGAACGGTCAGGCCCTGTGATGGCTTGCATGAGTGTTCGTATCTGCTCTTCAAGTCATCAGAGCGGTCATAAGGCCCAGCCATTCCCCCTGTGTATTTTAAACAACACCCTTACGTACGAACAGGAGATAAGAAAGCTCGTGCAAGCCACCCTTACTGGTCTTGTCTCAATGCGCGCGCGTTCTTGTTCTTGGTCAGGTATGAGATGACCTGATGTAACTGTAGCACGAACGGGTGCGTGGGTGCGTGCGTACGTGCGTGCGTGCGTACGTGCGTGCGTGCGTGCATGAGTGATTGAGGTCAGAGGCCAAGCCAGCGCTTATATGGGTCAAGAGAATGTCTACGCATGCGTGATTGGAGTAAAAAAGTTTATCATTTCCTGTAAAGATTGTCAACACACAAGCCAACGGCAATATCGTGATGCGGACGTGTATGGTTGATAGGTATACCAACAATTATCTGTCCTATCACCTACCGCTGCTGATTATTGCATTACCATATAAAAAAATTATCTTGCGTTGTCTTCCCACACACACGCTCTTTCCATCCCCTCCCCCAATAAGTCATCCACTCGCGTACTTAGGTCAGAGAGTACACAGTTCAGAAAAGTGTTAATTTTAGTGCTTATCGCACCTCCACTCAGTCACATCGATAAAACAGTCAGCATTGCAGTTCGCTGCTTTGTGTGCCTTGTCTAACCGTGTCCCAGAGATGAGAATAGAAGTTTCCAGTTAACATCTTTATTCTATTAGAATGCTTATCGCAGAACAGTTTTTGTACTAGAATGCATTACAAAAAACATTTATTGTGCACATGACCAGAACTGCATAGATAATATATATCCTCAAAAAATATAGTCTATAATGGCACGCACTGTTTTCTATTCGTTTTTCGTTTCCGTGTTGCATTGTCTGTGCGCGTGCGGGTGAGTTTTTGAATTTTTTTAATAAGACATTTCGGTTTATAAATACTCTTTTTAATATCTCTTATATTTTCTTTTTCTTCGGATTTTTCCCTTGTCTTCTATCAATATTTGTAGTAATTTCTAGCATGTTGCTGTCTGCTTTCTCCTTAGAATGAAAATCTGTACCGTGGAATCCTGAGGTCGCTGCTTCATCCCCTAGGGGCTCCAGAAACCCAGATAGGGCTTCGCGCTGGTGACCTCATTGACCACGTGCGCCAGGTGAGCGTGTCAAGCTTTTACAGTTACACGGAAAAGAGGGGTCTGGAAGTATTAGTTGCTTGTTAAACATAGGTAACTAATGCTGCCTCGCTAGACGAGTGCAAAATTGTACTTTTCTTGCAGTTGTTGTACCGTGTCCCACTCTCTTTTTCTCTTCATCCCTCTCGAAAGGAGGTCCTGCTTCTCACTCTCCCTTCGTATTCTCTTTCTGTCCCTCCCTCATCTCTCTCTTTGTCTCTCTCTTGTCTCTTCTGTTCTCTCTTTCCTTACGCAACAATGCGTCTATTTTCATGTATTTGTTAGCATTGATTATGTACGTAAATATATTTGCTGTGTCATTATTCTACATTCCCTGAATATATTTGCTGTGTTATTTATTATTCTGCATGCCCATAATATATTTACTGCGTTGTTTTTCATTCCACATGCCCGTTTTGTGTTAAGAATAAGTCTAGTCCTTCGCTCCCTTGCTACGAACTAAATACTGTCCATGTTTGGTACGTTTCCTATCATATTTTGTATATTATCGCTTATGAAGATGGTTTAGAGGAAGTTATGTAAGCGACACACACGTTGAGAAGACATTTCGTGTTTTTAATCTGTCCTCGTATTCAGAACATTCTATGTTCCTTGTCCCAGGTCTTTGACATTGACCAAGAAGACCACGAGTATTTCATCAGAGATGAGATACAGAACAAGGTAAAGATTTCAAACAAAGTACAGCTTACCTCCGCCCCTCAGTCTGTCTGACCCCGTCTTTTCTGCTTACTGCATGGCATCTTGTCTGTCTGTCTGTCTGTCTGTCTGTCTGTCTGTCTGTCTGTCTGTCTCTGTCTCTGTCTCTGTCTCTGTCTCTGTCTCTGTCTCTGTCTCTGTGTCTGTGTCTGTGTCTGTGTCTGTCTGTCTGTCTGCATCCCTGCTTTATGCTTCTCCGTAACCCTGTCTGCCTGCCTGACGGTCTGGTTACCTGTTGCAACGTGTTCGCTTCTACCATCTTCCATGCATGCGCACAAGCAGACTGCGTGGTGAAAAAGATGGTGGGCGAACAGCTTGTATCTGCAGACACGACGTAATAATTTACCATGAAAAGTATGTCACGAATGAATCGAACTTTTTTCTACTTCTGCGTTGTCTTTGTAACAATAGGATTCTAAACATATCTCGTTGAACACCAAGACACACGTTTTAAAAGATTGGCAAAAGAACCAGAGGGACTAAACAGAACTGCATAGAAAACTATTGGCTTTTTTCTTCCGACAGCCCAGGCGAATTCAGGCTGACGTCACTGTGGTGGAGGCACGTGACCTAAAGATTGCACAAGGTAAAGAAGGTAAGACCCCTGCTTATATATCCACAGGTGTGTGAGTGTTATATCGTGTGAATACTTATGTGTATTACAAGATGTATTCCACTATATGTGTTCTGCAGACTAATTGAAATATTCCATCGTCTGTATTAAAGAATATTGACTTTAATGGCACTTTGTGTTGTGCTTCTGTGATCTTAATTAAATGTTCATTTGTAATAAGTTAGACACAATAAGAGGAGGTTCTCTGCAACAGATTCGAACCCCTACTGCCTGCTGACGATGGTGCCGCCAGTCATGAAAGGTGCCAAGAATCAGTCCCCCAAGGGGTCTCCCAAAAATTCCCGCAAAGGAAGCCCCAAGGTCCGCAGGAGCCCCCCAAGATCCCCTTCCTTTGATGCAGGCGACGTGCTGCGCTCCCAGCCCGCCAAGAGCTGCAAAGAACCCAAGTGGAACGAACACTTCCAGCTGTGAGTTTGACTACAGCGTGTAGTTCACCTAAAGGTTCACGAGATTGTAACATTCCCCAGTTCAGACTACACAGTATAGCTAATCACAAAATTCAACTTTCCCAAACTCTGAGCTAACGATCACATCCCCGTTCCAGTGATATAAACCTTCAACCAACAACATACGCCTGAATAAGGAACGAGTCAAAATGTTGACTTCATGTTGCGATATGCATGCGTCTGTTTATACGTGTTCTTGTTCAGGACGTGAGTTTTGCACTTATACACCGCTGAACTTAATTTCACCAAAAACGTAACTGAAACACTCTAAACCTGGCCAGTCGGCCAAGAAGGCGATTTGCGTAACGCGTTCACACGTAAACACTAAATGACTTGTTACTGTCATCAAAGCAACATTAAATTAAACAGCGCAGTATATACTGTCTTAGATCATCTTCTCGTACGAACGACCTTCCTCAGAATCACTGATGAGTACACCTGCACCTTTCTTTCCCACAGAGACGTGGAGGATACGATAGTGGACGAAATCAACTTGTGCATTTGTCACTATGACGACAACGCCACGTTTGGCGACGGCAGCTCCAAGTCGGAGAAGACCGGAGCTCTTAAAGGGTAAGTGAATATGTTTACATCATCAGAATGTGCCAAGCAGAGGATCTCAGAATCCAAGTGGATGTCCGCAGATAGTCTGAAATTGTGACCAATTGCGGACCCACAATTTTAAATCATCGGCCGACACAGCCTTGCACTGTGGAGTAGTTTCTGAAATATTTTTTGATTATGAAACGACAAAGATACGGTCTCCGACAGAACAAAGACTACTAGTAGAAGATAGAATTATAAAGAGAAGGAAGCTAGCTGATAACCTGAAATAACTGCTAGACAATTCTACGCCCTACTTTTATCGCTTCTGAGTCGGCTGAAAGTTGACTTCTTAAGGTAAAGAGATATTGAGGTGAACTGCGCTGTCTGATACAAATTTTTTGAGAAAGATCGATAATATTTAATGATTTCGATACCGAGAAGACAGCAGTGTTTAATTTTATTGACGTCTGTTCCTCTATTACTTTCAGATTTTTCCGGAACGTTCTTCAGACTACAGACAGCGATCATTTGATACCTGGCTGTATTGGAAGAGTTATCCTCCCTGTTAAGGTTGGTTTCTAAAAGATGTTGAATGTTTTGCTTGTGTATGCCTATATCCCTAACTATGTCCCTTTGTGTCTTTTTATTTATCTGCCTGTCCATCCGTTCGTTTTTCCTTCCGTCTATATGTGTGGGGGGAGTGGGCTGCACAGTTGAGAGTCTCTTTGTCTTCTTTCTGTCTCCTTTCTCTGTTCTTGTTTCTTCTTCTCGCAAAAAAGAAATGGTTTAGAAAAAAGGAGCCAGGGGGTAGAGAACAAGACAGCGAGGAAAATAAGTTGGCGAAGGGGGAAGGGTGTGCGGAGGAAGGAAAGAAAAGAGATTTTCAACAGCAGGTGGGCAGGATTTTAACAGTTACAACCACCCAGCCACTGCAATCACTTTGTCCTCATCCGCAAACGATGTTGATTATATCGTAGACTATTCTCAACACAGGATGTACCCTGCCACGGATTTGACGGGTGGCTGAACGTGTATCCTGTGTCTGGATACTCTCGCTCAAAGCCTGTTGGTCAGTGTCACTTACAAGTCACCCTGAGCCACAAACAGGTTTGGATCTTTTTCTGCACTGTAAACAAAAAGCGTTTGAGTTAGAACACTTATTTTGTTATCGAAACAGAACGCATTTTGCATTGATCTAGAACGCTTTAAAAAGTGTTCTGGTCTGTGTTCTAGAAAGTGTATAAATGGCTGGGAAATATCTGAATGTGTTCTGATAATGTTCCAGATGTGTGCCTGTAGCAAGTGTTCAGTTAAGTAGGGGCACTAAAACACTAAAACCACATGTAGGATAATCTTACATACTATTTGCACATTAAGCACATATTTTCCACCTGCTTAACACTTTTTACACATAATTACTGTTAAAAATATTTAGAGTGTATGTAGTTAGCTAGTTATAGGTACCTAGCCAGCCAGACGGCAACTCACTCACCCACTCACTCACCAACTCACTCACTCACCCACCCCACCCCACCCCACCCATGTTCTGTAAGCCCTATTTCTTTAGCCTATGAAGTCGACTTTCAGACGATTACTTTTCATCGTCTGACTGCAGGACAGCAGTGCCGCATACACCTTCACTGCTGAAGATTATCACCTGGCTGCTTTGCTGTGTTTCAAGCAAGCCATTCTCCTGCTGAAGGTCAGTTACCCCGCTTAGACTCAGCCCCTCAGAAATCTTTCCGAAAAACATAAATCACTATCCCGTAGGGTTATCGAATGTTTTTTCCGACTGCTGTACTCACACCAAAAAAAAACGTGGGGAGGGGAGAGGATCTAACCTGCCATAGGTATCCTGTGACGTTAGTGTACGTAATGCTGAAAGACTTCTGTTACTGTCATCAAAGTAACTAACACCCTATTGCTGTCTTAGATCACCTTCTCGTGGGTGTTGCGTTTCTAGCTTTCAGATCACCCGGATTCTCAAAGACCATGTTGACTACATCCCCTGCTAACGATTTTTTTAAATTCATGTGAAGGATTGCAAGAATCAGGATTTAGTTTTGTCCCCGAAGAGCAGAAGAGTTTTGGACATTTTTGCAGTGGTCAGTGGCATCTCAAGGCTTTCTCAGAGATTGATGTAAGTGATAGTTCTATCTTCTATCGTATCATTTTGTGAATTATATTTAGAAATACAGGTGTTTGTATACACTGTGTTTCGGGGTAATGTATGGAACGGTTTGTTATTTATTTAGTGCCAACAAAGAAAACTGAACCAAGCAGAAATATACAAGCAAAACGTTAGTGTTTCAGGGTATTGCCCCTAATTCAGGAGACACAAATAGATAAGAAACAAAACGAGTTACTTAACTGAGAGAGAGACGATAGTCCACCAAGGCCGCTGGACAGGAAATGTGGAGAAGAGGGGACAGTGCGTGGGAAGTAGAGTGTGTTATACTGCCAATCAAGAGCGAGAAAGCCTACAGCCAATAGAATGGCGTATCTTAAAGGGACTGAGGAAAGGGTGGGGGTAGGGGAAGGGGGATGGCTTACGAAGATAAACAACAAAGTGGTAGAATAAGTGGAAGAGAGGTTGTTGCTTCAAGTTTAGTCCTACGGGGGCAATGGGGGCGAAATGCGAAATCAAATAAGACTCCATTTTTTTAGGTCTATGGAATCACCATTCATTTGCCAAACAATGCAGACCTTCATGCTGTGCAGTGTGTGCAGGGGAATGCTGAAATATCTTGCTACAGGAGAATTTCTCTGATGTCTAGTATCTTCCAAGTGTTCCTTGACGCGGTCGTTAACTGTGCGTTCAGTCTTGCTGATGTAAAAAGCAGAACGGGACAGATGGTGCACGGGATGGTTTAAACGAAATTTGTTGGGGCCGGTGAAGTGACGCGTAATACTAAAAGTTGTTTTCGGGGTGTGGAGGTGTTTAGGTGTGGGCATATGTGATGGCGGGAAACGTTGCATGGGGTGGTGCCGAAGGACAGAGGGGAAGGGCGCACACTTTCAGTTTAGAAGTTCAGAAGATCTCGTAGGTTTTGATTCCGCAAAAGCCAGGAGAGGGGGTTGATTGAAGAGATGTGGTTCAGATTTGGAAAATAGCTAGGCTCCAGTTGGAAAGGAAGATTCTGCGTACAGAAGGTTGTAGGGGTGGTGAGTGAGTGCAGCAATCGGGCGAGGCTCGGCGTGTTTGGTGTTGTGGGTGGGTTGGAGTGCGAGTGTCCGCGGTGTTTTGTTTACGAGAGTGCAGAAAATCTAAAGGGTGGTTACGGGTCAAGAACAAGTCAAACAATAATATGTCTGATTGATTGATTGATTGATTGATTGATTGATTGATTGATTGATTGATTGATTGATTGATTGATTGATTGATTGATTGATTGATTGATTGATTCCAGGGAGCTAACAGTTTTGCTAGAAATGGCAGCTGGACACTCAGCGATTGTCACGAATTCAGTTTTGCACAAAAGCCTGGAGAACCTGCAGATGACCTGGGTGTCACAGCAGATCTCTGGCCATGGTTACATGCAAAAGATGCCCCTGACTGACACTGAGGTCAGCTCACGTTTTCTTTTATGTGCCTAGTTAACAAATCGAGCCTTAACTACCAGTGCACCCGTCAAGTGCAAGGGTTTTACAGGGGTCGTTCTTTAGAGCCAGAGGCCCCACTGGCCTAAACTTCTTTGTGTTGCTGGTTCGTCTTTCAGTGCGATCAAGCAGACGCATCTTTTTGTGTACCTGAGGTTAAATGAAATGTTACACTCTGCTGTTAGTTTCAGTGATCACCATCAGTCCAGTACTGAAGTTGCATTCTGACACTGTTGATGAAATGCGCGTAGCCTAAGAACCATACGATATAACGATTTTCTTGCGTGACCTGTGAGCTACCACATACTTCTCGCCTGCAGATCTGTCTGTACCGTCAAGCCTGCCGGCGCTACCTGTCAGTTATCCTGCAGCAGCTTGATCAACTTCCGCCACTTTTTCCTTTCTCCACAGACAGTTTTACTGTCCTTAAACAACGATTTAGGTAAATATCACCCAAACAAAATTTCTTCTCTGAGTTACCGGCAGGTTTTGGAGTCGCACTTCATTTAATTAATTTTAAAATTAAAAGAAGTATTTTAAAATAGCACATTGTTCTTCTATTCATCCTTAGGAACCTAAACATAATATCTAGGTGTCTTCAGAGAAAGAAATTTACTGAAATGCTGTCACTTTCCTACTTTGAAATGAGAAAGTCTTGGGGAGGAAGGTAACAGGCTGATAATGATAATGATGATCAGTAAGACCAAACAAAAGGCCATCAATAAGGTTTCGAGGGACACAAATTGCATGGCGAAGTAATGTTTATCAACTTCGAGACATCTTAGTCTGATAAGTTAGTTCTGTTCTCAGCATTGCCCAACACCTGCTGGAGCTCGACCTATGGGACGCTGACACGTCACCCCAGCGGGATCTCTCCAGCGCTCTTCTTGCCAAACTGCAGGTAGGCTGGCTGAGTTTTTTTTAAATATACAAACAACTGAAGATAGCATTCGCATTCGCTGCCGTTTCGTCAAAACTTTGGTTTGTTTTAAATTGAATATAACGTTCGCGGGAATGAATTTACAGCATTGACGTCAGCAAAGCGATGCTACAATTACATGTACAGCGAAGGTTCGTTACTGTCTTTCTTAATTAGACCACTGTGGCGTGTGATGTACAAATGGCCAAGTACGGCAACGCACGACTCACATTGGTCCGGTTGAGAAGGCTCTTTAGCCAACTTCGACGTGTGATTGTGGGTTCGAGATTCGCGGTGCTGGAAGAACGGCCTGGAAATATTGCCTGCTGTTAGTAACATCCGTAGCGTGTTTTCAGTCGCCATGTTGGAGCAATCCATGACGTCATGTTTACGTCATCTCGCTCCAGTCTGGGGGACTCCTGCAAGAAAAGGAGCCAAAAAAGCCTCTCTAGTGACCTTCTTAATGAGAACACACAGTTCGTTTCTATCTTAAAGACCGACACATTTCGGTGTCTGTTTCACGCTCCAGGCCGATATTGGCAAGTGGGTGGACGTGCACTTGAAGACCCTGGAGACCCATGACCTGGTCAAGGACGCGATCATTCCAGAAGCCGACGCGCTGGTCGCTGTCATCACGGCCTTGACCTCACACTGCACGCCACTGGGCGTGGCACAACAGTTCTTCACTGCCCTTGGCTTAAATTACTACAGAATTGTCTCCTTCGAGACAGAGCGAAAGGTTTGTGGAGTGTGGCAGGTTTGAAGTACAGATGTCAGTGTTGTTTATCTAGGTAAACAATGTCCGAAAATAGGCATCATTGCTCACGTTTTCGAGCAGTTAATATCTTTTTTGCGCTCAGGCACCCTGAAATAAGGGATTAAACTGTCAAAGATGGTTTAATGATTCTGCGACCGTAAGATCTCGCATATATACTGTCCTGTCTGCATCTGTTCGGAGGTATTTCACGTGTGAGTCTGTCTGCCTGTGTGTACGCGTTGCGTTTTGAGTGCGTGAGCCTTGATTTGCTTTAATTTGCCCTATCACCATCCACCATCTGGGACCCGTCCAACACCAATACTCTAGAGTGGGTACCTTTCTCTTCAGGTGGCCAAAGTAGTGCGAGAGCTGATGATGGGCATGGACAAGTACCAGCTGCGCTACCACGGCTTCCCTGTCAACATTGAGACGAGCAGTCGCCTGTCTCTGTCTCTGTACTTTGCTGTCCGCACCTTCTACCACACCGTGAGGGACAACTTGGCCGACAGGTTCAGCTCACATCTGCCTGCCTGCCTGCCTGCCTGCCTGCCTGTCTGCCTGCTGTCTGTCCGTCCATCTGTCTGCTCTTGGCTCTTTTCTTCCTTGTCGGGCCCCCATTTCCCGCTTGTTTGCCTACCTGCTTCCCTTTTCAATCCCAGTATTTGTCTTTCTGTCTCTTTTTACTTGTCTTCCTGCGTGTAAACTAGATGTGTTGGATAGTTCAGTGACTACATGGAAAACATGGCTTCACCACAAATTTATCTCTGTCAGAGGACATGTTCTTCTGTTCCAAAACGTTGCTGATTTCAGAAGCTGAAATGCAGAGTGCTCATCAAATGTAGGGTATCTCCCGGGAAACGCTCCTGTGAGAAGCGAAATGATATATGATCGAGGTGACTCAGCGCATTCAATACTTTTTTCTTGACGATTTATTACCCAGAGCACGGATAGTAAAGCGGTCCCTATGGATTCAGCCAGAGTATAAACTTGTGAAACTATCACAACACAGCAAGGAGGCTTCTAGGATGTAGTTTTCATGTACAATAATGCTTGAGAAATGTTGCAAAAATTTTGAAATGTTTTTTTAGAAGTTCTATTAGTTTGATTTTTTTTGTTAACGTTTTTCGAAAGAGCGGGTTGGGTGTTATAACCATGACTGGATCGGTTCTCTCTCTCCCTGGCTCGCGATGTCGCGATCTCGTTCGTCTCTCTCGTTTTTTCGCTCGCTTTGTCTCGCTCCAGCTTGCTGCATGCACGTCCTAGACACAGCACACACGCTAGCTGTATTTCAGCAAAGTTTGATACACACGATCCTATAGAAATAAGAATAAAACAAGGGACTTCAGTCAACTTGGAGTAAATCATGTGGTGACAACTAAGAAACTGATCCAAGTTAGTAAAACAGGCAAGTGAACGTTTCGGAGCAGTTAGCCTTCATTTGACACAACAAACAACACAAATTAATTAACTAGAAGTAGAAATAAGAGGAGTGATAGGAAATTGAGAGAGGGGTAATGCCCCGAAACGTTGACTTAATTGTTTTAATACATAGCTTTTCTTAGTCCCCACCCCACCCCTCATTGTCACTACACAAGATACTCTCGATGTTTTACAGTAAAAACACAGAACGCAGCGCATTCTTTAGACCGTGCCCACAGCGTCGTGTTCTGAGATTTCGATTAGTATAATATTCTTCGAAATCTCACGTGTTATCAGTGTCGGGAATATAACTCATTTTCTGATTCAAAGTTCTCTGTCATTGCCAGGGATCTGTTCCGACTGACCATTGGCCAGTACCAGGGCTGGTTCCATGAGTCTTTAGTCTTCTGGCTCCAGACGTTCAAGACAGAGTGCCTGTCCCGCATGGAGAGAGCGCTGGAGATCGATAAAGACGTGAGTTGACCAGGGTCAAGGCTGTCAAATGATGCAAGGAAATGTGGATGTGTGAGAATGATCTCAGCTAAAGACAAGTGATGAAGCATGCAGGTGAACAATAAAGAATCAAATCGTTCGGTCCTCCGAGTGTTTTTGTACCTCGACCTGTACAGTCACAGATTACTTTTGATTTCAGATGGTGGTTGCGACGTCCCTGGTGAAGTTCTCCAACTCCTCAGTAGACGTGCTGTCCTGCTTTTCCAAGGTATTAAGGTGCTTACAGTGACGCTGTTCTTGGTCTGTTGTTGCTGTTGTTCTGATCGTCTATTGTGTCCTTCCTCCTCATCCTCTCATTCTGTAGTTATCATCCCCTCCCCCACATTTATTTCCGTTTTTCTTTGTTCTTTCTTTTCTTCCTTCCTTCCCCCCTTTCTGTCCCTTTGCCTTCTGTCATTCTATCCTGAAGACATCCATTATAAAAGAAAATTGAAGATCCACGCACTGCACTTTTAACGGATTCTTCCAGCTCCCACCATCTTTTTTCAATTTTCAAGTTTTGTTCTGGTTAAGTTTTTTGACTTTGGCGATATCTACTTCATCCAAGCGCATTTATTTTTCTTGTGGTCTTCACCTATCTGTCCATCCGCTGAGAAAAGGAGTAATGAAATAATAAGATTTTCACCTTTAGTACAAAAAGGTTTACCTACATTGGCTGTTGCCTGGTTACTGACATGCATCAGTTATCCCTTTGTTGCGTATACCATCATACTATACCGTTATGTGCGTCGTGTACACAAACATGTACGCTGCGCTAAAATTCTCTTTAAAAGGAAAAAGAAAGACTGTGACATACTTTGGTTACAATTCCCAGATTACTGAGGAATGGCGGCTGATCGACTTTCAGGATGCAGATTCGGCAGCCATGGGCGTCACAAAGATCACAGATGTAAATATCTGCTGACAACACTGGTTAAAGTATGCTGCCCGAAACTGGGCTTTACGCGAAGTACATGAATACTGAATTTCGAGATAACTTCGGAACCTGCAACATCAAGATCCACCTAAGAAAACAGCAGTTGTTCTCAGAGGACTTTTGGTGATCTAACATTAAAATGGCCGTTGTATTATTGATTTTTAAAAAATTATACTGGAGGTTGTACTAGTTGTCCTAATATATCTAATCTCTATCACCATCCACAATTTAAAAATTTTCATATTTTGTATTTAAGAGATTGTTGCGTATTCTGACGCTTGGTGGACACTGTGTGCGTGTGTGTCCAGCTCATCTGTGACGGAGCCCGGCTGTACGCAGACAAGGTACACTCCATCCTTGAGAGAAACTGTTACTATGACGAGGACAACGGACAGTTCGATGTTACTGACAGGGTAAGTGTGGCAGTCGTCGCATCTCCCTCCTGCACTCTCTAACCCACTCGCTCTGCGGTACACTCGCTCTGCAGTACACTCTCTCTGCGGTACACTCGCTTTTTTGAGGATCTGCCAAGTTCCTTTCTTTCCGCCCTCTCTTTGCTACGTGTTTGGTTACGGTAAGCTCCCTTGGGCACATACGTCTGCATACGGCTATGTTTGAGCGCTGCCAGTACCTTTGTTGGAGTTATCTTACACTCGCTCTGCGGTGCACTCGCTCGCTGGCTTTGTCAATCTGTCGACACGTCTTTCGTGTCTTGTCGACGACTTCACCTCTCAATATCGTTCTCATTGTGTGGATCAGCTGTGCATCACCCTCAACAACATCGAGCACGTACGTCAGTACCTGAACGAGCTTCCGCACCTGCTGCAGTGGGCCTGTGTGTCCGCACGCCTGTGCACACGCCACGAGAGCGAGCGAGTGGGACGACAGGGCGTCATCACACTCCGGCGACTAGTGAACACTGCTCACGCCGACATCCTTCTCAAGTCATCGCTGCTGCTGCGAGAAATCGCCGAGAAGATGAAGATGGACATCCAGCGGTACATGGATGAGTTTCTCTTGAAAAACCCCGAAAAACGAAGTGTGAGCTTTCGTTAAAATTTTCAGTTTTCCTTTTGGAATGTTTTACATAATTTTTTGTTGTTGTGACTTTTCCTATGTTTTCTAGACTCATCAAGAAATAATGTACATTAATTATGCTTGTTTAAAAAAAAGACTTTTGCTGAATCCTTACGCTCTTACGCGAAACAATGCCTGTATCTGTTTTGGAAACACTTCATATTTCTGACAGTTCTCAGACGATATGAAATTATTAAAGTGTTCATTTTAGCGACCTTCTGCTTCAGCTTGTGTGGCAAGCTTTATTTTTGCGTATTTTCCCTTTTCCGAAATAATTGTTCAATAAATACATAAATAAATTCATTCTACGGTTGTGGTGATCAGAATTAGAGAAGATAGCATTTTTCTGGAGGCCAGACAGCTTGTCTTCGTTCTTCTGTTTTCTTTTCCTCGTCTTTTTATGTTCCTTTTTTTCCTCTTTCTCCCTCTTCCCTGCCTTGGTACTCTCTGCTTTCCTCCTCGTCGTCGTCACGACCAAGTCAAAACACGATCGACCAAGCGATGACCCTAACGGCCATCGTGCGTGACGTTACAGGCGGCAGACGACATCATCGGCTACCTGGACACCAACCTGGAGACGCTGCACGCGCGACTGTCGGCAACGATCTACCCAATCATGATACAGGAGCTGTGGGCTGTGGTCTTGGCTATTTTTGACGTCACCATGCTGTCTGGGGTGAGAGGTCACCTTTCACGATGTCGTCATCCTTGGCCCCTTCTCTTCCTCCCCCTCCCAGCCTCTGCAGTTTTATAATAAGTGTAATGATTAACAGTAGAGAGTGACGGGAAGAAAAGAGTGGGTGGTTTCAAGAAGATTAAAGGGGCCTTAGATGAAAGTACTGAGATTTTTGCAACATTTTATAGTTCTAGCGATAAGCCTGATCGAGTTTTTTTCTTTCGTTTTTGCTTCTAGAAAAAGCCAGATTACTACGAACACATGAAAATGGTAAGTTTTGACACCACCGCCACCGCAGTAGTAATGCTGCAGTAGTAGCTATAATAAGCAGTAGTAATACTGCTTCTAACTTCAGTTTTATCGTTTTTCGCCTTGTCTGCTTCGTTATGTCTCCTCTTTGTACCCAGTAATCGAGGTCTTTACAGCAAAGTCCTTAGCAGACTAATAATAAATCAGAATTTACTCTCGTTATTAGATTCGTCTGCAAATTTAACAGTTCAGATCATGGCCTTCATACTAAAATAATGATTCAGTCAATGAAGGATGGCCGACTCAAGACCCTGGTATACTCAACGATTTCATAGATCTTATCTCTACACATGTGGAGGCCGACTCTGTCTTGCCAGACTACGGGCCTTTCTTAGCCGGGCAAATTTGTGTACTAGAACTGGAACTGGTCGACCATGTGTGTACGTGAACAGCTTCAGCAAAGTAGGACACATTTTACACAGGTTAAGAAAAGTTTTACGAAAAATACGTGTGTTTTTCAAGTAGCATCACATATATATTTTAGGTTCTCGTGTTCCAGCATCTGAAAACAGTGGCAGCGTTCTTTATATCCCGAGGGCTGGAGGAAGAGAAGGAAGTCAATCCGTTGTTCACAGAGCTGCGAGCTCGCATAGATCTGAACTGCCTGTCATCTCAGCAGCTGATCCTCGAATATTACAACACACTGGCCAACTCTATGGTTGGTTGACAGATACTCTCTTTAAAAATACTCAGCCATCCTTCTGTTTATTTTGTTCGTTTTCTCTTTACCATATATATACATAGAGATCTATGCTGCGTGGCATTAACACGTTTTGTCCGCCTACAGAATTCTTGTTTTTACACCGCTGAAAGTTTGCAGTTTACAGAGATGTAGTCCTTATCTATGTTTTCTCTTTGTGCAAACACTCATTTTTTGGGACAGTACACTGAAATTTAATTATCTGTGTAGGGAACGCCATTGGAATACCTCGGACATATGGCACTCAAAATGGCGTACGTTGAAGAGACGCGAGGCAATGTCACAATTTTTCTTAAGGGTAAGTTCATCGTCTCTAAGCAGTTGCGACAGAGCCTATGTCCGGTGACTTTGTGGCTACAGAAAACCGAACAACTTGATTTTTGAAAAGTTCTGTTCCCTATGCATCGAGCCGTATATGACAGGAAACGTCGCCTTTTCTAACTTGCAGTGATCAGCGGAAGTGACCTCCCAGGCCTTGACCGGTCAGGTTTGAGTGACCCGTATGTAACTGTCGGTCTTGAGCCTCGCTGCCTTTTCAGCCACAAGCCACAGAAAACCAAAGTCATCGGACAGACTGTACAACCTGTTTTCAACACAGTTTTCCAGTTGTAAGTATTTAATCTTGTGGTCTTTAGAGAAGATGAAGATTATATGATAAAACTATGTTATTATTTTAACGATCATCATCACCACCGACACCCCCACCACCTATATAATTGTAGACTACACACAGTATTCGCCATTTCATACGCCTATTTACTGCTCCTTGTGATGCTGTTTTGGGGAGATCTAACGCACATTTTTAACAGTTTAATTTTTTATATGCTCCGGGCCCACTGAACCCTTCAAATATACCTTGTATAACACCATGGGTTTTTAATTCTCCTCGTGAAATTTATTAATGCTAAGAAGGGATTAATGGCTCCTGGAGTCTATATATATATATATCGACGCACAAAATTTAGTTATACAAATTATTTATACAAATTGAAGAGGACCTATCTTACGAATAAATCTTGCCTTGCCTTTCGCAGCCCAAATGTACCCAAGGAATATTTGACAATTCAAGGAGCCGTGTTTCTCCTGAGCGTCTTTGACTACGAACGCTTTGGTCCAGATGATTTTGCAGGTACAGCTGGTCTCACGCAGTTCAATTAGTTCGCACGATAGCTGTCGCCAAGAAATGGTCTGAACGTCTGTAACAAAGATTTCCTTTCTTTTCTTGACGAGTGATTTCTGCCATGACTCGATCAGCTCCGCTAGATTGCAAGAACAATAACCCTGTCCTACTTTGCACAGAAGACCCGATAATTTTTATGCAAGACATTGTTACAGATTACAGACGGTGGGATTACATCATTCCCCATTACTATTTTCGTTATGTGTCTGATCCAATTTAGACGAAGAACCATATATTCTTTGCCAAGACTTCTTCCATTCCACGAAATTGAACAATCGGCTTTGATTAACGAAAAGTCCTTTGATGTCTGTTTTGAGTGTCTTCACAAACGTGAAAATATTTTCGTTTCTATTTTGCAAGCATTTGCTAAGATAATTAAGCAGTCCGAGTCAGCTTGACAATATAAAAAGATCAGGTGACGTTACGTCTTGTTTTCTGTGTTCAGGCGAGATTGTCGTGCACCTGGCCAATGTACCCCGCATCTCAATGGACAAAGGCGTGGACTCCGTACCCGTAGTCATGATGCCACTGAAACGCCCAGCAAGCGACGCAAAGGGCCCCTTGGAGGTGAGCATCAGTTTCACTGCAAAGTTAAGGACTAACCAGAATACAAAGTCAAAATGTTTTAAGTGCAGCACAAGTCCGAATTTCCCCAAAACTGATCAAACAAGCTTTTTCCATTTCCGAGTGAGGAAAAAATAAGTGCTTGTGCACGCACATTGGTCTCCTCGTGACATTAATGCTGTCAAAGAGAGGGGGGGAGGGCGGAATAGCGCAAACAAGAACATGTTTGAAAACCATAAGAATAAATGACAGTCAACTACTTGTATCGGAAGAAACGTCGGAATCGTTAGGACTATTATCTGCACCGTCCTCGCTGCTGTGTTTTCAGGTGGTCAGAGATCGGGCACCATGGGATCCCACGTGCAAAGCCTTTCTGCAGGAGAGGACTAAATTCATGGAGAAGAAGCAGAAGTGCACACCAAGTCCGTGGTCCCTGCGGACAATTTTCAGTGTCTTCTCCGGTTCTCTGTCGTGGCTGACAGGAAGGGGAGACAGCACATGAGGCCACAGGCCGGTCCAGCTGTTGTCTGCCTGCGTCTGGTGTTATACGCTGACTCGGCTGGCGGCTAAGGCCACAGCAAGGTGCCACGCACACAGCCGATACGCTTATAGCTTCCGAACCTGGTGAAGCGCGGCTGTGGCGTTTCACGTTGGGCACGTGCACCGTGCGAGAATTGACATCACGTGACGTCTTTCGTCACACAAGCGATGTTCCCATACCGAACGTCCCCACTGCTGTTGTTACATTACCGAAGAGGTGGTGTTCTGTACGTTTGAAGCATTTTTATGGATAAGATTTGGTTGGTGAAGCTCACTCTCTCCACTTCCGCATACAATGCCACATATTGACTTGTGTACTACAGTGACGAATAAAAAGCCTTAAGTATTAAAGCAGGGTTTACAAAAAAGATACTTCCACAAGTGCGTAAAGGTGGTTTTGTATGTGGTTTCTGAAGGTGCGACACGATGAGTGAAGGACGTGCAGTGGCCATGTTAACGGACTTGTCACGATTTGTGCTACACGATTATCCAAAGGGGGTATACTTTTGCTGAATGGAAATTAAAGGGCTTGATTGCCACTGACAGAACCGTTACAATCGTCAATGCACAAGTCTGCCATTGCAGCAGGGCCAACGTGTGCGCATGCAGTCGGAGCATGTTAAATTGATATTTACATGGATCTCCCTTTCAATGAGCAACCAAGGACAAAAGAAAGAACGATTAACAAGCAGACAATATATAAAACAACACGCAGGCAAACAAAACCACTACAAATACCGCCCTCGCACTACGCGAAGACATAAAGCTTGTGCAAGTAAGGGCAATGCATGTGATCCCGATGAATGCAGACTATATTTAGCTGAACCTGACGAAATGTTATTGTATTTTTTTTTACCGTAATCATGTACAACTACCTACACGATCTTGATGAAAGCTCTGTATTTTACACAATTCTGATGAAACGACCATTTCACCCGATTCCTGTTTGACAGACTTTTCACAAGACCATGTAGGTACTTGCCACAGCTTCACTTTTTGCACTGAAACTCCTTTCGCGCGCAGTCACGTACGTGCGTACATTTGTGTGCATCAGGGAACAGATATGAACAGGTTTCTGCCTAGAGAAACAATGACCACATCCGTTGCTTTGTATCTTGTCTTTATCATCTCCCAACCTCCCCCTCACCACCACCACCTTTTTGTCATCCTGAACGCTCTGTGAGAATATAATTTCAGGACAAAATTGTTACCGTTTTACGGGATGTCAAAATGTCTGTGACAGTGTAAAACAAAAGAATTTCAAAATCGTTTGAATACGCTTCAAATAATGTATATAATAAAGGGCCGAATCAATTTGTGCAGGGAGTGGGTGTGCATGAAATGTTTTTGGCGGGGGTCCATCGGTGACTATTGAAACTGTTGTTCCGTACGTCCACCCGTCTGTTCGTTGTAGACACCAGGTGCACGCCGTCTCCCGGCAGAGTATGGATAGGTGACGCCACGAACCTTTAGGTCATACTTTTTAAGGCGGGGGAGGGGGTGCTCATAGACCCTAAACTCGCCCCCACCAGATCCGCCCTTCCAACAGGGGTTAGTAATAGGACCGAGATCTGTCAACCAAAAACAGGGGGTTCGCCTCCTATGTCAGAAAGGGGCTTGGAGTACTTTCTAAACCGATCCATCGATTAGTGTACTTAAAAGATCTCACAGAGCGTTACATCAAATCTTACACCAAATGCAACAGATAGTCTCTTCGTGACACAAACACTTAAAATCTGAGTGAAAATTAAATCACCGGACGAAGTCATTTATTGAATCATTAAATTTTCTGATAAATGAAAACAGCTTGTAATACAAGAAACATGAAATTACCTAGGTTTAATAGAAAGTTTCATAGAAACACTGAGTTATTTAAGAATTCAAAACTCCTTAACTATTTCACTGATAGTGTATGCATACACGTGTATACATACAAACACATAACATTTATACATGTAATTTTATATGCATCACACGTACACAATAATAGTCATGAGGCCATTACTAATATGTTACCATAGCATAGGGAAACACTTTTTGCAAGCCCTAAAAATCACATTAGGATGACAGGACGAACGGTTAAATGCTGCTGGTATCAAGAACTGCACTTCCAGCTTTTGAAAAGGGGCAAATTATTTAACAGTGTCAACAAAGATAATCAACTAGCAGGTAATTAAGTAAGGGCGCATCCACGTCACGAAGGCATTAATTTTCACAGATTTTCAAGACGTGTTTTTTTGGGGAGTGAAAGCACTCTAACGGAATTTCTTCAGTAGAAAAATGTGTTGCTGCTTAAAATTTGTTTTGCCATGCCTGGATTGTAAAGTCTACCACTCAATCAAGGAAACATATACCAAATCACACTTAAGGGATTCAAAGTGGTATATAGATCACCATCACAGCTTTGCGTAGTGACTTCAAAGCCACCAATTAAAAACAAATCTGACACCTTCAAATGCTTGCAGAGGTACTCTTCAATGAAGCACACATGGAAGAGATATCTTACAGGTGCTAGTGCCCAAATTATGATAATACCAAATACCAATTAAGAACATGAAAACTGGCAGTTTTAAACAGCAGGATTAGGTTCAACCATTGTTCAAGTTGTACCGCAAATCCAAAAATACTCTTTGTTCTAAACATATTTGTTTTGTCAAACTACTGCTCAGATTTCTCTGGGGAATAAAAGTAAATGTTATCTTTGCATCTATGTGTTCTTTAAAAAAAAAATAGCTGTTGCCACAAACCTTGTCCATAATTTTAAATTCTGAATGGACATGACTTGGTTTTCATGTCTGATGAAGCCACACAAAAGGCATCCTTCCTTTTTCTCTTGTTCATTCTCAACAAATACACAAACACAAAAACAAGCACATGCATGTACATGTTCTCACACACAGAGACATGTTTAAAAGCACACATACTCCGGATATGCCAAGGTTTGGTCAACCACACCACTGTATCTCGGTCCAAAATTTAGCTGTAAAAAAATGGTCTACAACCCTGAGCTTAAGAGCTATGACACCAGAGTGTTCGCAAAGCACAAACTATTCAGAATGTGCAAAGTTCTGGCTATGACAAAAATACCATCATTTCAAGGCCACAGTGACTTATAAATGAAGATGACATTTCCCACCACCTTCCTGTTGTGTAACAGACGCACTTTCTTTCTTCTAGAAAGACTAATGTCAACAATTACAATGTATTTCACAAGATTTAACCTACAACAATAAAAGCTGCTCTTTTAAAATAAAACAGCTTTACAAGTGTAAGCGGTCATTGCTGGCAATCTTTGAGTTTAAGCATAATGAAGCCTTATAAATTTATCTCTGCATTATTGATTTTCTTCTGTAAGTCCCAGTTTGGCTCTAAAAGCCCACTTGCTTAAATATAAATAATAAAGATAACAACTCAGCACAACAATTCACAAACATTAGGCTGTCCTTTTTCAAAAACCAATTGAAAAAATATAATAAAGAATCAGAAATGGGAGCCAATATCCATAAGTATGGGTTCAACTGCAAAGGACTATGACAATGCTAAGTTTATTAAAATCTAAACACAAATGCAAATTTGTATCACCCCTATCTCAAAGGGCACCAGAAGATTAGCAAAACTAATTAAAGTTATAAACTTTCTCACTGATTCACTGTTACAGCTACTTAGGTGTTACAGGAAAGTGCAAACCTGTGTTGGCTACAATTTTCTTAATGGGAAAGAATGGTTAAACCAAATTATTTTTGGCAAGATAATGTCTAATTTGTTGTTCTTAATCTTGCTTCAGCTTCTCTTTATTCATAACTCTAGACAAAATTTAGTTTCTTCCCGAGTCGAATCTAACAAGAATACAATAATTTTATTCATATTTAATTTTCAAGGAAACACAAAAGCCACAATGCATAAACACTCACAAATGATTATATTAACAATAGAGATAAGAAAATGACACTGCAGCAGGCTAAATACCATTTAAAAGTACCCTCTTCAACAATGCCACTGAACAAAACAGCAAAGGGTAAGAACAACTTACCTCAGTCTATTTGTTCACTAAAGTGGGTGGACAGCGTGAATAATACCTCAAATTAAATATGAGAACATTTCTATCCCAACAAAGGATTTCCTCAAAAACAAAACGGCCATTAAAAAGTTACGGGAACTTAAGAGTTTCTTCAGGTGTTTAAAATGAATGTTATTACTGATACAAAACAACAGCTATATACAAATCAGATCTTGGTTTACAGTCATATATCATAAAGTGATATATAAGGTTTAAAGAAAATGCACATTAAAAGCATCCCCCAAAACTTCCACAATAGTCAGTCATAATAAATAAGACTTTCTGGAATTTTACTTTCACATGGAATGTCAAAGATCATGAGTCATGTCTGAAAACATCAGACAGCAAAATGCCACTAGAATAAAAGAATAGATGGATGCATAATACTTCATTATGTGTACATCACTGAACATGTTCGACTGCTTAAGTGACAAGAATTCTTCAAAGAGATGGGAAAATAAATTATGTTTCACATTCAATAATATGTGCTGTTAGACACTTCTGAAAAGTATATATATATATTTTTTTTTTTGAGCTCAAGCCCTGAACACCAATATTCTAGCCCTCCCACTAATGCATACTCAGTTCACTCAGGTTTTTGTTAATGCAAGCATCCAGTCTTTGTTCTCTGCGGAAGCTAGTACACTGTCATGACAAATATTAGAACACAAATTTGTGGACACCTTTGTCATTGAGAAGATTGTGCACCCCAGCTATGAAGTGGTTTACTTTTCCAAGGATTAAACTTGGACTAAATTACTCTAATGGAAATAAAAATTTCAAAAATTGATTTTCCATAACACATTCCATCAAGTACAAGATCTAGTTACATGCATTGTAAGAGGATGTTTTTTGTGTCTGATGGTGTTGAGCTACTCACCAACTAAGGCTATAAAGCAGCAAGCAGCTTGTAAGCTGGCATAACATCCGGAGGAAATATATTGCCACTGCCCTTGCCAAACCTCGTAGCTTGATTTCGGGCCAAAATAAGATACAAGGTTTGGCAAGGACACTGATGATATGTGGATCTGAGAGGAGACCTGAACCAAATTCTGGACATGTTATTGACCACTGCTCAATTTAATGTGGGCTTATACTGCTCAAATGAATTGAAAGACCGCCTGCACTTTGGCTAGCAGGCCATGGACATGTAATTTGCAAAACCACATCTAACCATGCACACTGTTTTATGCTGCAACAGCGAACGTACACACAACAGGACAGTCAAGCATGTGAACCCAAAATGCCAGACAATGTGTAATTTAAACACCATACAAGTGAAAAAACAAAATTGAATGGATGTAAACCATGTGTAATGCAAAAACACTTCAGCCCCAGTTGAGGGACTAATGGAAGGGGCTAAAAGACAGTTTCTCCAAGATGACGTCTCAGTAATGCTGATCGGGACGGGGCAATTGGGTGGTTGCAGGAAAGTATTGGAGTCAAGAAGTTAGTTGCCAACGGAAGAATCTTGTCTGGTCATTGTGACATTGCAAGATCTCTACAACCCAACAGGAGCTACAACAAAAAGAACTGAGCCAAGCGGGAATTAGACAACAAGTCAACATCTTGGGGCATGGCCTCTTCTTCAGGACGGCACAAAAAGACAAAGATAAAACTTACTTAACTGACAAGGACGCCCGTCATGCAAGGTCGATGGACACGAAGAGAGTGTGGGGAAGACATGCAGACCGTAGGAAAAAGGCGTGCTAAACCAATTAGTGGCAAGGAGTACTACAGCCAATGGAGAAGAATGTCCCATCGGGCTGGTGAAAGGGTGGAGGGGGGAGGCCAAGGGAAAAGGGGCGTGGGGATCATTTTCAGTGGAGAAAGGGGAGGGGGAAGAGAAGAGAAAAAAGGTGAGTGGAGGAGAGGTTAATGTTTCAAGTTGAGTCCTGTGGGGGTCATAGTACCAAAAAGGGAGATAAAATGAGAAAATGCTACTTTCGTGAAAGTCAGCACCAAAACATTAGTTACTAAGGTATTTTTATAGTTTGTGATTATGAGTCATGCCACCTGTAAATATCTCCACAATCAAGACTACTGTGCAAGTATTGTATCCTTCAAAACAAATTTGAAGATTTTCACGGATGATCATATCCATGTGCATACAACAGCTCTCTTACTCTGGGATTAGAACCACCTTGCACCCCACTGTTTTTTGATATGCAGAATGAACATCACAAGCATGATCTGAGCAATGGCCAGTAAAGAAAACATGGTTTCCCTACACCAACCCTATAAAAAAAAGTAAAAAAACTTTTCATTATTTTCCCTCTGATCTTTGAAAATCCACAGCAATCTTGTAGCACACAGAAAATCTAATTTACAAAGTGAATGTGTGTGAGTGGGTGTATGTGTTTGTTATTCAAATCCGCATGCCTGAACCGATCCACACCAAATTCACCACATGGGTTCCTTTTCACCCGCAGGTGGTCATAGACCATATTTGATCCTGTATCTATACATATAAATAAAAAATATGAGGTCCTTAACATGTGTGCAAGGCCATCAGCATGCAGGGAAGATCACTACAGTTCCATTTCGTATACAGAGTACTTTCCCTTTCCTCGCTTGCCAAGCCAAAACGTAAGCCCCCGCTGTGTGTAGCTAATCAAATGGTGAGCTCTATACCCGGACTGTGTTTCCAGGGGAGGGGGCTGAGGGCATTTCTGAGGTAGGAGGGGTATGGTGGTGGTTAGGGAAGGGAAGGGGTTAAGGGTGGAGTTAGGGAAGGGGCAGGGGTGGAGGTTTAGTAAAGGGTTAGGGGTGGGTGGGGTAAGGCTGAAGATTATAATGTCTCAGCATTGATTGGCTAAACAGAACTGTGACTTTGTCATGCTCTTTATTCAAAGAATAAAACCTGGGCAGCACCGGGTCCTACGGCTAGTCCTAAATTTAAAATGAACAAAACAATAATCCTCGGAATTCTCTGGAAGAACATATTGCAGTGCACTAGGTAGATTTATTTTGCAGATATCAGTTGAAGTTCTTTGGTTGAAGATGCAATATAAAATTTGGACTTTTCTCCAAGGGGCAGTCACTTGGTTTTCTTTTATATTTGAAGATGCAATCTCACAAAATCTTGGAGACAAACTCTAAATTTCCAGATAACACAGACGCTTGTCCAGATCATCCCATTTTTGACTAAACCTTCATCCATGCTGACAGTCTCATATGGTAGGAAGCTAAGAAGTTTGGCCTATGAACAATCCAGCTCCTGAAAACAAGTCCCAATCCATTGCACAAATTTCACTGTTAGTTTTCACACACTATAGGTGACTGGTGTTAGTGTGAAAGGGCATCAGGTTCTGAACAAAACGACCTGGATTCCTGTTCTCTCCAGTCTGGATGTTTCTTGTCCAGGTATGCAGCCAGGGTAGTTGGGAAATCTGTCATTACGCCTGCTGCTCCAAGTCGATACGCACGTTCAAATTCCTCTTCACTGTTCAGAACCCACAGATACGTCTGGGCAGAGAAAGTGGATGTCACATGAAATAAGCAACAAAGCACAATCAAATCCCTCTTCATTGTTCAGTACACATAAGTTTGTCTGGGAAAAAAGAGCAGATCCTACACTGTACATGAATACAATAAGCCTCAAGCCATGCTAAATTGTTCTAAACATGAGCTAGGCTCCTGATGGCTGCTTCTGAAAATGGCTTGAAATGTACCTCTTTTCCAAGAAGTTATTACAACACAATGTAATACAACTCCTCCACTTTTAATATAAAATGATTCCAACACTGCAAAATGAAGCATAAATCTTACCAGACAAATGCCTTTTGAAAATAACTGAAACCTCTTTGCACTTCATTTTCAGGAAACTCTTTTCTTACTGACTGACGATCAGTGAAGTTTGCAAAGGGACATGTCACATGATCATCTCATAAACACAAAAACAGCCCACTGGGCAGAGAGAATATGTCTTTGGTCAAACTCACTATTCTTTGCTCAGTGAACAGCCAAAATTCTTTTCGCAAACAGCAGTAAAACATTTGGCTTAAGGTTCAGTCTCTGGCACAACACACACATTAAGCAACCCATAAATAAAAACCTTTATGGCTTTAAGATTGCTCGAAAAATTGACAGGGAACCCACACTCATTCCTATTTGACTGAACCATAAGTTTATGCCTCCATTGAAGCATGAGAGATGAAATTAGCAAAATCCTATTGGCAATGATATTAAACAGGTTCTTCAGACTCTGATCCTTGGGCAATCCATTCTTGCACAAAAATGCCATAATGGGTCCAAATGATATTTTTTAAAAAAAGACCAATCATCACGACTGAAGTTTCGAAGTGAAGAAAACAGCCAATGGGGATCAAGTCCTTTTAGTTTTTGACAGAAACAAGGGAGGACTGGAAAATTCTAAATTCAACTTAATCAATCAAGCTGTTGGAAATGTATTCAGCTAGAGCAATGGCAGCATTCTGTTCATTTCTAGAAACATTACAAGTTTCTCTCATCCCCCCACCCCCAACACTGGAAAAAAAGGTTCCTTTGATTGGTTTTACTTTGACATAGCCCATAAGGTCCCAAATGGCTTTGTGCTCCATCACGATTATTTTATATAAAAATAAAGTAAAATAATACTTCCAAGAAAAAAAGCCCATTTTTATCAACTACATACCTGTATCCCTCGTTTCTCAAGGTGTTTGATAAGAGCAGGTCTCATCAGGAGACTGCAATAAAACAGTGAAAGAAATGTCAGATAACCTCCTGATTTCAACTGATGTGATGTCAGTAAAAGAACAGGTAAACACTGAAATCAAATCAAAGCCTTGAAAGATGAAAACATCAGATGAATGTCAAGGAAAAGGGTGTAAAAAGCCAAACAGACAAATGACAATATATCTATATATTAGAAAAATATCTTACACATCCACCAGTTTGAAAAGCAGGATCTGCCTTCGTGAAAACTCTCTCTTGAAGTTTCGCTTGCTGGAACATGAGATTATGAGGCAAACATTAGCAACTATAAAAGCTGTCACCCCTTTTCCATACCAGCCAATTCCATTAACTGGAAATAAGTTGTCCCCTTGCCCTTCCTATCTCAAAGCCATATGTAGTTTTTAAGTCACTTACTCAAACTCACTCTCACACACACACACACACACACAGAGTAAAAACACAATCTACACCATTTCACTGGGTTCTCTTTTCTGTTGTCAACTGCCAAACATGGTTTAACCCTTACACTGCTGGATAGAGTGAAATACCCATACAGAAATCACGCTTAAAATCGAAGGGTGAACAGTGATACTACCTGCACTATACTATGCTTGACAGGGAAAGTCATGATAGTGGTCCATCGTGCTGTAAGGGTTCAGAAAAATACATCCTTTGATCTGAGACTTTACCATGGAAGTTTGTGCATGTAACAAGGCTGTCCTCAGACAAATATGACAAGTGTTGAATTTTCATCAATCTCAGCCATTACATGTACAATTTCACAAAACCTGCAGAAAACATTTCATTCATCGTGCTTTTGCTCACCATGGTTATTCTCCTACATCAACAACTTACTCAAGAATTATGCTGGGCATTATAACCTCCAGAAGTGACTCTTTAATGGGCACAAAGGGAAGCAGCCCTGTGTAGAACAGCATTAGAAGCTGAATAACACGACGCAGAGAGAAAATCAGAGGTATGTTTGGGTTCTGTGAACAGAACAAAAACATAAGGAGAAGTTATCTTGTATCCCATATATTTTGGATCGACAGCACTCAAGAGAAAGGTTATCTTCCACTTACAATTGTCTACTGTCTTGTAGTTTTACAGAGGTCAAAATTTAAAAAAAGGGCAAATTTTCTGAAGTAAATTGTCTTTAGTAAAGCGAGAAACGGCCACTATTTGCACTAAATTCATCCTTGGTCAATTGCATGACACCCCTCTTGATGTCCCTTACCACAAGGGCACTAACTCTTGTGCATGACATCCCTGACCAAATCTCACCAGTTCTTAGTACAGTAAGTACTACCGAGCTGTAATGTTTAGCAATGATGTTCTCACACCAGTAATGTTTCATGCTTACTTAAATGTCATGCCTTAATGTTGGCTTTGCATAGTTACAAAAGTTAAACCATCAGCCGCTTCATGCAAGCGCAACTTCTTTGATTTAAAAAAAAACCCTCCGGTTTATGTCAGTTTATCACCAAAGGTGTGTCCCGTCAAAAGTTAGAGCTGTCAAGGTGCCAGCTGGGCACATGAAGGAGATGACAAGTTTGTTGTCTGCCAGCGGATGATTGGAAGATGAGAATTGTAGACAGGAACATGGTCTCTCATCACTCAAGCAGAAATCGACCATGGAGGCTCAAACAGTTCTTAATGTTCAGGGCTTCCCAAAGTGTGCGTACGTGTGTAATATATGGAATACAACACCAAAATATACAACAAAATTTCCCAGTGGATGTATGCCTATGCAAAAAATTTTACAGCAGAGGTACACAATACTCAGTTCAGAAAAGACAAAGCCTACTTTGTGCATGGTGCAAAAAGAAGTTCCTGGCTGCATGTGTTACTGAAAATGTTACTGTAGAACTTGAAGCCAATCAGATGGCCTTAATACCATAGAAATCATGTATACACCATATTGACAGTTTTCAAGGAAGCTTGAAATGAGAGTTCAGATGATTCGTATTTGAAAATGGTGTAATGTTTTGCAGCATATGTCCGCCGAAAAAGTCAAACCATCTAGAGTCAAACCAGAGTTGCAAAAAGTTCATTTCTGGCTCAGTTAATTCTTGAAAGTCAGCCCTTGCAAAGCATGAACATTAAGCCAACCACAAGTATGCTAAGTGCGTTGAAGAATTTAGAAGCTGTTAAGAGACATACCCTCTAAAACATTGCAGTGCGGGTAAGCTTAGCTTTGAAAATCCCAAGAAGGGACCACAGTACTCTTTTAACACAAACTTATAGGGAGCCCTGATGGTAAAACAACTATGACTAGAACAGAAGGGTTACGCAGTAGCTGCTCAACCTGTAGGATTAACTAATGAGAACTAGCCCGGCTAAGTTGTTCTCAAAGGGCAAAGGAGGTCATGTCTCTACAGCACAAGAGTTAATGCCTTTGTTGCCATGGTAAGAAACAAGATGGCTGCTATGCCACTGACCAATGATATGGCTAGTTTGTCCCAGAATACTGACTCAACTCATAGTTTTCCTTTGTTTTCTCTCCAACCAACATTACACTTCCTCTGATTAGTTTCTGATTAGGATACCCCCCCCCCCCCCCCCCCCCCCC
>SMGT01001674.1:44284-87162 GCA_004794575.1 Lanistes nyassanus | reverse complement strand
CCCCCCCCCGCCCCAACCCACACACACCTTCCAATGAACATTATTCTGATCAGTTTCCGGTTAGACAAAAGTAAATGAGCATTTTCCTCAGAAACAAGATGGTGGCTTTTTTTTCAACAAAATGTCAGCTTTCTTTATATACTAAAAACGTACTATGTGCTTTGAATACTTACTGTTTTATACAGTTTTTCTGCTACTTCTGCACTGTGGTTCCCCCAAGCAGTTATATGCTCCCTCCTGAATTCTTGAATCAAGGCATTCACCTGAAATTATCATGCCTTAAATGTTACAGATCTTGTGTAGGATAATGTAGGTTTATCGTTGTAAAAGTACCAAAAAAAATGTGCACACAGAAGTTCACATATATGCCTGATATGCCTGATATTTTGAACAGGTTTGTTGGGGGCATTTGAAAAAGATCTCAATGAAATTTAAAGTGGGGGGGGGGGGGGGCTTATCTGATGTTGAAATTTATTCCGCTTAAAATCTACATACAGGTACAATGCATTTCCACCCACCTTCTTTTGTCCTGACATTAACATGAATCTGAGTAATATCAAACACCTTTGAAAGCCTTTTGTTTTGTTGACTTTGTAAGCAAAAATTCGAACCCAGGAACTATGGTGCTATCCCATGTTTTGGTGCCATTTTTACCATTAACTTTGACAATAAATTATTTTGTCTTCTTCAAACAGTGTATTTTCCTCTCTCAAATACTGTTTTAAAAACAACTTTATTAACAACCACAAAATACATACAGCAAGAAACTTTTTAAAACAGATGAGCAACAGATCACAAAATGCGGTTACCCTTCAATTGTTACAGTTTACTCAATATCATCAACAGTCACATTTGGGACTGCATTCTTTAATTTATTGCCCTCTGTGTGTGTGCTCATGAGTATATTTATCAGTGACAGTATGCTGGTTTGTACGTATGATTTTCTTATTTGTTAGTTTGTATTTATTTGAATCTTTTATATGTTTCTGAAAATTACTTCAGAGAATCTCTGCTGTTCCATCACACTGTTGACTACCACTATCGTCAAATACTTCAATCACAACATTTTTAAAACATTCCCTGAAGCATTCCTCTCATATTCTTAACTGCTTGAAAATTTAGGTGGTAAATCTGCTTTTGACATCTAGTTCTAGCTAGCAAAATACTGTAAATTGGAGTCTACACTGCTACTCTAAAAAGCATGAAAAGGAGAAAACATTTTCTTTAAAAATTAAATGTCTATTTGCACTTTGACAACTACAACTGCTTGACAGTCCTACTGCCTTCAAATTGAAATCAACACTAATCAGAAACTAGCATTCTCTATAATATGGTGGAAAACGTAACTGAAACATTACTCACCTCTTGAATCAATCTGTCATCATTAACTTTGACATCAACATTAATTGGCATATGTGGAAAAGCAGCAAAGACATCCCTTAATAATGGAATATGTCTGTCACTTCCACTGACATGATGATCTGCACAATAAGAATTTTTTATAATATATATATATATATTTTAAACACAGAATCATTATCTATGTGTAGGTTCACCATCTGAGCCAATGACTCAATGACTGTGTGAATATCCATAAGAAACATATACATGCAAGCCCAGCCAACCACTTACAAATATATCTTCATAGCACCATTATAAAGTTTTGACTTTTTCTAAAAGCAAAATAATTTAATGTCCCTCACAAGAAATAAAAGCCAGTACTACATATTTTCCCGACAGCTACAAACTTACAGTTGTTAAAATCAAGTCCAAGTGTTGTTTTAAGTAATGGAAGATCCTGAAACAAAGATGGATGAAACACAGCTAGATTTGCTGGAATCAAAATAAAAAATCTTTTCTTCTGACTAATACAGTAAGACCTTAGTGAATTCAGTAAAACAAAACAAACAAAAAAAATCACCAGCATTGAAAATTATGGCACACAACCATTACTTCTTTTTAAATAAAATTGAAATATCAAAGTATGCACATACAAACATACATCTGTCATGAATGTTTGCTTTGCGAGTGAGTGCACGACCAAGTGACTGGGTGACAGACTTTTAGGCAAGAACAAAATGCAGGCAAAGAGGCAGGCAAGTGGGAAGACAGACAGCAAGATGAGAGGAACAATGTGGTTTAAGGTTTGTGCTCATTATCAGACATTAGAGTTTACTTTATAGTGTATATTGCAACAGATGCTTTTGAAATATGAAAATTTAGATGATTGTTTGGATAAAAGCTACAAAGCTTATTTTACAAAAACCACTTACTTCATACTTAGTTTCTGCAATTGCTAGGTCTGTACCGCAAACGCGACTAAGTCTAACATCATGAGACACTACAACCTGCCCATCACAGGTCAGATGACAATCTAGCTCCAGCATCTGTGTACCAAGACCAGCAGCACTGCAAATACACACATCAGACACTTTAGGTTCTGTGCATATTTAAATAGAACACTGAAAATCACTGACTGAAGTGCATGCCTACCATTTTATGATCCTCTTTAGAAATACTTAGCATCTACAAATCTAGGTATCCCCAAGCATTTGAAAGGAAGAATACCAAATATATCTCATGATCTGCTTTTTCATTCAACACATCACACTGCCGCCTAGAAAAAAAGTCATGTCTAACCATGTCCAGACACACATATGACATACTGCTTGTTCTACCACTTGTAGGTTCAGATTCATGAAAACATTTTTTCTGGTGACTCTTCACGTGTGAAAGGCATAAACTTTTTAGAAACCACAAGGCAAGCGGTCATAATGAGGAATAGACCAGAGAAAATGTTGTCATATGGTCAGAAGGTACATATGAAAGTAAGGGTCTTCTATAAACATGTAGACTAGCAGGGTTAACAAAGGGTTATCCATCTTTTTCATTTTAGTTCATAGCTAATGCCAATTGCCATTGGCTTAGGAAGCTCTCCGTGGAAATGTTAAGGGAGGTAAGCCAGCATGGAGACAGATATTTACATTGTCCCGCAGTTATATCCCTTACATTACGTAACTGGAAAACTTACTGTCTAAAGGCTGCCATTGTATTTTCCAAGTTTTCTGCTGCACCTTTTGGGCAGAAAATATAAAACAGTAGCTAAAACTCCAGTCCAGCTGCAGTAACTATACTAACTTCATAAATAATATCGTATCATGCTATTAATTACAACATAATTTCATAGTTCTCTAAAAACTCAGACACTACTGTCACACTTGTGACTTACACTAGTGATTTTTTTTAAAAATGTCATTGACAAAGTGTTTTGCGATCTCAACAATCAATAATTTTCAAAAGATGACTATAGATGTGAAAGTAGTTATTTACATATATTTACATACTTCCTTTTCTTAGTTATCACATTCTCAGGACACAATCAAAATAAAAATTCGTCAGTATGAGTAGATCATCTTGATCCACCACCTGCACATGGTTAGTAGGGTAGTAATCGGGTAATAAAAGCTGATCCATATATGATGTACTGATTATGTTCTTCAGTACAGCCCAGACCACAACAGCCTCAAGAAGACAGAGTTACTGACTTGACTCGAACCCCAGACTGAAATTCTTAACACAGATACATTTACAATTATAGAAATGATTAAGCAGAAATCGGACACAAAATTCGAAATTCCAACTTACCACCTCTGTGGCTGATGTGTTTGGGTCTAAAGGCCAGCATTTTCCTTTTGTGGATTAGATTGGGATACTTTAAGAGAATAAGTGATGTTAACACATAACCAGCTACCACTGCTACAACAACCATTGCTGCTACATAGGTAGTTATGTCCATCTGTTGGGTGTTTTGACGCCGGAGATTCGCTAGCAGCAGCGTCACCGCAAGTCCATTGCGCATGCGTCAGGAGTAAGAGTTAAGGTTCGCAGTCCATTTGCAGTAGCCTTATTGTAAAACAACCAAGAAGGCCTGACGCAAGACTAAAGACGACCCAGCACCGAAAGTGTCGCACGCGCGCTGCACTCGCAGTGGCGCTACCGCTAGCTTCATTTGAGATTTTCGAACAGCAGTTACAGTTACTCAGACATCATCACGAAGAGGGATTGTAGAACAAACTCGTCCATTGGCTGATGCTATTACATGGGTGTCACGTGACAGCCATATATGTGGACCTATGGTCTGCTATTCGAAAATAGCTATTTCATGTACGCTCACCATTAGTGGATACAATCCATGTTTCTCTAAAATATCATTAGTACATGATTGAAGTTTATAATACACATGGTTTTGTTCTGTATTTTTCGATTATGTATTATTCACTTCATTTAAGGTCAAACAAAATACCATCTTGAATTCGTAGTTACAGTGATATTTGATTTTCGCAACCGGAAATTGTATCTTTCGGTACTCGCCCCTTTCCCCTTTCCCGGTACAGGACCAAACGCGTGCGCTAGAGGAATACGGAAAGCAACACAAACCACAAGCTAAATCAAATAGTAGCATCGCTTCAGCTTAACGAGTTATCAAGATTATGGAGACACTTCAGACCCAAGACGTTGGGGATTACCATTTTAGCGACGAAGAGAACCACTCGCAAGAGGATGGACAGGAAGCGTGGGGCAGGCTGTTTCCCCTTGGCGAGAGTTTTGTCGCCGTCGGTGAGCCTACTAAAGTACTATAACTGTAACCTCGAAGTGGAGGAACTTTAAAATACACCCATTAATCATATTTTCTTTTTGTTGTTGGATCTTTTGTAGCAATGGTGGTTAGAGGGAGCTTTTTCGCTTAATCTGTTTAAGGGCTGCTTGATCTTGCGAAAAAGCTCGACAACTTAAACTCTTGTTGTTATGGAAGCCATCCACGCGCGCCGTCCACTTTTTAGTGCCTCTTGACTGGCGCGATAAAAAAACCATTTTCGACCAAGACCAACGCCATATGCGCATGAGACATGCCCGGTCTTTAGTCATATTTTTAATAATAGGGTTTCAAATATCGTTGGAGGGAGCAAATTTATGTGAGGGTACTGTATACTATCATACTATGAGTACGTGTGTGCCATTGTGTCATCACAATCACATGCGGCCCCACGCTTGCGTCACGTAAAATACATGTGGCTGATTAGACGTGAAATTGTCACTTTCACCGACAAGAGCATTGGAAGACTGTGTAAACTTCCACCTGCTGAACATGGAGATTGACTGGTAGACCAAAGATCTTTAAATAGTACCATAGTATTTCATTCTCACAGATCTTTACATGAGGTTTACTCTGATAAAATATTGAGTACTAAATATAGACTAATATAATACACAGTGTGGATAAAGAAAGAATAAATAGTTCTAGAATAGCCACTTGCATCAGTAGAACAGTGTCAGCATTGCAGAGGGTATTGCCACTATGCAAAATACATGTGCCACTGCCACAGTAATGTCCGCAAATGGCACAGCATGCAGGTCTGAGTCTTCACTCACAATACAGAAGAATACAACAGTATCAGTAGATACTAATAAACATACATATATATATATATTGATAGAACAATAAACCTAATTAAGTTCCTGTTACAAGTATTAGGAGACAGTTTACCCCAGGCATACAAGATGGGTGGTAGTTCCATTTACTTGCTCCAAAGACCTGAGAAAAGAGAAGTAAACATATAAATAGATAGTTTTGTAGCAAGTGGCTGAATGAAATAGTTTGAGGAAAAATAAATTACATGTATAATAAATGTACACTAAGTACTACGTGTACACTATCTGTTCCAGACCTTGTCAAAGATGAATACAGTTTTGGCAGGGGAGAGGAGTGTGATATATCATTCACCAACACAGGAAAACGCCTGCAGTTTTTTCAGGCCTGCAGCAAAGTGCACTTCAAGCTTATACGAGTAAGCAAGGAGCTTAGCCCTTGGTCTGTGGGTGATAAAACTTTTACAAATTACCCTTCATTTGGTTACTTTGGCTAATTAAAATTTCCTACACATACTCCATTTGGTCAGTTTTTTATATGATACTACTTTAGCATGATATTATAATACTGACTGTGAGAAAATGACAGGGACAGGAAAGGCTAGACAGTGAAAGGTGGTGAGCAAGGGAAGTCATGCACACAGCCAATGAAGTGTGGCCAATCGGTGGGCCTCATTTTTCCACGGCTTTTTCTTTACTTTTCACATTTAATGCTCTCGGCAACTAACCTATGTCCACCCTCCCTCTCAACCCTTTTCTCCTCCTCCCAACCCCCCCCCCTCCCCTAGCGATTGGCCACACTTTATTGGTTGCATGCATGACCTCCCTTGCTCATTGCCTTTCACTGTCTAGCCTTTCCTGTCCCCATCCTTTTCTTGCACACTGCGCCGTGGACGTCGTCCTACCCAGCTATGTGCCTATTTTTTGTCTTTATCTGGATTTTGCCTTTGTCTGTGCTGTCCTGAGGATGGGTCAGTGTCCTGAAACATGTAGATCGTCTTTGTCAGTGTCTTGTACAGCTTGATTCAGTTCCTTTGTTGATATTTAAGAGTAGATTATCATGTCTCTGGTCTCCAGAAAGCCACAAGCACAGGGATGCACGTTTTCCTCGAAGACACTAGCAGCAACGGTACATTTGTAAATGGAGAGAAAGTAGGTACGTAAGAAAGCAACCTTTTAAATTTGATGAACATCATCTTGCAACCACGTTTCATAATGACATAACTATGTCAGCCGCATCGATGTATTTGCTTTTTCATAATGAGTGAAGTTTTTTGATTCAGTATTTACTCATCTCAGTAAATTGGTTGATGTAAGCTGACAGTTTCTGTGACCAAGTCAGTTTAATTGCATTGTCCATGGAGGTACATGTAGATATACTGCTCAAAAGAATTGAAAGACCAGTAGAAATTGCATGTGCTGTGTGATGCAACAAAAAAAAATTGGTAGTCAAAATGAAGCCAAAGTGTACCTCATTCATGAATGTAACGACCACCAACAAACTGAATGGGGTACAGTAAAATCTCCCTATTATAGTATTAAGACTTCCAAAAAATCCACCAGAATGAGTGAGAGGGGTTTCAACAGAGAGTACGCATAGTGTAACCCAGGAGGGGTCAGTGAAAACAAGTTTGGTATTATCTCAGAGGGAGTTGTAATAGGGAAGGTCTTAGTAGGCAGGTTTTATTGTATTTTGATTGCTGCATCAAGATTGCTACATCAAGGACACACCTCGCATATCCGAAGAGGCAGTGCAGCACAGAATAATAGGTGTGACAAGCACATGCTGTCCATTGGCCTGCAGGCAGACGCACCCTGTAGCCAGATGAACTGCGAAACGCCAGCCTACGTACCAAAATTGCGATCAGAGAGTCTCGGTTTTGGTTTTTAGGGGGTTTCCCAGGGTTGTGACATATGAATGCCAATTCATTCCAGACGTTAGAAATCAGTGCTGAACATTGATTACATGAGTTCTGGTTTTGGCTGCAGTGTTTCTTCAGGAAAGAAATCTGGTTTTAGTACTCACTGACCCTAAATATAGGTGACTGTGGATAAATTTCATGAAAATGACTCAGCAGGATTTTGCACAGCCTAGCAAGGCATTTTTGGAGGACATTTTACAGAAGATTGCTTTAAAGACCAACACATCCTCTTGTTGAAGCAACAGGCCGGTTCCGCCAAAATTGAATTTTAAAAGCAAATGGTGTTCCTACAATTTTATCACCAAAAGGCACTGCTGCTTTATCAAAACATTTGCCAGCAGCTAACGCCAAAATATGAAGATGGACTCTTCGACACCTAGAGAAAACAGTCAAAACAAGACGAGTGCTGAAGGTAAAGTTACTAAATAATTCATCAAATCTGGCATTTGTTTATTTTAAAAAAAAAGATATAAATTTGCTTTCCATCCTGCAATAAATATATTGTGAAAACAGATTTTAGGGGCAGCGTCTAAGACTACAAATACCTTAGATGAGTTGTGTGCAGTAGGCAGTAATGTAGTTGACATATGATGGGGATCAGGCAGGACAGTAAGGAAAGTAAGGATTTGTCTGAACAGCTCTCCATTGTTGTAGATTATAGAATATAGTATTTATAACCAGCCTGGGTAAGAAGTTATGGAAAGGGGGAACCCTGCATTAAATTACCAATTACATGTCAACTGGCAGGATTTCTTTTTTAAATGCACAGAGTGACAAGGTGGGCAACAGTGCCAGGTGCAGAATGAAGGCCTCAAGGGGACCTTTCAGGTTTTGAAAGATGCAGGTCAGGCAGTTGATGTTATCATCAGGGACCGCCATAGAGTGAATTAAAAAAAACTATTCCCCCGCACTTCAAAGTTACACACTACTTTGATGTCTGGCATGTTGGCAAATGTGAGTATGCTCATAGTGTACCTCCATTCAGTTACTCCCTAAGGCAGTTTAGCAGCTACAATTTGCTATGTGGCTTGTGTTATAACTCGGTTATAATTTGGTTTACCACCTCATAGTTTTGGTCACAAGCACCTTTGTTCATATTTAGCAAAGCTAACCATGATGCTTAGAAGCATTAAGCCAAGCTTTGATTAGAACACCTTTGAATGGCTTCCCTATGTGTGTGTGTGTGTTAATTATTTGCAGCTGTCACCAAGAAACTGAACAACCTGACAAGCAAGGACAAGATGGAATCTGTTGCGTTGTGGAGAAAATCCATCATTAACCATTTGCCTGGGTGGCAGGTTCAACACCAGATGGAAATGGGGATGAAATGATGGCCTGGTGGCTGAGTCTGTTGAACCACATTGTCAACAAACACCAAGGGCATGAGAGCTGCTACTCAAACTTAACAACCACATCAAGCAGCCAATCCATGGACGACTCTTCCCTTCCTGTCTTCATGGACCCTTGCAAGATGATGACAGGAATAAGCTTTGGTTTATGCCAGGTTTGTGTTTTGTCAATAGGTTTAGACATATGCACATTTTCTGTCAGGACGTTATAAGAGAATCACTTACTGTCATGTCCAAACAACTGGCACCAGTGTTAAAATGTTGGAATTACTGACCAGTATTGTTAATTAGTTATTGATACCTCTGGATTGTAAACCTCTGTACAAGAACAGAAGAGTGTGATGCTGTCTGCAAAATTGTGGAAGACTGTTTCCTGTTAAAGACCCTCCAGATGCTTTCACCACTTTATCAAACATCAGCACTGAAGGCATTTCACAGCCTTGTAGTGAGATTCTGGCCAAAGCATACTGATTTTCTGGGTTGGAATGTATTGCAGGTTAGTCTCAGTTACAAGGGAGGGTTTTGTCAATAAATCTGGTTAGTCAGTATATATAGTTATATACTTCCTGTTATATCTAATAGCGTGAACTGTTTTTTGAGCCCTCTTCAACCACTGCTGTTTGTTGCTGCTAATTAGAACCTGGTACATACGGACAGTAAAATAAATGCTATGGGCTAAACAATCTCAGTTATATGGCTCAGTTTGTTTTTGATTTACAGAAGTGCAACTCACCAGAAAAATAAGATGTGTGGATGTGTTTGCATTCGTTGATGTTAGAATGAATCGATCTTTATATCTACATGATCATCAGCACATGGGTTTTCAGTGATATTTGAAAATGTTTTCGATTTTTTATTGGACACATTAAAATACACAAAGAAAACCTTGTTTTCAGGCTCTGTTTGGCTGCCTTGCACTTTAATGAGAACTGTAACAGAGCTGAGAAAACTGATGCGGACAACAACCCAAAGCTGAGGGCGCAGCACCCAAAGGCAAAGAAGGGGATGACAGCGTCAAGAACCTGCAGCAGCAGCCTACATATGGTGAGCAGTTCGACGTTAGTACTACGTGTATATTTCACTCACAAAAGTCACACAGTACCAGTGAGAAACACTTAGAATATCAGTGAAAATAATGAAAAACAGTTAAATTACCTTTGTGCTTTTAACATTTATGCAGCACTTGTTATGGTATCCTGGCTTATCAGTTTTAATGGAAGTTATCAGCTGTGTGTAGACTGACACAACATTTCACATACTTAAGTAACACAAAATAAGACAACAAAGGAAAAGACAACTAGTGTGCCTAAAACAAGAAGTAAATGTACGGCTGTTTTACTCTTTACGTTACATTTGAATTTTGGTTTCGTCATTTATATGCTGTTTGTGTAATGACAGAGTATCTGAAAGCCCTCAAAGATGAGCCTTTTTCCAAGTACTCTGAGAGTTCGTCTGGTCTGGCTGGGTCACTACCACAAAAGTTTCAAGACAAACCGGGCACATTGGCATCTGCCTACTACCATCCCAGCAAGAAAGAAACAAGCATTATACATGAGGCAATATAACAAGACTTGACTGTCAGCACATATTTACCATGTGGAAAAATTGTTCCTGTTTTCCATCAAAATCATGGTTGGCATTTATTAAAACTAAAAAAATAAAAGTTTTGGCACCCACAGCTTGAAATTCTCTGTTGTGCGTGTATGCTAGGTACTTGTAATTTTTTATTCTCAAGTGATGGGGGTTTATTTTTGTTTTGTTTTTGTTGTTGTTTTGGAGGAGGGGGGCACTTTGTGTGGTTGTATACATATTGCTACAATTCCTTTTTTTATATGAATATGTGAGAACAGTGCATAGTAGTTTTATGTTACTGCATGGTTTGTCCTAACACCAATACACACATAAGCAGCTGTGAGAGTACTGTAATTTATTACTTGCTGGCTGGTGTACATGACAACAATGCCAATCGAAAGCTGGTGTATCCCTATTCAGGAAGTTCTGCTCTTATTCAATTCACAGCACATGATGGCAGAGGGTATCAAATGCTTCACCCTAGAAATGCGTAGCACCATCTAACCAACTACCTGTAGGGTGTATGAGCCGTGCAGCCTGGGGTTCTTGCCTCCCCCTTAGGTATACCCCTGACTATTTTACTCGAGTAAATTTCCTTAGCATCTGGTTCCTTTTGGTCAGTAAATTTGATTGCGGCATGTGCTTGGCAATCGAAATGAAATCTTCACTGTGTCCTGAGTTTGACTCATGGTCTGTGCCAGAAATGAAATAATGTCCATAGGAGAGCCAACAAAAGTTACCAGAAACAAAACTGGGCTTGTGGCCTGAGCAAAGGGATGTTTCGCTTTAAGATGGATATTGTGCTAGATGCTGAAGCAAGCAGCAATGTCTTACACCGAAAGTTACACAAATTCCAGTTTTTCACCGCCTTCATCTTACCAGTCCAGTGACTTTGACAACTGGAGGAGATAAAATGGAAGGTTTTCCAATCAATTTCACAAAAAAGAATCTTTATGACGAGTTCTTTTTGAGCAGGTACATGTTGTGTGCAACAATGAGAAATGATGTGTGTTACCTACAAGTGAGAAAAAATCTTACTACCTTATTTGTCTTTCTCCGAAACATCTTGGGATAAGTAGGATATTCACTTTGATGGATATATCTTGGATTGCTAAATTCATATTCTTTGGCAAGTCTCATTACAGTCTTATAACTGTAGTTTATTTAATAACATTTTCCTGACAGTGCAGAGAATGAAACTGACTTCATTTGAATTTGTCAGGGTTAAAGTAACCGTCTTGTCAACAGCAAAGTGGTGACCGGACATTCGGGTCCTTTTTTTTACGTGCACAACATTGACTACATAGGTGGCTGTACTTTATTATCTGAAAGCTAGATGTGTCTTGATAAGTCTGACTCTTTTCATTTATTTGTACATCTTTCTTCTGTTTGTTAGCATGAAAGCGATGTAATGAACTTCCATCAACTATTTTCTCACAATATGTACTGCATACACAACAATAATGAAGAATTTTGGGATTTATCTTTCTTCATCCACCCTTGCAGCCATTGCTTCCTCTCAGGCCGATTACTGACCACAACAAAATTACAAGTGGGCCCAGCGAGAAACCTAAAAATAAAATCACGTGCTACAAGCCACGTGTTGCCAGCCATGGTCAATCACTTTAATGCAAAATGACATTGTTTGGCCACCACCTTTTCTAGTTTTTGTCATACCAGGAGACTAGCAACAGCATTCAATTGTGCTAAAAGGCTCCACTATAGACCCTAATAGTGGTACTTTCTGCAATATACAAAGTGCATAATCATGCCTTTAAACACTGTCATAATTATGCGTGTGCGCATGTGTAAGTGTGCTTGTGTATGCGAGGAATACATGAAAACAGAGTACATTAGACTTAAAAATGCCTGTTATATTTTAGGCATGTGTGGATGTGTGTAAGTGTGCATTGTTATCAAAGAATAGAGTTCATGTATTTTATTATTGGACATAGACAATTTCCAAGAAGAAAAATTATGATGATAAAAGGTTCCTGAGGCAAGCACGGGCATAATTATATATCTAAATTTGGGGGAATCTTATGACATTCTGTTGTACAAATCCACATTTTTGCACAGATCGTCGCCACCCCAAACCTCAGAAATTGCCAGTTCATATCACTAACTGCTTGGGTTGCACAGGTTTGATTTGCATGCATTGTCTGGCATCTTGGGTGCATGTTTGGTTGCCTCCTGTGGCATGCACAAATGTGCCAGCACTGATCTTCATGAATGCTGACACTGCTGCAGCATGAAACAAGATGTACTGGGTCGAATGTTGTGTTCTTGAAAATTACACACGTCCACGACCTACCTGCCAAAATGCAGCTGGTCTTTCAACTCTTTTGAGCAGCATAGATGATATGAATGACATGGGGCTCCTAAAATGGATTTAAATTGCACTACAGTTGGTAGTTTAAAAGGTTTAATTTTGTCCTTTGTGTAGGAAAGGGGAACAAACAAGTCTTGAGCAATAATGATGAGATATCCCTGGCCATGAAGAAGAATAAAGGTGAGAGCACAGCTGGGAAAGCTTGAGGGAAAAAAGTGTTTCTTTTTATCACAACTAACAATAAGCTGAGAGATGAAATACATTGGACCTGAAAAGATTAGATGTAGAGGTTTGCAAAGAAATCTTACTCTTTTTTTTTTTTTGTAAGTAAAGTTGACTGCAATAGGCATCCGAAGATATAAAATATTCTCGTGTAAGTCAAGAAACACAATTCGGAATGTTACGCCTGGATGTTAAGTGGTAGAACCTTGGTCCTAAAATGTTGTCATATGTTTGAACATGTATTATTTAATCACAAGAAACTTGTGGGGTTTTTTAAGTTTTAAATAACTGATAAGCATCCATGAATGAAAACAAAACACATTTTGTACATTTTCATATTGGCTCCTTTTTTTCAGCATTTGTGTTCATGGATCTTGCTGCAGGAGAAGATGCAGCCCTCCCCAAAGAACTCCGTGAAAAATATACTTTAACCAAGGTCCTTGGAAGGTGTGTTTCATACCTAACATGCAGCTAAACTGTATGCTTCCAGGCTGGCCTGCATGGAAAAGCCAAAGCTGGATTAAACCCAGAGCTCAAGTTCAGTGCTAAATTAACCTAGCATTTTTGGACTAATAAAAACTTAATACTCAAATAAAACTGCCAGATATCAATGCAATTGGATATATTCAGGGATTTTATCACTATACAGACCATGGAGTTAGAGACAGAAATAACTTTGCTGGGGGGTTAAGCCACCATCCTGGGATTGACCTAGACTTTTAGATCCAGGCTGTGGACACCCAGCAGAATACTTTAAGAATAGATGTAGCATAAATTTAAAGGCTGAATGACACAGAAAGGTCAAGCATCTTAAGAGTTCGCTGATGCGAAATAACCAATAATCATTAAGGCGCTTGTGTTTTGGGGAATGTACTGATGATGCTTCCTTCCTGGTTTTCTGTCTTTTGCTTTTAACCATGTCTTTCTCCTCTGTATTCCCTCACCCCGGTTCATCTACTTCTCTGTTTGTTGCCTTTCTATTTTGTAGTCTATGTTTACAAAAAGGAAAAATGCACCTTTAACATAATAATAATCAAAACACGACCAATTTTCTAAACTTTCCTTGTTCAAGTTCTTCTGATGCTAATAAGTTTGACTTCTTAAATGTTATCTCTTCTACTAAAAGTACACAAGTTACAACAATTCCTTTAAAGCAGAAAGAAGTTATTAATGGTGGTGTTGATTACATGTATTTAGTAGTCACTGGGTGCATACTTTTTCTGATTTTATTTAGAGGGGCATGTGGAGAGGTGAGACTGGCTTTTGTCAAGGGATCCTGTGAGAAACTAGCATGCAAGATCATTTCCAAAAAGAAGTTCTCTGTCGGAGGAAAGTCACAAATTGTGAGTAGCTTACAGGAGAAACAAACAGTGAATTAGTAGTTAAATCCGTTTCACCCACAAGAAACCATTCACAGATTGTCCTGAAGGTGACATCACTCTTAAGAGGTGGATAAACAAAATGTACTTGCATGTGAGCTGGGCCTAATATTTATTGCATTGAAAAGGGACCTGCCATCATTATTCCAGTCTACATCAGTGAAGATTTTAAAGAACTCTGTAGCTACAGTCATTGTTGATTTTCTTTATTTACAAACCATCAAATCTTTTAATATGTCATTGTTTTAAAATGCCATGGTGGGACTGAAGACAGTTCTTTTTAGCACAGCCTGGGGTTGAAATATTTCTTGTCAGTAAATTTATTATGATTTATTGTTTCCTTTTTTAGAACCTGGCTTCAAAGGTCATGGAGGAAGTTAAAATTCTGAAATCTTTGAAGCATGTAAGTATTTCAAGGGACTCTACAATCATGCTTGTCTTTTTACCTGTCTCTCTTTTCACTAATGCTAAGGGGCTATCACATCTAAGCGACTTGGAGAGCAATCTTCTTCATTGCTCATCTCAGTCATTGACCCAGATTGCAAGGCCAGCCAGTGTGGCTAGCAGCCACACTGCAGCGATCGTCGGCCGATTGGGGTCAACTATTGCGAGTGCCGTCACATTTGTATTCCCATTCTGATTCTCGTTGGAAACAAGCCATCTGGATTACTCGCCAATCGCTTGGTGTCACACTGTCACTCGTCCTCCACTCACACTGCAAGCGATCAAGGGCATGGGCGCGTTCGCTTACACTCAACTCTCACAACATGATGAACACAAGACACGCAGGATGTATAGATGTTTCTAACAAAAAAAAGGAGCATGCTTTCTTTTATTTAAGCTTATCACACACTCATTCTAACTTTTTCACCACTCTCTTTCACCACTCATACTCTCGTCTATCCTCAGTGCACGCTTTCGTATCACAACTCGTGTCGACATCCACTTCATAACCAACAAACACACACCCATAAGCCCATGTATCTGCATCAATATTCTACACTACTGTCATCAACATCTATGGTAAACAGGCCTCTTTGACGACTAGGTTAAGAGACTGAAACAATCAACCTATTAGCACAATCACTTTGCTCTTTGAACACCCTGAACTCATCCTAGTTCATCACAGTCTTGTGTATGTTGTTTCTCAACACAGTTCATCACAATTATCACCTTTCTTATGTGTTTCAACAGTATGAGTTCACAATTATCACCGGTCATGTGTGTTTCAATACTATCACTATATCACCATTCATACGTGTTTCAACACTATCAGTACATCACCATTATCACTGTTCATATGTGTTCTCAATACTGTCAGTAGTTCATCATGGTTGTTTCACTCTATGGTGAATCTGTGAGTTTACTTGAGCATCCACGTCATATGTCCAACCGTCATACTAGTCTATCACGTTGCTTGTATTCAGACGTGGGGAAAATCACTCTTGCATTAGTCACAGCAGCGTATATGATCCTGCTGGTCCTGGAAGCAATGATGGCTGCCATCGAAGACACTACATCACAACAATTTTGACTCATCACAGTTGCTGTCCTTTGACAAAGGTTCACATCACTCATGGTACAGGCTGGAGCTCTGTTACCCACTGGTCTACGACAGGGAAAACCCTAACATCAGACCAGAATTGCTACACAACAGCAGTGCTACATTGAGTTCCATTCAAATGTACACAATATATGACAATCGGAAGGAACAACCCAAATTTTCATCTACTTGTTGTCTCGGCAACAGGGCTTAAACGCACTTCCTCTGCGGCTCAGGCACAGATGAGGGTTCATGCAGGCATATTGGAACTGTCCTTCCTCGGCTACCTTTTCCACTACTAGGTTCCCACCATCTGCTGCTTCTGTGAGTCCCTGCGTAATCGCCTCCCTCTCAAACTAATGTTGCCTTCATAAAGAACAATTGAGGACCGAGCGCTTAAATTATCGAAAGATAACTCCAACAAATGTACTGGCAGATCGGCCAAGTTCCTTTCTTTCGGCCCTCTCTTTGCCACCTGTTTGGGTATGGTAAGCTCCCTTGGTCACATGCGTCTGCATACGGCTATGTTGAGCGCTGCCAGTACCTTCGTTGGAGTTATCTAATGTTGCCTTGTCATGGTAATCAGCTGTGCTGACGAGCACTCAGCCGTCACACACGGCTTACGGTATCATCACTCGATTTCTCCCTCACTGTCAAGGTCACTTTCCAGTGTTCACAACATTGCACATCACTAGTCTGTGACAGCAACAAAACAGCCAGTAAAGACTGTGCCAGCGAGACACAGCGACTGTGACCCAGATTGGTCATGAATCGCTCAGATGTGGCAGGGTAAATCGCTGACAAATCACTAGATGTGATGGGGCTTTTAGGAAATTGAAGTCTGCAAGAAATCTAAGATGTTACAGTTAACATAACAAAGAACAAGCATGTTTCTATGTGGAGGACGTGTAGCCCCGCTGAGTGTCTTAAAATTATCTTGCAAAGGCAGAAAGTGTGGCTGCTGTTAGCTTTTCTCATGGTCTGCTGATCTGCAAAGATAAGTTTCACTTCAGTCTGACAAGCTTTCAGTTTTCTCATCATTTGATATCTGCATGTAAATCATGGATTATGCACAGATGCAACAAAATTTCAGTGCTTATTCTAGATTTTTAAAAGAATTTCTTAAATTTGTGAAAGTTTCAAAAATTCTTTCAGGTAGAATAATTCAGATGCTTCTCATAGCATTACTTAGCTGGTTTGTTTTCCTTATGAATTTCAGCCCTGTATAATCAGCATTGAAGATGTGATAGACACGCCGGATACTCTGTACATAATGTTGGAACTGTAAGTTCAGTGTGTACTCAGACTTTTACAATGAATTCATCTGTCAATTTTTTCTTAAGCAAGCAACATCTTATCTGTTTTAGTTACTGTTTATATTACTGATTTTGCCCAGCTGTATGGTAGAATTATTTATAACTAGTGCCAGTGATAGCTTATTGATGTTGAAGGGAGGGTGTGACATACTTATAGAAAATTGAGCTGTGAGTTTGCATACCCATTTGGTTATTTTATAAAACTTGAAAATCAGAAGCAACCAGCATCTTCATCTCAGGTTGGGATAACATAAGGCTCCCATGCCATAAGCTATATTGAAGTTCCGAGTACAGTTAGTCATTGATACCTTTTGTACGGGCTTTTGATAAAACTTAATAGATCCTGTTAGTTTAGCGTGTGAGTCTATTCTTTATTATATTAACACATAGCTGCTATATTTCCTCAGTGTTTACTGTTTTATGTTTCCCGAAGATTATTACATTTCATTAAATATTTGATGTTTGCCATGACTTGGCAATCTTTTAAAATGCAATTTTTTTGTGTTTTTTTGTTATAGAGTGGAAGGAGGAGAACTGTTTGACAAGGTCGTTAGTATTGAGAAATATCCCGAGGCCATAGCAAAGCTCCTGTTCTATCAGATGGCATGTGCATGCAAGGTGTGAGCGATAAGTTCTTTGGTGTCTTATATTTGTTAGGTAGTGCTGTCCTGTTCTTTTCATTGCTACAGCTACACTGGTCTTGGAGTTGTGTTAAACTTTACAATTTAATTTAGCATACAAACAAACAGAAACTGTGAAGTGTGAACTCCTGGTTACACATTTGCCCTTAGGTGAAAGAAACTTTAGATTGCTGAGTGTGTAATCTTACAATGTTGTTCTCATTCTGTGTTCAGTTTCTTCTCCATTCTAAATGCAAGCTAAATATTTTTTTTCCATACCAATTGACCAATTGCAGTGGAAAAAAACTGCTTTAGTATAGAGAAAATAACTGTCACTGATTCTGTCACTTATCTGGCCTTGGTCGTGAAACAAGTTCAGTCTCTAGTTTCTACTCTTATTTGTTTCACAGTACCTCCATGACCAGGGCATTACACACAGAGATTTGAAGGTAAACAAAAGTAAAACAAAAGTTACCATTTTTCTGTTTTGCCTTCCAGTTGATTTGCAAATGGATATTTAATCTCATTCTACTTGATGCTCTAGTGTATAAGAAACTTTTGTTTACATAAGTATGAGTGCTTTATTTATAAGCATTAAACTACGGTTATCTGACACCAAACTAAGAAATATTTAGACTGTTCCAATAAAAATTCTTTAAGAATTTTGAAGTCCAAGAATTGATCTTCCCAACTAAAATATATTACTGCAAGTGTCTTAGTTTATTAATATTTTTTTTAAACATGCCAAGATCTGTGCGCCGTCTTGATCATGCATAGATCTGTACCATGTGAGTACAAAGAGTTAAACTATCTCCAGTTATTACCTGTCTGTAAGAACTTTCTGGACAGAGTGGTTTGGTATGTATGTAGGAGTTCTAAGTTCAATGTTTAAAGCAGAAGATTTTTTTTTACCCTTGCAGCCAGAAAATATCTTGCTGGCAACAGATGCTGATGAAACGCTTATCAAGGTTGGAATTTATGCTAATTTGTTTTCATCGGTATTTTTTATAATCCACAAAAGTTTAGTGACAATTAGGTTCATAGTATTTGAAAACATAGGTGTCTTTTGTGACGTATCTGTAGCAGCAAGTTATTGGAATACCTCTCATAAATTTCATCACTGATGTAGTACCCCAATATTAATGTTAGCTAAAGTTAAATTTTCACATATCTCAGTGAGTGTAACGTAAAGTTTGCTTTAGTGCTTTAATTTTCTAATGAAGCGACACAAATGCCATGTGAATGGACATACTGAATGTGGGTACGCTGTTTGACAAAAATATCTTTCCATATTTTGGAAGGTTACAGACTTTGGATTGTCCAAGTTTGTGGATGCTGGATCTATGATGAAGACATTTTGTGGCACACCCACCTACCTGGCGCCAGAGGTTTTGGTGACGGCAGGCAGTGGTGCCTACACAAAAGCAATCGACTGTTGGAGCTTGGGTGTCATCCTTTTCATCTTGTAGGTGCCTGGACATGTATTTACAATCCGAGAAGGAATCTGTGGCAGTAGATTACTGTTTACCTGGGTACATGTTTACTGTTTTCTGGGACTTGGGTCAGATAGGCTGCTGTCAGTGGGTTAACCTTTGCAAATGGGGGGTGGGGGTAGAGGTCCTCTGAAAATTTTTTACCTGGGGAGTCTTAAATGTAAAACAAGGGAACTGTACCAAGCTAGAAAAGGGACAAAGACGAAGACAATCTACATGTTTCGGGGCACTACCCCTTCATCAGGACGACACAAAAACGCCGAAAAAACGGAAAGGAAAAAGACTTATCTGCAGTAGAAGTGGCGCGTTGGCTGCAAGGCAGGAGAATGACCGAGGGACAGTGATAAGAAAGGTTAAAAAGAGGGGCAGCCAATCGCAAGGTGGGTAGGAAAGGGTAGAGAAGGGTTGGGGTGGAGAGTGGGCGGGGGAGAGAGAAAGAGAAAGCAGCGCAGGTAAAGGGGGGAGAGAGAGTGGGAAGGAGGTGAGAGAAAAAGTTAGAGACGGAGGGGTGAAGGGGTTAAGGGAGGGGGAGGGTCAGTGTTTAAGGTTGAGACCTGTGGGTGCCATGGTACCGAAATGGGTAATGAAGTAGGACTCCATATTCTTACGGTCAATGGAGTTGCCCTTCATTCTCCAGATACCACAGACCCTCATGTTGTCGGCTGTGTGTGGGGGTGTACTGAAGTGACGTGCAACTGGTGTGTTTCTGCAGTGTTTAGTATCGGCTAGATGTTCTGTGAAGCGGGTGTTGAGAGTGCGTTCTGTCTCCCTGATGTAGAACAGGGTGGGACATAGGGTGCATGTGATGGCATAGACGATGTTGCTGTTGGTGCAGGTGAAGTTGCGTTTGATGACAAAGGTGGTGTTGGGTGTGTGGAGTGTTGTGGCGGTATTCAGGTAGGGGAAAGTGTGGCAACGGGGGACATTGCACGGGGGAGTCTTGTTAGCTACAGATGAACATTGTAAAGGGCTCCAGACCTTTGGGGAGATACAAAGGCCATTATTATTTTCTTATATGTTTATGGTTTTTTGATGCCTTCCCTACACATTGTCCATTGACAGACTGTCAGGCTACCCACCATTTTCAGACGATCGCAAAGATATGGATCTTCCTACGCAAATTTTGGGAGGGCACTACACCTTCCCGAAGCAGTTCTGGAAGAATGTGTCGGATGATGGTAACATTTTAATTTTGCATTACTTCCCCTTGCTCCATATCCCCCCGTTCGCGAGTCGGAAATTCTCACTGACATGGGACACGCATGCGCAGACCACCTCTCATCCAATCAACTTATGCTGGTGGACTTGCTCGAATTTATACATGGATACACACATATATATATATATACATGAAACCAGAAGTCCTACCTAACATCAAACCCTAACTCTACCCGAACCCCCATCCCCCTGAAAAAAAGTTAATATGGGTATCGAGCCTGCAACTTCAAACCGAAAAGCCATGTCTTTACCACTTAGCTACCCATCACCACAAATTGGCCTCTTCGTTTTAAGTACAAGAAGTGACGCTGTGTAGAGATCATGGCTTAACCCACAATTATCTGTTGAGGTTAGCAGCCGCCATGGGCATGCGCAGCGTGTAACATACACCACGCATGTGTTCCCCAAGCCGGTGAGAATTGCAAACTTACCCTCCCTCTTCTGCATATTGACAAAGTGATGTTTGTTGCCAGTAGGCAAGAAATGCTCATTCTTCATGCAGAAGGTAGCTAGCTGCATAGTCGGGCATGGTGGCACAGGACTGGAAGAGAGAATTTGGCAAACAAATCCAGAAGGCCGTCCAAGATACCATGCCGCAAGATTCTCTCCACAACATTTCTCTGGATGTGGAAAGAGCATATTACCCAGTTGAACAAGCTGAATAGGCATGCATGGGAATTGGCCGCCATTTGGTGGAATTAAGATTTTTGGGGGGCTGGTTTCCACCTAAAAAAAATTAGGTGCCACTTTTCTTTTGTAGGTGATTTAATATATGTATAAAGAAAATGCTTTGTTTTCTTCCGCCATCTAGGCAATTTTGTGAGAAGAGCTTTGCATCCGCACTTCATGTTTTGCTTGCCATGCGCAGTTCTGTTACCACCTGTTGGAGCTTTTCTGTGTGCACTTGTCACTGTACAGACAGACTGATTAAGACTTTTCCCATCATTTCTGCCAGATTTCAGGTTTTTTTAAGTGATCCAATTCCCATGCCTGATAGGTGTCATTTCTATGATTATAGATATGCAGTATGGAGTGTTATGGTTTTATTATCTGAAGATGTTATGGTTGTGAGGTGTGTGTGTTTCTCTCAACTTGCAGCCATTGATTTGATCAAGAAGTTGATGACGGTGGACCCAAAGAAAAGAATAACACTAGCAGATGCTCTCAGTCACCCCTGGCTCAAGGTAGTCAGTGACTATTTTAAACATTATCTTGCACATATTGTTTATTGAGAAAATAATTTGAGTAAAATGCCTGTTAAACAGTAACCATCAATCATAGATTAATGTACCTAGAGGTTCAAATCTTGCATTGACAAATCTGTATACACGGTAAACTAAGTAGATGTGAAGATTTCATGTCTGGAGTCTTATCATGTGGTTATGGGCTGTGCTTCTGAGACAGCGAATGTTCTTTTTTGTTCAAGGATGAGGATATGAGAAGCAAAACTAACAAGCTTATGTTCCCAGCATCTGATGGCATGGCACCACCTAATGTGGTTGTAAGTTGGCATTCTTTATTATTAAAATACTTTCATGAAGCCGCTTTCATTGTATGCCATACCTGTATTTTGTTGAAAGTTTTCTTTTATAATTATGGACAGTCCCTTTATTTGCTTTTAACACATCATTCACCAGTCATGAGAAGTTGTGTTTACTGAACATTTGCATGTCCATTATGCGGCCAGCCACCATCTCCCATGACAATTCCCTTAATAGTTTGCCTCTGTGACATCCATCACGGAGCTTTATGTTGCTTTTCATTATTGATCTTTGTTGCATTTTGACTCAGCATAATCTCAACTGTTTATCTGATGTGCAAGATTTCACTATTTTGTCGTTATCAGAAGTATCACGTTGGTCGAGTCAGATAATGGGACATTATACCCCACAAGCACCGCTGCAGTAGTAATGTACTGATGTCTGTTCACCATGTCATCTGTTCAGCCCAATGCCAAGAAGAGGGTGCTTGATGGGACAGAGGACACATCTCCAAATGCCAAGCGCAAAGCATCCTCAGACACAAATTCTCTTCCAGAAACTCCTGAGTAGCTGAGTAGGCACTGAGTAGACGCTTCATTCCAGTCCATCATTTGATCAATCATTTCATTGTGCCTAATTGTACAGTTGCATTATTTTAGCGAAAATTTCAAAATGGATGCAGGCAGGTTCAGAAGTATCTTCCATTCCCATGTTTTCCACTTCATGATTGATGATCAGTGCAGTATCTCTTGGGAAAGAGGTCAGTGCTTCTTGAACTTGTTTTTTAATCAAGGGTAAAAAATAACCCTCTAGCCTAAATATCTGAGGGTCAGTTAGTGAAAAAGCAGGGGTCAACCTGCCAATCTCTGTCATTCTTCAATTTCTGTGCATAAATTACCCCTGATTGTGCATTCTCAGGAGCTGTGGAGGCAGTGATTAACAATATTCTGTTTGATGCACTTATCACTTTATCTCCTGGTAGAAATGCTGCCCTAGATTGCTAAAGAAGACAGAGAAGAAATAAATTGAAGACGAGATCCAAAAAAGAAAAAGCCATGTATTTAATTTCTGCTTTCATTTGTTTGTAGCCTTACCTTTGGTGTTTATCATCTTGATGTTTTGAGTGTTGGAATCATGAAATAAGGAGAGGGCACAGATTTATTGCTGCCCGCATCCATTGTGTTGCACAAGGACCATACTTCATTCCTTGGTTCGTTTTTTTTTTTTTTGCCTGCATGCAAATGACTTTCAGTGTTACCATGATAATGGATATTTTTGAAGACAAGGAACTTCAGTTATTGTTGCGCAGAGGGTCTTTTTGAAAGGCGTTGTGTATTCTGAAAATAGCACCAAAGCAGTGTCTGTGGGGCTTTTCTTGCTTGCCATTTGCAGACACTTCAGCACCCATCTGAATCGAGTCTATTTTTTCTGAGATGGGTGGTCTGGATTTTTAAAAAATGTTTTACAAGCAGTTTTTCCCCATCTAAATCAGCAGCTATTTGTCTTTTTAACTGAGCCACACTATTACAAGCTGGATTACTTGTTTTCAATTATTTTTATGCACGCCAGCAGAAGTGAAATGTTAATAATTAGTGCTAACTACTCATTTATGTTTACTTAGCAACCTGATGAATTTATGAGTCTTACAGTTTAGTCAGTTGTACATTTTATATTAATATTTGTACAGTCATTCCTGTTTACAGAAAGTCTGAAATGTATTTTTAGAAGGGAACGGGGAACTGCTTACCCTGTTTATCACTCATGGGATTTGAGTGATTTGTTGTGATCTGTGCAGCTGATTTTTATAGGAGAAAAATGCATGTGAAGAATGATTTTAGCATCCCACAAGTGATAAATTTGAAATGATCTTTCCCGGTTTATTATAGATCACTTTTTTCTTTATATAGATTGGTTGATGACCATGTACTTGATGAGAGTACAAAAGTTTTTGACTGGATGAAATATATACAGTGGATGGCAGTTGATTTAAAGTGATATGCGATAGTTTGCAAAATACTTGCCTTTGTGATGAAAGAGCAAATATGCAGATGTACTGTTCAAGAAATTAAATCGAATGAAAGTTTTTTTTTTCTCTTTTCTCGCGTGTGCGTGCTTGTGTGGAAGGAGGGCACAGCACCTATAACTGCTTTTAATTTGAACAGTTGTTGCTGACAGTCAGCAGAAAAACGGCAGAACTAGGTGCAACAGTAGCAGGAGATAGCTAGAACCATGCAGCAGGAGGCAACAGGCTTAGCCAGCGATGGCATTAAATCCGTTTCGAGCGCATTTTCCGCAAGGCGTTGATAAATCGCAGCTGTAGCTACGATAGTAGATGACAAAAGCTTTGTAACAGTTGAATACGATTTTATTGTAGAGACAGACCACAGCAGCTACTCTTTCCTCTGCATTTACGACTATCCGAGGTCACTCCAGGATACGTCGTAATAGCTTAATCCCAGATATTTCGGTGTTTGTTTTCTGAGGGGGAAGGAGTGCTGTAATCCGTGCTCAGGGCTGGAGTGATGGTGTGCAATTCCCAGCAGAATGGCCACGCGTCATCGGCACCTTACTGCGTGCGGTTCCTGCAGCGCATTGATTCGTCGATCGATCGATGGCGCATGTACTTACCTTTTTGTAACATTGTCGTGCTTTTTAATGATCTGAACTATTGCTGACTTACTGGCGGTGTCAAATGTTGCGTGCTTACTGTCCTTAAAAGTGACTAACAGACAAAAGGTGCGGAGCGAAAATGAATCTGCGAATGCCAGAGTCGGCGGGAAACGGCGCAGCAACGTCAGAGAATGATCTTGTCTTGTTGATGGTGCTATGGTGTTCTTGTTTATGGGTTAACGCACTTCCTCCTCAGTAGCGGTTAGTGGTGAATGCGATTTCGGCATTCATCACTTTCTCCTAGCGGGCTGTAGTACCAGCGCCCATCCCTCTAACAGCTGTTTCACCAGGTCAAATCATACGCATGCGCCTAGCTGTGGCTGGAAGCGATACAACATAGCACAACAGGGATTATTAATTTGATCAAACATTACCATTCACTGGCACCAGCTTTAAAATAGTCTGATAATCTGTGCGCAAGTTCTGAATGTATGGCATAACACTCTCCATGCTTCTAGCCAGTCAACTTGATTGCCACAGTAAACTTGCCTGCTGTTTTTTTTAAAGACCTTATGAACTGACCCCAGGGCCAAGGAAACGCGTTACGCGCGACAGTCGCGAGTACAGATGGATAGTGGCCCCAAAACGCTACACATGGGCACAAATTCTGCCCTCATAACCCAGCCTTGTTGACAAACCTGTGATGTAGGCAATACGGTTCCAGCTTACAGGTAAAACACCTCCTGTAGCCGTTTCTATTAATCGAGTTTGTTCGGGCTGATCAGTATAATTGAACTCGGCAGGTTGTTGCACTGATGCGAGACTATCATCAGCATGCTTCACACTACCGTGCAACGTTCGCGTCGTCAGCAAGACCCAAGGATCTGGCATACCACACAAGAACGTCAGGCTTTTAAAAAAAACGGTGTAACAAAGCTCTATGAACAGATCGACGGACGGCTTGTTCGCCACCTCCACCCGGGCACAGTTTCAGCACGGGGGCAGAGGGTGGGGAGGGGATATTGGGAACCAGCCAGGCGTTTAATGTTGCCACAAAATCGAGCTGACTTGATTTCAGACAAACCTACAAGCCAGCTTGCTCTTCAGATATTTCTGGTGTACATCGCTTCTAGCAGACGACAAGATGGGTTTGAGCAAGCTGAGGATTTCCGCTAGAACGACTGCAGCGTATAAAATACGGCCTCTGGTGGAGTACGCTATGACAGTGACGCCGTTCAAACGAAACTGGCCGAGACGATAAAGGCAATTAGTTCAACGAGCGAAAAAAAGTCAAAATCCTTAATTGCGATCGTCATAAATGCTTTTTCACGTAATTTTGTGCTAGTATTTCTCACAACAGGTACGATGAGACTATTTGAAAAGCAAGAATTACAATTTTCCCATCGCGCAAATTTGAGGACTTCCATAAGCACACACAAGTGCGAACAGGTGCACTAACGCACGCACAAACACATACAAAAGCACACAGGCACACGCACGTACGCACACACACACAGAGTACTCCGTCAACTACCTCCAGACCGGTCAGTCTCTCTCTTTCACACAAATCTCAAAAGGTTTCGGCCGCAACACGTGATCATAGGTCGCAAAGTCCAGCCTGGAGGTTGGGTCACCGGGGGTCACGGCCAGCTGGTGCATGAGGTTGGCAAAGAAGAGGAAGAGCTCAACGTCTGCCAGGCTCTCGCCGGGACACTGTCGGCTGCCCGCTCCATACGGCAGGAAGTGGTCTGGGATTTCCAGGACGTCATCTTCCGCTAGGAACCTGCCGTCAACACAGCGCACACTGCCATTACGTCGACCTACGTTTACGTGTAAGAACATTATGCTCGTAGCATGGCGGCAACATGCGGTTTGCTACTAATACGGAGGGTCGTAGGTTCGAATCCTGTGCCCAGCGCAGTACTTTAAAACCCTTGTAGCACCTCGACTTTCTTCAAGCTGCTAGGCATGACAATCAGGATGTCAAGTATTAACACGAGGATACAGAAACTTTTAAATAATTACTGGGCCGACAGACAGTGGTAGGTATGCGGACACAGGGATCAGGGACACTATACACTTAGTGTATAGTGTCCCTGCAGGGATGGACTTAAAAAAGTAAAAGTGTTCTTCCTCTAACCAAAAATAAAACTACCCATATTTATAACAAAATTAAATGACAATAACGTAACTATATACACAGACGAAATGAGAGATGAAAAGACTGGCAGAGGACGGAGAAACACGGTGGAAGCTGGATGCCAAGTCGTCAGTGGTGTTCTAACGGTCTCCAAGGCTACGGGAAATGATGATGATGACGACGATGACGATTATGATATGGTGAAAGTAAGCAGCGATGAAGTGCCGACTGGCACTGGAGTTAAGCGTGCTGTGAGTGTCTCCCGGCTGCTTACCGTTTGGGGTTAAATTTGTTTGGGTTGGCCCAGTATCGTGGATCGTGATGCAAGGACCAAACGTTAAACAGTACAACAGCGCCGGCTGGGATCTCAAAACCTGTAGAAAAACATTGGCAAAAGTCAGCAATAAAATAGCCTTCATTCTTGTCGCATTCCCTGTTTTCTAGACGCTAAGCACTAGCACAGACTGAAAGTTGCAGCTGAATGGCAAACTCACAAACCCTCAACACGCACGCACGCAGTACGTGCTAATGGGAAGACACACCCGCTCAAGCAACACACATGGACGCAGCTAGGAGTGTCCTGTTGCAATCCACCTTGTATGAAAGTCGTGGTGCAGGCAGAATGTGGAATCAGGAAGGGCTTGATGGACGACAGGCGTTGGACTTCGTAGATCACCGCCGCCGTCAAAGGGAGGTAAGGCTGATCGTCCAAACAAGGGAGGCGATCCCGGCCCACGACCTCGTCGATCTCCTTGTGCACCTGGCGCTGAATATCCTGGTTCATGGCCATGTAGCCTAGCAACCACGTCAAGGTCACGGCGATGGCCTGGAAGCCACTGCCCACCATGTCCAGAAGGATGTTATCAATGTCCTCACGCTGGAACAAACACCGCTCCTCGCCGCTCTCGATGAAAAATAGCAACTGGTCTGTGAAGTCACGTGGCCTGCTCGGGTCGTAAGTGTCCTTGTGAAAGTTCAGCAAGCGCCGGTGGAACTCCACCTGGTTGCTCGAGCGGTCGCGGATGTAGTCGAGATGTCCGTCGGTTGTGAAAATCTTGACCACAGGTAGGAAATCGACAGCATTGAAGGCGTAAACACTAGACCTGTCGAGTAAACAAGAACGTGGTGAGGAAGAGGGCGAAGAGCAATGACACAGAAAATCAATCTAGCATGCAAGCAATCAAGCAAGCAATCGAGCATGCAAGCAATCAAGCATGCAAGCAATCTAGCATGCAAGCAATCAAGCATGCAAGCAATCTAGCATGCAAGCAATCAAGCAAGCAGCCAACCGATCGATCCGTCAATGCTTAATCAGCTAAAAATTTATTCTAGAGGACTAAAAATGTGCTTTCTCCCTCTCCCTCCTCAATAGATGTGGGATAGTTTTCCTTGTCTTTTCTAGATTATTTTGCGTTGTTTTGTAGTTGGTTGGATTTGATTTGGTTAATTTGGTCTACTAACAGTCAAAGAAGGGGGTATGTCCACGACTCTTGTCGCCATATCACATACTAATTCAGTTTCAAATACAAATTGACGTGATACAATCACAACACGCTGTGTCAGCCCCACTAATCACAGTGTACAAGGTTAATTTAATCGGTCACATTACAATACTTGATCTGAATCAGTACAGGAGCTCCAAAAGAAAGGTGAATTTTTCCACAAGTATAAGCAGTTCACAGGTGTCTGTTCACAGGTGTCGTGCAATGAACAGGTCTTCAGCCCTGCCTTGTCCGGTCTATAATTTTGACAAAGCGAGACATGCACGAACCTGTGCTCAAAAGTCTTCCACATCTCCTTGGCGACGCGTCCAACAGGATCGAAGCGCTGGCTGAAGGTAAGGCTGAGAGAGACGTTGAGGCAGGCCATCTCCAGGATGGGGGCGGGGTCAAAGGGCTGCTGCAGCTCGCTGAAGTGGTTGATGATGTCCACGATCTCTGACGACAGCTTGTCCTCGATGCGCGACGAGGCCGAGCAGTAGGCGTCGATGGCGGAGTTGGCGAAGTGCTTGCGGAGGAGGTGCATCTCAGTGACGTCAGAGGTGCACAGACCTGTAAGTGTACAAGTAATTAAAGTCGTTACAGTCCACCAGGGGCCGGTTTTATGTGCGCTACCGGTAGTCACGTAGGTGGGGGCAATAAAGGGGACACCACACTGCAGGACTGCAGGAATGCAATAATGAATATGAATTTAATGTCAACACCAAACGAATTCTTGTGATACTGGTCAAGTTCACACGAATCATTAATATCAATTTGAAAATGTGTGCTCGATAATATACCAGGCACAGACAGAGTTGCATGCTGGGTATTTGCTGCCGTGTGACAATCATTGTAGTGTTTCCAATCAACGTCAATTTAACAGTAGTGCTCACAAATAGTCATGAGGCTGAGATGTGGATGAAAGTAGGAGCAATATTGATATTCTTCTACTCATGTGGTCAGGCGAAAAGACACGAAGAAATATCCAAGCATGGATTTTGTTATGGAGCAAACCTGACACAGACCTGTCGGACAAGTATCTGAATCATTGCCGCGTTAGTCATAGGTGTCGGAATGTCATTGCAGACTTTTAGATCTCGAGGTAAATACCAATTTGTTAGTGTCTATAGTCCGAGGCGCGTGTCTGAAAACACCAGACAGACGTACGGTGGTCTTTATTCAGTTTACCTTGCTGCCTGCCCCCCTGATACAAGGCACTGTAACAGGCAAGCTCCGGCCTGCAACTGAGCGCATCCTTCTTGTGCACCAGTCCCTCCATGATGGCCTCCAGAGAGCACAGCACCACCACGCGGCGACTACCCGCCTTGAAGCTGTACACGTCACCATAGACGTCCCGCAGGTGTGACAACTGCAGGTGGGGCATGTGAAGCAGATAGTGCAAGTTCCCGTAGAACGGCAACCCCCACGGGCCCGGGGGCAACTTCCGGTTCCTCCATCGCTGGCCCAAGATCAGAAGCGTTGCCAAGATGCCCGCAGCATAGATGTAGTGGTTGGAAAAGAAAGAGGCGAGGCTGAGGTGAAGGTCGCGGTAGGGGAAGGGCAAGGTCGAGACAAACGCGTGCACGAGATGGTCAGTAGCATCGTCTGCAGCAGTGGATGACGTAACATCCGCCTGTCCACTGCCGTCCATGGCAGCCCAGTGGTCACTGCAGACCAGTCGGTGACGTATAGCAGGTCATGCAAGGTAACGCTTGAAAGTCACAGCGGAATCTTTTAAAGGTTTGATTAAAAGTCAGTCAAAGGTCAAAGAACTACGCCACTGTCTGCATGAATGTTTAGGTCCATGTGAGTGTTCCTGTCTCGATCCCTTCTATAAGCCTTGCTGCTTGGGGTTCTATATACCTCCACTAGGTATCTCTAATTCTAATCGAGTGAACTCCCTTGATATTGCTTAGCAACCGGGTCATTTCACGGACTCTGAGCATGAAAAAGCGCAGAATAACTGGAACCAATCAAAGTACAGTCTTACGTAAAATATGCTAATCTCGTGGGGTCACCACTGAAAACCTTGCAGTTTCCTGGAAGATCTTTACTGCCTATACCCCACCCCACCCCTCCCCCAACCCCCACCTATCCCCTACTCCTAGCCCCCACCCTAACCCCACCCCTTCCCCTTCCCCTAAATCCCCCTCCTCTCGGAACATCCCCCTCTCCCTCCCTTCCCCCCGCCCCTTGAAAGACCTTCGAAATATAGCTCGCCATTTGATTGGCTCCGCTTGTTACACATCGTAAATAGAGCTCGTCATTTGATTGGTTCCAGTTGTTCTGCGCGTTTACACGGTGTCTTGGTCAGCTATACACGACCCTTCAAAACTATCAAACATACGTACAATAAATCATATGCTCTCTCTCACACACCTCACACACACACACACATACACACGCGCACGCGCGCGCGCCCGTCACCTATATACCCCCAAGCACACGTCTCTGTCTCTCTACTCTCTCCCTTTTCCTCAAAGCGCCATTATGTTATCCTGTGTATATTGTGTGAAATAGATGGCAGCCTTCCTGTATGGAAACAAACTACGAATGTGCGTGCAGCTTATCCTACGGGTGTTTCACATTAGCTTTCATATGTCCTTACTAACTCAATGAGGGCCTCTGCAACTATCGATATGTATCGAAAAGAGATATAGGATAGTTCAATCATTTCACTGACGAACTAGCATTGGAGAAGATGTTTGATGAAGGCATTGCTCAGAGGATGTCTGTAAGAATGTTGTTAAAGCTATAATTATGAGTCGGGAAATTCCTTCTTCTTCCGTCCATGTTACGCCTAGATCTTTACATCAGCTTTCACAGGAAAGGGGAGAACTGAGGTAGGGAGAGAGAGATCAAAGTCTCAGAGAAACAGAGTAAGAGACACAGCAAATTAATTAGATAAAAAAATAAACACTGCGACATGTTGCAATGACACAAAATACAAGTCTAGGCGTGATGTAAACAAAACAAACACAACCACAACAAACCCAGCAATGACGTGCATGACTGGCATTGAAGCAAGTGAGGAAGGGAAAACTGGAATACAAATCTCCTCAACTCTCATCACGAACACCCACTGGCACGCGCACTCGCACTCAATTATTGTTAGAAAAACAACCCGGCCGCGATCAATCAGCTGCGACTGAAAAATTTCTCGACAGATTATTAACCTGCTCTGTGCATCACGCCAGCAGCGGTGCTTGTGTTTTAAGCGATAACAGTAAAGTTCATGGCGGTCACTGCAGATGGGCGTTGTCTCGTCGCTTCTGTCTCTTCGTTTCTCGCAGACACACTAACGCACGCAGACAGGCACGCGCTCGATCACACGCACGCACGCACACACACACACATAAGGACACTGCGCAAATACATTCGCTTATTCATTCCCATAATTAAAAAAGGAACACGGGAAGCAAAAAGGAAAGGGATGAAGTGAGGTGGACAGAGAGAGAGAGTGAAGTCTCAAAGAGACCCAGAAAGAGAAAAAAAATGAGTGTGTGTGTGAGAAAGAGAGAGGCAGAGATTATAACAACTCACTCAGATTTCACCTGGTGTCGGCAGCAATTGAAAAATATGCTCCAGGCTGCGCAAGTTCCTGTACTTGGGTGTCAGTAGTCACTCAGTCGAGCCACAATACCGTAGAGCCAGAAGTACGCTGTCGATCGCACGCCACTGTTGCCATGACAACGCATCCGAGCCTGCAACTGGTCGTGCGTGCGACGACGTGCGCGTGGAGGGGAATGAGTGGCGGGGGTTCGGGATTGTTTCTTCGTGTACTGCAGGGTTCTTCCAGACCCACCCGCCCGGTGTTTTCGGGTGCAGGCACAAGCTTTTCAGCAAACATGGGGACAGAACTGGCTGGTTTCTCATGGGCGCCGGAAGTGGCACAGCAGTTGTCCTACCACAACAATGGAGGCAGCGATGGACATAACATTTGTTTTAAGTCGTAATTTGGAAACTATAAGCGGACCCTATAAGCAGGACGACTAAACGCCAGCAAGGTTCTACGCAAGTAACTGCACACGAAAATGATTTTTAAAGCCGAAAGATGTATACATTCTGAAAGGATCATCATCGCCATATTCAGACAAGGCACTCCAGATGCACTGCCCGGGAAAAATATTTTCGGAGAAGGCTGCCTTAGTGGACTCATGCTGCGCTGTGATAACGCAAGCCGTGGTTTTGATTCAAAGACGCAACACAGTAGGAGCCAGAAAGTATTCCTTTATCATAATACAGCTTATATGACGGCGCATGACCGTCATTGCTGCCTTCTCACGCCAGTGCACTCGGGGTGCTTGCCAATAAGCGCTGGTGGTAACTCCGCTCATCAGGATTATTGGCAAGTCATAAAAGGTTACTTCAATGGTTGCGAGTTGCTTGCGTGCTACCACGCTGAAAAAGCAGTAGCGATGCATCGATCGTTCGCTTCCCTTGCCTGCCGCTAACATGGCGATGCCAGACACGTGACGTCACACGCAGATCCCATCTCGGCGCAGTCTGATGCGCGCTGACTACACGCGATGCGTTGAGAAGTGTGACGTGCGCGTTGACTAGACGTGGTTAGATATATTAATTTGATAGGGTATAATATTAACAGTCACGGGAGAAGTGTAATGTGTGCAACTACAGGCTATGCGTTAACAGTCACGGGAGAAATGTCACGTGCGCGTTGACTACACGCGACGTAAGCTATACGTCACGGACCATAAGACACGCGCTGGCAACACTGATAGTAGATTGAAGTCCAAACGATATTGCATCACATACGTGGATACAACAAACTAATCTGTTCAAGAAATCATAAAATGTAATCATATGTAATCAAAATATGTATCTCTTGGTAGCAGACAGCTGGAACATACCTTCTTCTCCCAGGTCTACATTACTGTTTGATGTGCCTGTCAGATCCCAAAGCTCGTTCCCGCACCCGGAAACGCAGAGATAAGCTGCAGCCCTTCCTCAATGCTCAGGATTTCCTGAAACACTCAAAGCAGCAAATGGGCCTCTGGTTTAAAAAAGATGGAAACTAATTTTTAATGCAAGAACATGGTTTTTGAGGGTTACACAATTTTTAAAAAACTCATTTTCTTCTTATCACTGTTCAAGAAAATTATACCTGACGAAATTCAGGAAGGTTATTTTCCTGCTAATGTTCACCACTGGAAGCTTACCCCTGACCCCACCCCAACCCCTTACTCGCGCTCTTTCTCTCTCTGACTGCTGCAGTGAACAAAACAAGAAAGCTGCATGGCTTGACTGATCATAAAATTAAACGGCACTGGTTTTAAATTGCTGTTGTTTAAATTTCTGTTTTCACTAGCCGTGCAGGGGGTGGTAGGTGGATGTGGTTCCCACTCATTAGCTGTTTACCTACACAAAGCTGCTATTTAAAAACTCAGACTAAAGCCGTGTCACCTGAAAGTGATACAGTTTTCCATTTCACAGTCGGTTGGTGCTGTTATTTCAGGTTCTTTCCGGGGAGGGTTTCGGCGATGCAGACGATTGTTTTGTGTAAATATCTCATTTGAATGATGTTGTCTTCCTGCGTTGAGTTTCAGGTGACAGTTGAATTCTCCTTGGTCACATTCCCCTTCCAGTATCTTGGGTCCATTGTAACTGATAAAAGCTCAAAGCCGGAACTGCTTGCCAGAATAGCACAGACAATTGTGGAATGGCAACACCACCCTCGATCGGTTCCAGTATCAGACTGAGGCGCGCTCTAACCACCTCCATCTTTCTCTATGCCTATGGGACCTGACAGCCAATAGTCAAGGAGAGGAGATGTTTCAAAGGGGTCTTTCATATCTCGTACAAGACCCCATCATCGATGAACCAGCGCAGAAGAGGATACAGTAAGCCAATGCACCATATGAAGACCTGCTGACCACTGTGAAAAAGTGTAAACTGAAATGGTACGGGCACATCCCGCGATCATCAGGACTTCCAAAAAACATTCTCCAAGGTACGGTATTGGGAGGAGGAGGAAGAGGCAGACAGAAGAACGATGGGAAATCAACGTCCAAGAGTGGACTGACCTAAGGTTTGGAGGAACCCAATGGTCTCCAACAAAAGTCCTGGGCTACGGGACAGATGATGATGATGATGATAAGCTAGCGTACCACTAAATAAAGATGGTGGACTCTGCAGGGTCAACACTGTCTTGATAAGGATGATAACTCATACAAACGAAGAGTTACACCTCATGCTTGTGTGAGTACCAATTTCTTGTAGCATCAGTGGCACAAACATCAGACACTAAGTGCAGAAAATTAAAGGGCAATTATAGCTCTTTTTTGTTAACCGTAATTGCGGCCAAAAAGAAAGGAAAATCACTCCATACTTTTCCCGTTGATGAAGAAAAGTCAAACGATAACTTTGTTCAATGGAACTCATTTTATGCTGCCGAGTGAATTCGGTTACACTGTCGCTCTATTATTAGTAGTAGTGACCTTGACCTGGGGTGAAACGTTAAGGAGATACCGTGTTTCCCCGAAAATAAAACGGCTTATATTAATTTTCATTCCGAAATATGACACTAGGGCTTATTTTCGAGGATGTCTTATTTTGATATATCAAAAAATGAACTTACAAAGTAAAAATTACCAGCCGCCTCTGCAATAGTACGTAGCACAGTCAATCGCGCCTGCAAAAATCAGCGCCTTGAAGATAAGAGACGTCTGGTAAATGGTCGAAAAAAAAACGAAGTGTTAAAAGTCAATTTTCATTGCTCAGCTAAGTAATTGAGTTACGAAAGAACACACAATAGTTTTTGTGTCGTCATTATTTTTACTTGCCCCCAAAAAAAGATATTTTGGAAAGGATAGCATACACCGCATTAAAGCAGTTTAAATAAATATATAAAGAAGAAGGTTTGTTTCTTTCGTCTTTCTGCCACTCTCAGCTAGGACTTATTTTAAGGGTAGGGCTTATATTAAAATCATCCTCAAAAATCACGCTAGGTCTTATTTTGCGGGTAGGTCTTATTATTGGGGAAACACGGTAGTCTTGGGAAATAAAGTCTAAGAAACAGAGTACATACTTTGGTCTCTGAACGATGCTTCACCCACAGCAGACAAACGTAACATTGTCAGATTGTGTCTGAAGTGCGATGGATGCAGTCATCACGGAGAACATCCAGAATAAACAACACACCGGGTTTCAACCCCAAAAAACTACTGACGGCGAAGCTGTGAACTAGAAAAAATGGCGACAAAGGTTTGACCGTTACCTACGGCTACTACCTACTAACCTAGCTTGTGCGAAAACTCCTGAAACCCAGAAAGTGAGTAAATAACTGTAGACTACTTGAGGCTGCCTGTGATCTATTAAAGATAATGAAAATCGATGAAACGACTGTTACAGTGTTGGATATGAAGAAATTTAAGAATAGAAAACATCGTTTGACAACCACTTCGTGGCTAAAATAAACAAAAACACATAAGAGTAACCTTTAACAAAAGGTCACAAGTAGTGAAGTACGTGGGTAAAACAGCCACATTTTCCTTTAAGATTTACACAGGCTTGCGGAGGATTGTGAATAAAGGAGCCAATGGATGAACTAAGAGACAGAGTAGTTGTAGGTGTTTTAGAGGAAAAGTTAAGCCGAAATTTAGAGTCTAAAACGCAAAAGCTGAGTTGACTCTAGCCACAGCCATGCAGTACGCGAGACAGGCTGAAGCTAGAACGACAGACAGTTCTTAGAGGCACAGAGGGTGCTTCACCTGTCAACCTCCTAAATATATTAGGATATGTGGATACTGCGGGAAAGATCTGCATGCCAGAGAAAAGTGTCACAGTAGATCAACTGTCGGCAAAGCATGCAGAATTCAAGGTCTCTATGAAGTTGCTGCTCATCTAAACACAAATCTAAATACAAATCCAATGGAAACACATGATACATTAGGGCGTACGAGGACAGAAAAATAGATCTGTGCATCAGCTCTCTTCAGACATAGAAGAAGACAAAGATGTCAACTTTGTGGGACAAACATCTCAAAGGCAGAATAAAATATTGTCAGAGAAGACCTTTGACAGAAAGTCACATTTATTCAAGTATATGTACCTGAGCGGAAATATAATCTAAAGCCTTTCGGAAACATCCGTGGTCGAATGATGAAGCGTAGAAAAGCTGAGGTCATGAGCCATGACATCAAAGGTCTACATCGGATACTGCTCTTCACATGAAGGTAATCCGTGGTTAAGGACAGACCCACGTAACGTACAAGAATGTTCCGGGGGCCGGCTACAGTGTGTCTTTTGCCCTTTTCAGAATTTGTTGAGATTTTTCTTCTTCACCCATGTCTCACTCACAACTGAGACTGCTGCCCCGTAGTCTAGTCTGAACGAATCTGGCAGTAATTTACTGCCATTTCCCAGGACTGCACCAGTCCTGCCAACAAGCATCTCCGACCACTACAAACCATACCGAAGTCACTTGGAGTTGTTTACCTAAATCCAACCCTCGGGGGAAAAAAAACAGCCAATACGATGTTCTGACAAGGTCAAAATGCGGACAGTAAACATCAAGTTGAATGGTCTTCAGTCGTGTTTTTGTCTGGATGCCTGCAAAGCTGGCCGACAGCCGAACGGCCATGTACTCTGAAATTTCTCTGCGGACATCTCTGACTGCCAAAACAGCGCTGCTCTGCGACCTTTGTTCTGGCGTCTCTACGGCGGGGAGGGCCACGGCATACTCGTTTACCACCTCGCTATCCACCTAATGGCACCTTTTTCAACACAGCTGGGTTTTCAAGCGGAACTGCGCTACAACAAAACACAGAGGGAAGAGACATTGTAGCTGACCGAAGGACAAAAAAGAGTTTGCATTAGGTTAGGACTCATCGAAAGGGTCTCAACCGACTACCTCTGCAGTCAACTCTAAAGCACAGTTTCCTCAGTTTTTCCAAGGTTTAGGAAAACTGGTAGTGCTATACTCCATCTCGCTGAAACAAGATACGAAACCAGTGTGCGCCCAAACGCCACGAAAGATTGTCCACCCTGTTGTCTATCACCTGTCACCCAATCAGAAAGCTGGTGTTCTGGTAACGATATCGTAGTGAGGTGCTACAGCGGAACTCCTTGGTCTTACCCTCTGTCTATCACCTGTCACCCAATCAGAAAGCTGGTGTTCTGGTAACGATATCGTAGTGAGGTGCTACAGCGGAACTCCTTGGTCTTACTCAACAAGGCAGCGCAGCGTCAGATCCAACCGATTGCCTCGGTGTATGGAAGTTTTGCTAAGGCAGCAGACCCGAAGTATTTTTGTGCTTAATTAGACGCCAAGAGTGGATTTTAACAGATTTCTTTTAAAGAAAAGTCCAAATATTCAACCTTCATCACACCATTTGGCGAACTTGCTTTAAGATGCTGAAAGTAAATTCGCCAAATGGTGTGATCTGGCATCAGTTCAGCTAGTGAAGCTTTTCAGAGGACAACGACAACGATTCTGGGTGATTTGGAAGCTGTTTTGTGTCACACAGATGACATCTCATCCCTGGTTCAGACCAGCAGACACATGATTGGTGTCTGAGTTGTACCGAAAAGCCTGCAGGAAGCAGAGCCCAGTAAATGAGAAATGTGCCTTCTCTCGATCATCCGTTATGTTCCTGGAACACATCATTGAAGGCAATGACATCCATGCATGTCCAGCCAGAAAGGATGCTGTCAGCAACTTGCCAACCTCAGCAAGTCTCTGAGCTGCAGCTGTCCTCAGTATGGTGAATCAGTTTCTAAAGGCATTGTCAACATCACTGCACATCTACAAAACACAAGATGAAGCATTCTGTATGGTAAAGTCACTGCGGACTTCGACTCCAGTGTTAGCACACTACAGCCCTAAAAATGAAACGTTCATTGCGGCACATGGCAAATTCTGGCATTGATGTAATCCTTATAAACCCAAGAAGATGAATCAGTGCATCTAATTAGCTAAATTTTTCGCTTACTGTAATACAGAAAAAACAATGAAGTTATTGGAAAAAATGTGCTGTTACTTGGGCATCGAGAGGCCTAGAGTACACATCTTGCGTCTACAATACACCACATAAGTAGACCACAAACCACTATTGTGCCACTACTTAGTTGAAAAGAATGCCATCACGCGTAAAGAGATTTTTCACGCGCCTCATTGGATGTAATTATGTGATCACACACGTATTAGGAAAACTGCAAATCACTGCAGATACTCTTTGACCTGCACCGGTTTCCGAAGGAGACATAACACCTATCAATTTTCTTATGGACACGCGGTGGTTAATATGTGGTGATCACTGGAACTGCAGATGAAAGTTATAATCTCCACCAAACATGGCTTTTTACCTGATCCAGCGGTTGCTACTTCTGGAGTGTCTCTTGTCACGGAACAAACAAAAACGATTCTGCTCAGAGACGCTCCATGCTCCCGCTAGTCCTCTACAGATCGACATACTCAAGTTTTCCTTCTTATATCATGCAAAGTTGACAGACTCTGGTTCGGCAGTTTTCTACATCAGACTATTTGGGATCCAATGCACGCAAAGAAATAGTTTAGACTTACTCAGATTGTGTCCGGCCTCTCATGCCGCAGAGACCTTAATAATAGTATCCACATGTTCAACAGGTCTATTCCCGTCTCTGTCGACATGATCGTCAGTTTTCTGGATTAGACTGGCTACAGACTGAAAGCACCAAAACTGTTTCTGCTCATTCCTGACGAAGGGTAATGTCCCGAGACGTTGATTTTGTCTTTCTCCCCTTTAGCTTAGGCCCAGTTTCCTTTATCTAATTAAAATGGCTTTACTACAGGCTGCAGTCGCTCGTTTTATTCTTGGTGTAGATGGCGATAACACGATTCATGTACATGTGATGTACACTAGTATACAAATCGTACATACACTATATATATATATATCATACACACACACAAATGACGTACACAACTTCTTGCTGCAGTCTGCATGTTCCAAGTGGGCTCGGATCCTCAGTCTAAGGGAAGCTACTACTACTCGTGTTTCTTGACGCATTTTCAAGAGTGCTCTCCCGGTGCCCACGATGTGTCGAAATGACTGGTGGGAATGGTCGACGAACCTTGGCAGTGGGCGCACAGGGTGAAGCTGTCGGCGTGTAAACAGTTGGAGCCATGAAGATGCAGCAAGAATTTAAATGGCGAATGCAGATGAAGTTCAAAGGGAAGATGGACGTCGGATGACAGACGAACGTAAGTTAGGCTGTAGATGCCAGACGGTACAGAGGGTAGATGGCACCTTCTGTAAATAAAAGTCCGCAACTTTCTTGCAAATCTCATCTTCACAAACAGAATGTGGGCGCGTGAACAATTTCCAGCGTTACGCTCACGCGTCGTTATAGGCTGATAGTGTTCCAAAAATAAAAAGGAACACGTGATTACCTCTGGAATAAAACCTAACAGAGGAACTGTGCCAACTTACAAACGAAATAGACACAGAGTCAACAGTTCCAGGGCATCACCCCTTCGTCAGGACAACACAAAAATTAAATGGGTGGTTTTATGCCTGAATTATACGGAGCGACCACTGCCTTCGATAATTTTCAAATTGTACTTAAAGCCCAAAACATCAACCTAACGTTCTCTGTTGTGAGACCCATCCCGGATGACGTTGCCAGAATGAATGGGTTTGCTTCATGGCCCAGTTTACTGTGTCTTGTCGCTGCTCTACCGCTGCTTTGAGGTCCCCGGCTCCTATTTTGCTGCCAGGATCTTGCTGTGGAGGTATGTGTCGGATCCAAAAATAACACAATAGGTGCGATGTATCTGTTGCCTTCTTCTGTGGCTCTTTTGTCGCGAAGGTTGGATTTGCTGGGACTTATAATTTGTTCTTGCTCTCACGAAAGCGAGTTTCTTTCAATCACTTTTCATGACAAATAGTGCAGACCTTTGTTCTCGAACAGGCGTGTTTGTTGTGGCTCTGAGTTCCACGAACCAAAGGAAATTTGGTCCTGGCTGCCTGCGGGCATTTATTCTAGACGTCTTGGCTTCATGTTAGTTACCTCTGTCCTCTGGCTCGGAGAGTAACTCGTTGGATGTATTTCCCAGGCAGGGGAACGCTGACAACAGATTTGGAGAATCTGTTTCTTTCACGCCATTTGTCCACGCCTTCTGGTTCAACCGTTTAAGGAGTGTGGCTGTATGCAACAACCTTTGAGGTATAGTTTCTTGGGAAGGGAGGTGGGGGTTGGAAACCCAGTGTCTTGAACTCAGACTTAAGGCTTTTGTTTGTTTGTTTGTTTGTTTGTTTGTTTGTTTTTTGTCTGTTCTATAAGTCTCCAGGTAGAAATTCGACCTTTCACTCCTGCTTTGCCACCTGACCCTGTGTGTGTTATTCCACTGGGGTACATCACACCAGCATGAAGTGTGTACGCTCGTGTGTAGTCGTGTGTTCTGCAACCCTACCCAGTGGGAATTAAGGTGCATGTATTGCACCGCTGAGAACCCCGACGTTCAAAATCGCTGATGTATCCCTCCGCATAATCTCTCCTGATGCTGAACTGTACTTAGGCAACGAAGACGTTTCTTAACAGTGGGGGAAGTTTGATCGTGAGTGGAGCCCCTTGAACGTTCACTGCTTTGATTTAACAGTTTAGGTTGACTTGCTGTAGTCGAGAGACAAACCTTGAATTCGTCCAACTTGTTGTCATTCAAAAATAATATTTGAATATTGTTGGACTGATAAACTTGTATTTGAGCCTAACCACGTACTCTTGCATCCATGTCTGACGTAGGTGATCATATTTAAGAGGTAACTAGTATTTCAGCAATTTCTCGCATATAATTGAGTCTGCTTACGTGATCTTGTAGTCTCATTGCATTATTGCCCACAAACAATGTCATTGCGTAATTGAATCTTATTATAAGCTAGCATATGGGCCGATTGTTGGGTTTTGGGGGGATAACTTGGTTGTGAGAGTATGTGCAGTTTGTTTATGACGTATTCACTAACATAGGCCCGTATGTGTGTAAATTGTACAAAATTTATTCCCGCATAGTGGGTTTTTTTTCTGTCTCTGAAAACGCTGTTTCAGCGAACTTGGAATAATTCGCTAGTGGGAGGACTGAAAAACTTAATTATTACCGAATAATGAGGGAAAAATAAGCTATTTGGTTTTCGTGCATGGGAAATTTAAGGAACGTATTCCTGTCGTGGCGGCTATTCTGGAATAAGTAAGCTGTTCCGGTTTCTTATAATGAAAACTGAAAAATGTAGCTGAACAAGATATGTGAGTTAAGAGTATAATACTATCTCTTGTTTGGATACCTTCCCTTTGGAAATTCATACATCTGAAGTTTCTTGTTAAATAGATCTGTTTATTCGATGTAACGAGACCTTTATGGAAACTCTAATTTCTTTGACTCGCCTAGAAACTTCTAGCTAAAAGGTTCCGTATTATTCTCCACTGAGGCTTGCAAAGTCTCCTCTCATAATTATGTCTTGTTGATCTATACTCTTCAATTTAATTATATGTAGAAAAGTGCACAAACGTTCGTGTTCCCATCTTCTTTGGTCTGAGAGTGGTTGCGGAGTAAGCCTGCCAGTGTAGCAGACCGATACACAACTCCGCGCGAGATTTACCGGTTGGGATACAGATTTATTTTTCTGTCAGCGGGTTGGTCTCTGGGTGGGCCCGGCCATTCGGCGACTCACTGACATTGACTTACGAGGACGACATTGTTCCCCAGTTCCCCCCACCTCTCCTTTCCTAACACTTTGTACTTGTTCAGCTTCTAATCGCTTACCGTCACTAGCTGGTTGCCATGCCCTCCCATGGAGACAGCTTTTTATCAAGTACGTAGCGTGGCCGCTCCCACGCCTTGAATGGTACATTACGTGCACGTTCTATTCTGAAAGGATGGCTGCCCTAACTGAATCCCGACACACCTCACCTCTATGAAGAATAAAATAGTGGATTTTTATTCCTGAACTATAAGGAGTGACCAGGGCTGGGGTAGTTACTTTTAAAAACTACTTAAGTAAAAGTAAAAGTACTTCAGTAAAAAAACTACTTTAAGTACAAGTAAAAAGTACTTTCATAAAAGTTACTTAAGTAAAAGTTAAAAAAGTACTCATGTCAAAAGTACTTTTTTAGTTACAAAGTAAAAGAATTTTGAATTATGGCAAACATTTTTATGTGCGTGCAACACACACACACACACACAGTCTCTTCCAGCAAACGGTATGAATAATGAATATAACTTTGTTTTACACTGTTCAAAATATTTTTCACTTTTGGTACTACCTGCTTAATTCTAGGTACAGCTTTATAATGTGTAGTGGATTTGTGACAAACTTACTAAATGCTGACAAAATAACACAGAACACACTGTCACAACCCGCTCCCTCTCACCGCAGTCATACTCATTAGTGATAGGAGGGGTTTGTGGGGGCGTGTCCTTTCTACCACCACTCGTACAAAACACAACACTAGACCGGCAGTGAAAATTCAACGAGGCCCCAGCCAGGTATAATTTTTCGACTCCCTCCAATCTCCCCAAACAATCAACGCAAATATAAATATCTCTCGCAATCTCTCACCACTACACTACACATATGACATCAGCTAATCTCTAACACGTCATTGAATGGCTCGTGACAACCCTTCATCACACCTTCTCATCGCCACCAATAAGTCCCTTTCGATCACTCTTCGATAGTACATCGATTATTGAATGGGTCCAAGTCCATTCACTGAAAACTCATCGACTCTGTCACTCCCGACTGAGCGAAAATGTTTCTGCTTATCTCCCTTGACGTCC
>SMGT01001674.1:9049-24090 GCA_004794575.1 Lanistes nyassanus | reverse complement strand
GGGGGGGGGGGGGCGGAGAGGTCTCTATCACCAGAGCTCCTGCATGCTCTATTTTTATGCCGGACTCTCATTTTGTCTACTGCTTTCTACATTCCCTTTGCCTGATATCAACTTTTGCCACAGTGAGAGCCCTCTCCAATCCTGTGTCGGTCGGGCGTGACGTAATGGTGATTGTCACCAATACAGAGGACCAGGGCTGGCTTGCATGATGGTTCTTATCTCCTGTTCATTCATAAACGTGTTAGTAAAATACACAGGGGAAATAGCCTTACGACCGCTCTTATGACCGGAAGTCTCGGTTCACAATTTCTCTGTCAACATTACTTGTATCTACAATGGCCAAAATGTCAGCTGTTCCAACTAATTATTTTAATATATTTCAGGATATTCAAAATTTGTAGAACGGATTTTTTTTCTGTCTCGGAAAGATCTACTTTGGCGTATAAATTGGCGATGGGTGGATATAAAATGAAGGCGGCCATCTTGGAACAAGGCTATGCTCTCCTGGGACGACCAAATATCTTATTCCAGAATAACGATGGAAGAACAAGCTAATCGGTTTTCGTGCATGGAAAATTCGAGGAACGTTTTCTATAATAATTGATAAAACAGAAATAATTTAGCTTTTCGATCGGTTTTCTTCACAGACCATAACGTGCAAAATTGCGTGTTCTGCTCCCTCCCCTGGGACTTATTGTCTCCCCTTGTCATTCGTTTGCCCGAAGATGCATGTTTTTGAAAAGATTAAAGGCGCATTTTCGTGCACGAGTTCTTTTCGATGTCGGCAGCATTAAGGAAAAGCGGGCAAAAGCAAGGAGCGCCAATTCACTTTCAGCTCTGAAATCTAAAAATGTTTTTGGTTTGCGTTCTCTCGATGAATATTCTTCAAAATATTGTCTCGTTTGTGTGCTGAGTGTTTTTAAATGTTCACATTATACATGAATCTAGACGTCTTAAGGAGTCGACCCTTCAAGCTGAATCTGTTCTTATGTCCTGATGGTTGCTCTGCGGTTCCCGTACTGGATGTTTCACAGATGAATCCTTACTTTCTGCTGAATAGTTTGACCGCTTGTCTGGTTTTCCATGGGTGGAAAAATGATTTACGTATTGCGTGGAAAACGTGGAAATGGAAAAGCATATAAAAGTTGTTGTTTACTCTGGTATCCCAGGCAATGACAGAAATAGCTAAGAAAAACTGGCTGTGAAAATGCGATTCTGTATGTTGGCAACATAAAGTGCACAGAGCAGAACGCTTCAAAAGATTTCTCTTCATTCTTCTGAAACCTTTGAGGAACACTGATGGAAAAGCTCCAAAGATTTCCGATGAGAAGAAAATCAACAAGGGTTTTCTTTCCTTTGCCAGAAGGAAGAGCACAGCGGTCATCTGTCGCCAAACGACTTCGGTCGACATTAAGTGAGCTGTCTGGCCGCCGTGAAGCCCGGGTCGTGTTGGCAAACACCTGAATTGTGCACGACGTCTTTTGTCTCCATGCGGAAAGCAGCATGCTGGCAAAGGTCCCGTTCCGTTACAAGTTCTGCAAACTTCTGTCACCTGTTTCATAGCCGGGTGCCCGTGGGGGGGGGGGCGGGCCGAGGGTGGAATTGGTCGATTTATCGGCCTCACCTTCAATTCCACCATAGAAATATATAATGCCTGTGGATTGTACCTTCGTGCACCAGTTTTACTTCTCCGTAGATTGTAAACGACAAATCTTGGATTTCTGCTTTCCCCCTCCGCCAGCCCGCCTACCACTTCATCCGCTTCCCGTAACCAAAGTTCTCAAGACTGATTTTGGCAGATGGAACGATTTTTTCCGGGTAAGGGAAGGGAAAAGCCCCTGATGGAGCGTGCACATCTGATCTGATGGTCTCCACAAAAAAGACGATCAGCTTTGAAGGCCTCAGAATGAGCCTGAGGAAACAGATGTCAACTTCATGACGTAATGACTGCGAATGTAGCTTCGCTGCTGACGCCATCCTGTTTGCTTCCTGACTATTATTACCCAGAGCAAGCGTGTCTGGTCGTTGTGCAATCGCTTGGTTCCACACATTCGTAGAACCAGTTTCCTGTGCTTTTTTCGGAGGTGTGTGTTGCGACACAGAAATCTTGATTTTTATTTTTCTTTCTGGTCTCCAAAAGGTTTCCATCAATCGTAAGAGCAAAGCACTGCAGCGCGTTATCTTGCCGGCAGAAGTGAATTTCATGAACGGGACATCAGTGGAGGCAAAGACAAGGAAAGGGTTCATATGGGGTGGGGATAGGGGTAGTATGCCGAACTGGGCTTCACGATTACCTGGCGATCACGCTGTGTGGCTTCCAGTAATAACGGTTTAACACTCCCCTTTCTTATAACTGGATACTATCATTATTACAGTTTGAACAATGTGTTTATTTTCCTGTCAAGCGACACTGGTACGATTACATTGTTAGCATGAATGTGTGTTTCATGTAGCCCGGCGTTAACTTAGGTTTATTTCCAAGCGGCAGTCACGTGTTCCTTTTTATAATAAAAATTTGTATGGAACTTTTTTTTGCAGAGGGTTTCGTTGGACTAAATCGAGCCGTGTGAGAGCGGCCTTACCAACAGACGTTAAGCAAAACTTGTTTATTGTTTAAGTCAACAAAGGAATATCGCGACAAGGACAGGAGAGTAGAGGCGAGGGGAGGGTGATAAAGAGCGTTAGGGGAGGAGGAAGACGAAGAAAATGGCGTAAGCTGTGGAAAACCCTGACGACCAGACCTGTAACATGTGTCGCATGCACAGAAAGCTCGCGCGCAGGACACGGGATCCGAACCCACTGGCTCGTATATCAGTAATTGTAAACAAAACACTTGGCTGGTTATGCGGCTCGCCCTATCGCCCGTATCCTCTGCAGACCCGTCTGCTCGTGTCATGGTAGCGAAACTTATCTCCCCCTTGTGAGCAAACGCCTGTGATTTTCCGGTCATACAGCCTCCGCTTGTGTGCAAGTGAATGGATGTAACCGCATGCATTAGCCGCTCCATAGGAGCTAGGCGTCGTCCGCGAGTCGTCCTCACGGCAGTTAATTTCCCCAAACTGTGATCAATATCACATCAATCATACATGTGCAAACAGTATGTTCGATTGTAGAAAGAGATGAAAGATTGAACGCTGTTCTATAAAGCGTGTGTTGCCTGGTTCTGTCTGTAGAATGTGTTGATTTTTGTACAGAATGTGTTGTTTCTTTGAACATCTTGTGTGTTTGTTGCCTCCTAGTTTGTGCACAACGTGTTTATTTATACAGTGTGTATATGTATATCGCATGGTTAGGTTTCTTTTAACAAAATGTGTTTCCTGCAGGTTTCTTTTTAAAAGTATGGGTGAATGTTGCATGCTGAAATGCATACGCAAGTGATGTTGTAGATGTTGTACAGTGATAAATCAACGCATGTCATTTTGTACATGATTGTACGTGTGTGTTGCCTGCTGCGTTCTAATGCTTACCGATGTGGTCAGTCGCACGAACACAAAACGTGTAAAAAAAACGCTGGTCATTGGCTTGGAGAACTGTCACTTGAACGCTAGTCCCGTGAGATGTCGTTAAAGTAGAACATACACGTGTAAACAACAGACAAACTGATCGTCATACACTTGGGACCAGGTCAGTCTCATACGGTTAGATTAAGTCAACAACACACTGACAAACGTGGGGGGGGGGGTTGAAAGCCTCCTTTCCCGCGCATGTGTATTACTTCTCTGTTTGGTATGAAGATGCAGTCTTACCTTATGCAACGAATCTCATTTTGGTCGATATATTTCTCTTCAACTTCTCTTCACGGAACTTGGAGTAAACGCTGCTGCTGAAACTATGGTGGCGATGTTGTTATTGTGTTTGTTGTTATTTGCTTTGGTTTTTTATTGTTTCGTTGCTTGTTGTTGTTTTTATTTGTCGTTACTTTGGCTTTTGTTTTTAGTAATCTGTCATTCTACTTTGTCGGACCGTCTGAGTGCAGCATTGCCTGATCTCTCTAGTTATCCAGAATATTCCTCCCAGTCCCAGCCTTGCATGCGTGCAACACAGGGAAAATGACGTGACCAGCAGAACAGCAGTCACGTGATTACATACTTTGATCCCTTGCCGCGGCTACAGGTTGTAGGAAGGAAACGAAGTACAGTGGAACATAAATCTTATCTCTACATCAGCATGATTTTAATCTTTAGCGTGGACTGACTCTCTCGCCGACAGAGTGCGACAGAGAGAAGCCAAGACAGACGGACGGACATACACATGCACGCACATACGTATACATACAAAGATGGAGGGGGGCGTCAGACGGACAGACGGACAGACGGACAGACAGAAAGACAGACAGGCAGGCAGGCAGGCAGGCAGGCAGGCAGGCAAATAGACAGAGAATCACTCTGTCTCAAAGCAAGACAGCTATGCAAAAGCACAATGCAAAATACACAAATATGATCTAGGTCTGAGTGTCGAAGAAAAAAGTGAGGGAGAAGGCGGGTATTATGTATACGATCTGTATGCAACATCTCGGAAGATTATTCATTAAAGCCTTATTCCAACACGATGGAGAGATCTGATCACTGTACACGGAGGAAATGAAAAATGAACGCACACAGGGGCCCACACACATATGTCAGTCGGCGGCCATCAGTAATTGAAGTTCGGACAGCCTGTACGCGCTGCTGGTTTGGCATATCGTGCGAATCCCCACTGACTCCTTTCTTTACCCCCCCCCCCTCCTCCCCCATAACCCTTGCGAAATATACAGCTTTAATACGGTGTATGCAAATTCTGTTTTTTTAGGGACTTTGTTTTGTGGGGGAGCGAGTAGGTAAGCTGTGTAACACACCAGTGTCATGCACCCGTGTACAGCGTGTCATGCACCCGTGTACAGCGTACAGTGTACGTCTTGTCGGTCATCGGTCGCCGTTTCTACGTCAGGTTCACAATTACGTCTGAAAGCCAGAGGCTGCCTTCCCACGGATAGGAGGGCCCCTCCTCCCCCCCCCACCCCGCAAGATGAATGTACATGGATAGGGCGGACATTTTGCAAGAAGATACGTTACGCGTTATGGATTCCATTGATCACGCTATGCATCAGTGAAAAACAAACAAACCGTTCTACTCGCGAAACACCACAAGGGTGTATATTCCTGTTTTTTTTCTGCTGTCATGGCGAACAAGGCAAGTGCAAGAAAAGAACCTAGCCAAGACCGACAGCTACCCAGCAGCAGTTCCTAGACAGGTATCGGCAAGGCACCGTACAGTTCGTCTACTACTACTTCCGGTTGTTGCTGTCGTTGTTGTTGTTGTTGTTTCCACAGGGTTGTTATTTCCTGATTGCTGCAAGTAACGCTCTTTGCTTTCACTGAAGAATGCCCAGAAAAGCCCCAGATGCGCGAAAACGATGTAGGATAAAGAATCCAGGATGGGAGGTAATGTCGGCTACAGTCGTCTAAAATTGTCGAAATGGTTAAAAAAAAGGGGGGGGGGGAAAGAAGGTAGTTCAGCAATATCTCTTCCTTTTTTAGGTATTTTCTGTCTTTTATTTATAATCTATACGACTTCCATTTTTCTTCATAGCGGTGATACATGAGAATATGATTTCGAATCTGTAGTACTCCATTCACCCTTGATTGTCACCTTGTGCATGAGCACTGAATGATTTACATCCAGTGCATTTTTGAGTTCTGTATTTGATTTTGAAACTGCAGACAGTAACAGCGATATACCTAAGATTTTGGATAAGGAATGTGGAGGAATATTCATTAGACTAGTAGCAAAACCTGCACTAGACAAAGCCTTGCTATTGTAATCGATGAAACAAGTTTTCCGACGTAAGTCCTTAACAATTCTTATCTGTGTCCGATTCTTGTAAAGTCCGCTTTGTTTGTGTAGGAGGTGCCGCCAGCGAGCTTGCTATCTATACAGAGGGTCATAGGTTCGGTTCCTTTGTCCGGCACACGTATTTTCTCTGCATCTGGCACCTGTTTACCTGGCCGTTGGGGGTTTTCTCCAGGCGCTCAGAATTACTTCCCTTTCACACATCCTTCACCACCCTCTCACTTCCTTCACCCATCATAACAGCATTTGTTGCCGACTTGACTTGAAACAATAAACAGCTTGGCTTGAACGTCTGAGATCTACTCTCGCGGGAACAGGAAAGTTCAAAACAAAAACTTGAAACTAATTAGTCTTAAAAAACCAACTGCCACAGGTAGTTTTCTTCTTAACAAACTAATGCATAATGGAAACACGGTAACCCCTTCATTGGCGTCTTATTCTTGGTAATATTTGAAATGCAATACCTCACGAGCATGTACCTCACTCGGAGAACAGTAATGTAAGATTCGTTCACAGCATGCAGGGCAACGTCGGTTGCAAGTCTAAAAGTTTGATTGAATCGGCCTGCAGAATTAATGGAACTGCCGCGAGATCTTTTGAAGTCGGTTTGTGTATCGGAAAAAGTTTAAATCCAATTAATGGTCATAAGTTTCATCAGCCTTATCTACTAGCAGAAATTAATTTCCTTATTCTTTGTCTTCAAGGAGGTAAATTAAACAGCCCAGGTGACGTGCATGCATTAATGATAGATAGAGACACTCTTGACACCTGAGAGACTTCCGAAAATGATTGGCTGAAAGAACCTGATCATCAGAATAGAAACGTGAACTAGTCGATTCTAATACCTCCTACGGAAATAATCTCTTGAAACATATATCAGGTGTTTCGTCGGGCGGTTCACAAATTATTAAGTAATAATGAACACATGTGCTTGCCCATTTGTACAATCCTCTCTCTCTCTCTCTCCCCCACCGCTTCCACAGCCGACACACACGATGACGTACATTCAGTCACGCGAGTACCACAATACCTACTTACTTATGTGCGCGCGCGCATTCCATGTAAATTCATATGTGCCAGACAGAAGGATGGACAGACAGACAGACAGACAGACAAAGACAGACAATTCTTAAACACGGCTGCAGTGAAGCTGAGATCTTTGTCTTATTTACTTGCGCGCGCACACTATGTACACGCAGATTCACTCACAGATGCACACACCCACACGTTTACATTCCTACTTGCATATCGGAAACTTCAAACGAAACATTATAGATCATACCAAACTTTGTTAACATCGCTGAGGGTGCAAAACACAAAAGCTAATCCTGCTGTAATCCCTCCACACAGAGAGGGCGACAAATGGACTTACTTAATTAAGGTGCAGATGGCTTCCAGGCAGCGCCAGGGACTGAGACACCGTCCAACCGTTGAGCGGCCCATCGGTCAGCGCCAGGACGTCCACACAGGTCAGGCATCGGAGACAATTCCTCGTGCTGCACGTGCTGCAGGTTACACGCTGACCATACGATGCAATGCGCGAAGCCGAACGTCGTTAATCCGCGCCAACCGAGAATCCAATACTGCCCACGTCGCTGCACGTCTCACTAAATGCAGTCTTGTGCTCGCTAAACTGTTTCCATGGAGACCAGACCACCGAACTTTCAGGGCACCAGACCGTGTCTCTCTAGTCAGCTTCAGCAAAGCAAGAAAACTCAGCTCTGGTTCGCTGCTAGCCAAACAAGGCAGATCGCTCTCATTGTCGCAAAGTCGGAATTTTCTTCTCGCTCTCTCTCTCTTTTCAATAGCCGCAGATGCAGTCCAGGACAAATTCAGATATCAAATTGTACACCGTTACTGACTAATTTATTATAACCCGATACAGCAGAACACTACCTGTTATTTGAAAGAGAGAAAGAAACTCCAGTATTACTGACAAATGTTTAGCACAAGATTAACTATTAGGGACAAAGGCGAGTGCTGCGGGTTTATACGCAGCTTTCAGCTGTTCACTGCGCAGTTCACTTTCTCCATCCGGGACTGACTTTCAGACACTAACGCTATGCAGCGGCAGTCTCTCTAAGACTGTAGCCTGCGGCAGTCATGCAGGCTCCTGCTATACGGTAGCGAGCTGCATTGCTTGCAGCCGGACACGGCACGGGCTGTCTGGCATGCAGGCACACTGTCGTCTTGCAGTTGCAGTCCACGTAGAAATGGTCGCAGTCTTGACTGCATTCCACCAGTCGTGTCTGTGTATTTCTGTCGTCGTTTGTGGCGAATTTTTAAAAAAACTTGTGTCAATATGTAACTGTACTGTGTATCTGTTAGCTTGTGTCAAAAATACTAGGGCATTACAGTTTACGAAATAAAATTGTATTAAGATGTTTTAGTGTATGTCTGTTACTTAATCTAGTGTACGTGTGTGTATCTTTTACATTCAGTATAGTTTGCTGAAGGTGTTTCTGCGTCTCTGTTGCCGTATTACAGCATAAACAAAATGTATTGCAATGAGAATGTCTGCTTCGAAGCATAGGGACGGTCGTTGGAAACTGTACCTGTGGATATCTATTACAGTTATTTGGTGGCACTTAAAGACATTGAAACTGTATCTGTGGATATCTATTACAGTTATTTGGTGGCACTTAAAGACATTGAAACTGTATCTGTGGATATCTATTACAGTTATCTGGTGGCACTTAAAGACATTGAAACTGTACCTGTGGATATCTATTACAATTATTTTGTGGCACTTAAAGACATTGAAACTGTATCTGTGGATATCTATTATAATTGTTTATTTGGTGGCACTTAAAGACATTGAAACTGTATCTGTGGATATCTATTATAATTATTTATTTGGTGGCACTTAAAGACATTGAAACTTTACCTGTTGATATCTATTACAGTTATTTGGTGGCACTTAAAGACATTGAAACTGTTCCCTGTTACTATCCTGTAACAGCGGGCACTGAAACTATGATGGTATAGTCGGTCACCAAAAGGTCAAACAGCAATACAGATACATCTATGGACGGAATAATAATAATACAAAATATCTGTATAGCGCCTTGTCTCGCAACTGAGCTCACAGCGCGTTACAGTACACACAACACACACTCTCTCTCTCTCTCTCTCTCACACACACACACACACGCACACACAAAATACACTCGAATCTATCAATAATACCCAAATATGGATTGCACACAGGTTAGTTAATAGGCAAGACCAGAGACGAAAGAGATGAGTTTTACGGAAGGCGGGGAAGAGAATTCCAAACCGTTGGAGCAGAGAAAAAGAAAGAGCGCTGTCCGAAAGACTTTGTTTTGGCCTTTGGAACGACCAGGACAGAGGCATCAGCAGAAGAGCGTAGGTTTCTAGGTGGAGCATAAGGCTGGATGAGGTCCGAGAGATAGGAGGGTCCTGTCTGATACAGGGCACTGCGGGACAGACATGCACTCTTGTATTTGATTCATCTTCAAACGGTAGCCAGGGCAGTTTTTGCAGTTGAGAGGCAATGTGGTCAGCTTTCCGAACTTTCAAAATCAGTCGAGCTGAGTTGTGCTGCAGCTTTGTTGAGAAGATACTGTGGACAGTTATAGAGAAGAGCGTTGCAGTAGTTCAGTCTAGAAAGGATGAAGGCAGAGACGAGAGTTTGGGTGGCTTTGTCTGTGAGGTCATGACGAATGGAGCCAATTCGTCGGAGTTCATAGCTTACCGTGCGAATAGATATAGAATAGAAATAGAATAGAATAGATACAGACAGACAGACTATACGATATTTGAATACTTCCAGAAACTTGAATACATCGTTTCGATCGTTTGCTGTTTGGCACGAGCGGTCAAACCCGGCCTTGCAGAGAACCTTAGACTTGTGTGGGTCCGCACAGAGAAGTGCCTTTAGTGATTCTGGGGTCGTTGTGCCTTTTCATCACGCAGAGCGCGTTAAGGCTTTCCGTCCGCTCCTCCTCAGCCACCCCCTTCCTTTCTCCCTCCCCTCCCCCCCCCAAGTCCTACCCTAGCCACATTCTGCTGAACAGGCAGCAGAGAGACCACAGACACCGATTCGATCCCATCGGAGCTGCCACGTTCAGCACAGATGAGAGAGCGGCCCATTATACAGTGTCATCCCCCCTATCTTTCTTCCCCCTCCACCGTGCGATTATTGATATCTAGTTTGCCTGCATGAGATTTTCTATAAGGAGAGCCACAACTAACTCTTTGGTTCGTCTTCTTTTTTTTTGGGGGGGGGGTGTCTGTTCAAATGGTGATCTGCTGGGCAATTAAGCCGTCCGTGTCTGTGCAGATAAGGAAACAGATGATTAATATTTATCGCAACATTTCGGACACCATGGGCCGGTCTGCTTGAGGCATGACGTCAAAGATCTGCCATTGCATGACGGGAGTTGTCACCTCACGACCTGGCGTCAGCTGTTAGCGGGAGATTGCAAGATCAGGCTCCCCTGCCCCACGACCGCGGAATAAAATTAATTCTTTAGTCTGCTGGTCGCAGTTTCTTCCACGAAGTGAAGCTCATCCAATAACTATTTCCCACCCACAGACAGCTGCTTTCGATCCTTGTTTGGCCTTTTTTAAGTCTATATGTTTTCATTTTCTTACATCATTTCACGAGTTAACGCCCCTTGAGAAACAAAGGGGCTTATAAGCCCAAGAGATGTATGGCAATCTGTTTCGGTGCCATTTTTAAGCCCCCTCCCCCCTTAAACCCTTCTGTTCGCAAGGTATGATGCATATACTTTCAGCTTACAGGTAACAAAATAAGTGTTCTAACTTGAACGCTTCTTGTTTACAGTGTACACATTTTCAGGAAGAGGAAAAACAAAACCTGCACGTGCAGACGAATTCCTGGATTGGGTAGCATAACTGTGCCTATCTGCACTGTGGGTCATCAGACCTGCGTCCACCCAGTGCATTTTACGTTTGAATAGCAGATACGAACTTCCATGCAGCCCAGCCCTGCGACCAAAACCGCCTGGGAGAAGGGCCGGGTGCCCATACCCGATCAAAGGCTCACTGTTTGCTTTGTTGCACTTTTAAAACGGAGGGGGGATGGGGGCACTGTACGGCAGGGAATGTGCGGGGTTGATCCTTTTCCTCGCGAATTACAAGGACGAGTTTGTACAGCCCGGTGTGTCATCGACGAAACAATAACAAGTAAGATAACAACAGACTTGCTGTTCGTGACGTCAGGAGACGTCAGAAGAGATAAGAGAGCTGCCTGCTGCATCAAAATCTGTCAGTGCAAAGCCTTTAAATCTTCAGCCTGTCTGAAGTGTTGTTACACCTCCTGACAGAAACAGCCTCGTCTCCCGCGCCCTTTCTGCTTACATAGCCCTATAGCAAGCGGAAGGCGGCATCTTTTGGTTTTTCAGCCCTGGGGCTCACTTAGCCTTATCACCGCCTGAAAACGTGTGTATAACAAGCTGCGTAGCGCGTGCAACAAAAAGTGAAATTCATATTCACGCTCAGTCAAATGGCGAACTCAAAATAAAAGTAGCCTATACAGACAAAAATAATCTGTCGAACGTAAACCTTATCCTGAACTTGATCTCTGTTAGTTCTACCGAGTGATGTCTCCTTACCCAGCAGTGAGAGAGAGAGAGAGAAAAAGATGAATTCGTCTGCGTTTTGCGATTTTGCAGATACCTTGCGTATGACAACAAAAACAGAAAATGCAAGAGTTATAGATGTTTTTCTCATGTTATTTTCCTTCAGATGTTATTCTAGATGTCACCTCTACCTATGTCTCGATGAAAGTGGGTTCTTGCAGGCCGGGACACCCTTATTTACAGCTCTCTTGAAACACTGGCGGACCATCCAGTCTAGCTCATTCCAAGGGAGACACTGCCTTTCATCAATGAATCATAAAAAAAAATTCCAACGTTTTCCTAACGGATGGCGGACCGACAAATTTAGACCATCGGCCGACATCTCTTTTCATGCTGGGTTGTGGTCATTCTTTATAGTGGGATTTGTGAAAGCGCTGTTCTGCTTCTAGAATAATCTGACGGCGCCTGTCCCCATCTTAAAGTGCTCGTCTCCTGTAAATTAGAAATCCAATGGTGCTCTCTCTGTCTCTCAACGTTCAACAGATACGCATGTGCCGAAGAGCTTTTTCATTCTTGAACGAAATGCAATTAAGATCGATCTAATCCTGCTTGTTTAATCTTGCTTTGTCCATTTTCCCGTTGAGGATAAAATCCATGTTAATCGGAACTTGTCATGCTATGTTGAAGTCGGGAAGTAATTAATTGTCTTTTCCACATAGTTTCAGATCGCATGTTTGTACTCCAAAGAAATCTGGCACGTGCATTTTAACATAACAACGAGGGGTAACATGGGTGGGGACCTGACGTGCAATAGATCGCCGTCGGAAAAATCCCCCCTCTCCTAACTACCCCCACCCTCATATCCTTGTTCACATTATGTCGCATTGTGTGGAAAGGATTTGACAGAATGTCTGCGTCCATGAAAAGAAAACCAAAGCAGCATAGAAAAACATGGTATGAGATACAGCCCAGAAGTTATCAAAAATCTTTACACAAACTTAAAGGAAAACTTAACCTTCGAAGTAACCTGTCTTGAATTGATGAATATTGATGTTGTGAGTCTTTTTAACCCTAAATTTCAAGCTACAAAAAAACTATTCACTTACAATCCAGCTTTTAATGCCGCTCATGGGCCTTACATGGAAGCCGCCATGTTGCCTTGATGAGTGACGTCAGTTACCCAGGCAGGGAGAAAGCTACTGCAGCACGCAGCCGATAGCGCTCAAAGCAGCATCTTCACAGATATCGGGCAGACGCTTTTACAGCTGAATGCAGCACCGCCCTGACACCATACCACTTGAGCCGGCCAAATACTTTTAAACTTTATAAACTCTTTTCTTCTAAAAACAATAGTGTTTTGACCAAAGTAGTGAATTTTGTTAAAATACTTCTTTGTAGAGTGCATTAATGAATAGATGAATAGGTGCCTATGTTTTTGCGCGTGGGCGTCTGCGTGCGTGATTGAGCGTGTTGTGTGTTTATTAATCATTGAGTTTATTTATCAATATATGTATATTCTAATGTCAGATGAACTACGATTGACATGTGTTCTTTGACATTTTTTCTTCTGAATATCCCCTGAGGGTAAAAGAATAAAGAAACTTGACTTGTTAGTGACATCGCTCTCAGCTGTAATCGTCTGTTCTCACTCTCAGACTCAGCTTCCGTCCGGTCTTGCCTTGCAATGCCTTTTTCCTTGGCACACTTTGTATTGATAATTGTCGGAATGGCTCCTTTCTTTAACTTTGTCTTAAAAGTCTTGAAGCCAAGCGAAGCAGCCACATCATTTTCGTAGGTGCCTTCAAAGCACTCCCTCGTAAAATGGTCCTCGCACACGAGGTGCGATTTGCGCCATTTATATTCTTTCGCATGACGAGGCAACTTCGCGTTCTTTACATTTTCAAGCCACTTTTTACAAATTGCATAGGAATCTTTTGATTTTTCTGGATTCGGAATCCCAAAAAAGCCTTTGTGGCTTCCGTCTACATTAAACGATTTGCACTGTTCGTTTAAACACCCGAACGCTTTTTAACTGTGGCATGTTGAATGCTTCTGGGCAACTGACGTCACCAGACCAGACGACAGCAGCGATATTTTGCTTTCATTCGCGAAAGAGTACCACAACATGGCGACGTCCATGTGCCATTATTTACCGAAATTAAAACGTGGATTGTATGGAAATAGTACTGATACAGTTTGAAATTTATGGTTGACAAGACTCACAATATCAATATCTATAAATTCATCTCAAGTTGCGTCTAGGGTTAAGCTTTCCTTTAACGGTAAGAGTAAACAACGTATCTGTTTCTTCTGTAACAGACTGCCGAAAACTGAGACCCATAAAGTGTTTTGTACAAACTTCTTTGTATCTCGTCTTCAGTAAAACATCTTTACCTGGCCCCATGACCGCAGTGTCTGTACATTGATAATTACCGCGTCTCTCATCTTTTCTGGTTCTTGGAACGTGGAAAAGCTGTTAGTAATAAAGACATGCACAGATACTACCAGATAAAAATGTGTTTCAAAGTGTGTTGCACGAGGTTTGGGAGTAGAGACGAATGTGAGTCATTGAAACAACAAATAATACAATGACATCTGCCATCCAAAATGTAGTTCGTTTAAAGCAGTCCTATATTAGTCCCCGAGGATTTGCAGTTTCCGGCAAAAGGGACTTGTGGGAGATCACCAGGTTTTCTCTTTCTGCTGCAGGCAATACGTTTAGTGTGCATTGACATTATTAGTGGACGGAGGGTAAGGGAAACTTTTCTCTCGCGTATAGCCTTGGCTTGGGCACGGCGACCTGCTGTCCATTAGTTTTACAGACACCCCGATCGCAAGAGAAGCTAGCTGGTGACGTCAGAACCCTGTATTTACCGTACAGGTGCTTTGACGTCATTTGTTAGCCATACCTGCGAGCCTCGATCACGTCTGCGAAGATCACCTTACAAAGGGACTCGTGCACGAAAAGCCCGAAATGGAAGGCGTGTTGATGTCAGACTGAGTGCGTCCAGGGTCAGACGGTTGCTATGACACTGTCTGAGCTTCGCTGTCTTCTCACCCAGCGCTTTATTGTTCTCATGTCTCACAGTACTTAACTGTCAGAGGTCATCGCCGAGACTACAGCACAGACTAATCAGGTCGTTTTCAAGACAAAAATAGTTGGGTCTCTCGGTCTCTTATGTCTCAGCGAAACCTCTAGAACCAGCAGCATGTTGCGCTGCACTTTTAAAGGTACAAAACAACTAAAAAATAAATAAAGACCTATTTATACAGAACACACCACAAAGGTAAGGGAGGAAACGCTTGACAAAAGAAAGAAAGAAGAAGTCAAACTTTTTCCAAATTTATTTTATACGTCACCAGAACAAGTAAAAGGCCCAATGGTGACTTCTTGTCCTATGGTAGTGTGTGTGTGTGTGAGTGTGTGTGTGTGTGGGGGGGGGGGTGGATGAGAAGGAGAGGTGGCTCTTGTTGTTGCAGTGGTTCTTGCTGTAGAAGTGATTGCGACAGCGGCGGAAGCAGCGGTAGACTACTTTCGACTTTTGAGTCTGTGTGTAGTTCATCCCACCCACTTTCTCGTTCCACAGACCCCTCTGTGTGTGTGTGGGGGGGGGGGTGCGCGCGCGTGTGTGTGGGGGGGGG
>SMGT01001673.1:417660-430271 GCA_004794575.1 Lanistes nyassanus | reverse complement strand
CCGATGGACTAACTGAATACAGTATTACATATACTGTGCTTACCGATGGACTAACTGACTACAGTATTACATATACTGTGCTTACCTACTTTCAGTTGTTTGCAGCAATCACCAATAATAATTGTTTCAATTTGCATGAACATTATTTACACAGGGGATAAATTCTATCACAAAACATACGAAACTTTTTTTGAAAAGTGCCCCGCACCTTCCCTGGTCTTACAAAAGTCTGTGCAGACATGCACACACTTGAATAGAGGCACGCACACATGAATGGAGGTCTATATAACAGTTTTAAATGGAAAATGACAAATGTAATACCAACGTGCACTTTATGTATCTGATGCTTAATATAACTGAAAGTTACACTTAGTTATGGAAAATGTGGAGGTATGTTTGAAATATCATCCTTACTTTGGTTTCGGTCAATCATCCCCATGTTAAAACACTATGCGGACATTAGATGAAATAATTTAAATTTTTGGAATGCTTTTATTCATTTTACAGATAACGTAGCCTAGAATTCACTTTTACAAGCATTAATATTCCAGTAATTTATATGTAGAAAAACTTTGAAGGCATTGTCAAACTTTCAGCATGCTCGTTCAAATCATCACCATTTTGAAACACCACATAGACATGAGCTGAAATAATTCAAGGTCTTCAGAATGCTTTCATTAACATATCCTCAGATTGCAGTTTTAGAAGTATCAGATTCTTAACATATCCATAATTTACGTTCAGACTGATGGACTGAAAATGAGCAGATGATGATCATGATATTTCAGCCATACTTTCAAAGTTTCCTTAAAAATTTTGGACATATTATTAAGCATCATATTCTTATAAAAATGCAGTTTGGTTTTGTATTTTGCCTTAAAAGCTGTTATACAGAATTTGAATTATGTCTGCTCACGTCTAAATTTGCAGACTTTTGTAGGTCCCCTCTCCCCCAGCCAAAGCACCCAATGTGAAAATGTATGCATATCTTTGACTTCTTCTAAACTGCAACCTGTGGTGCATTAATTTAATTCACCATCTGAGAGAACACAATAAAATTTATATTTTTTAAAATAAAACTTACAAATTTCATTTGCCTTTTTGTGGCTGGAGCTTCCCAAATGCTTGTCAAATGCCACACAACCTCGCCTGTTATGCACATCTCTGATGTGACACACCACTTTATTTTTGAACAAATATTCTTTACCGATTTTGTATTCAAGCTAAGTCTATTTCCATGAATTTTTAACTCTGGACTCATCAATTGCTTCACTGCTTATCAACAATTAACCTTTCCATCATCATGCCAGGATGTGAATATATAGCCTGTTGGAGAACTGCATACATCTGGAAATAAAGGATGTTTTATGATCTAATTAGGGACAAAGGGATTTTAGGGTGCCTGCTTTAGCAACAAGGTCGTATAAAACTTGTGGACTGCTGCTTATATGCTGTGTTAGAGGGGAAGTCACATCACGAGACAGACAAAAATGTAAAATGACTGGTCATTGAAAACTGGGTTGCACAAGGTCAGGGGATCGCACATGAGGAAGTCACAGCCAAGAGAGACTACTGTACGGGAAATAAATGTCCCCACCCCCCAAATTAGTCCATCCCTATTCATGTCCCTCAACTCAAAATCACAGAAACATCAATGAACTACTGACCACAGATAATATCAAGGGCACACAAGGTGATGTCTGGAAAGATGTTGAAAGGCCCTTGTCCTGCTTTCTTCTGCAGCTTTTTCAGTAACACCAAGGTCTGGCTGTTGAACACCTTCAGAAAGTCCTGCAAGATTCGGAAGTGGAAAGTGGGTGTCAGCATCTTGCGCCGTGACCGCCATTTTTCGCCAGTGCTGCAGCAATTAATGAAGTCATAGTGAATGAAAACAAGTATCAGAAATGACCACAGACCATGCAGTTCCTTTGTTCAGCTTGTCTTTAATTGAATACTAGAAACACAATTTGCATTGTAAATTTCATTGAAAAATATGCTTAAAAGAGGCTAAGTCACATATTATTCAGGTTCAGGAAGTTACGCATTGCTTAAAAAATGCATAGTTTCAGGAGACATGAAAATTATTTCTATCTGTTTTCTGCAATTGGGCTTCTGTGTAAATTTACATGACTGCTTTCTATAAGTGTGTGATGACAATATCTTTCTGGACGTAAACATGCCTGCATGCATTACTGCTTCCATTAATTTCATACACGACAGTAATCTGCACGCAGTAACATCCAGGCACACTTGAATTATCTTTCCAAAGAAAGGAAAAAAGCACCTTGTCAGTAAGCCAGTGCCTAGCCAGGGGTAGAGGAAAGTATACTCAGAAGATTTGTCAATGTGCTTTGAGCTGTTCAGCAACACCTGCAAAAAAAATCATAGGGTGGACTTATCACATCGCCTATGAAAACAATCAAGTGCAAAAAGAAAAAGAAAGTCTCTCAAAACAAAAAGTTGGGTTTACAAATATATAGGTAAGAACTGTTAAAGTGTGTTGCTTATAGACATTTAGCTAAGAAATATTATATAAAGTGCATTATGCAATGTTTGGGGGCACATTACCTCAAAGTTCTTTTCTGGGATATAAATGAAATCTGAAAAAATGTACGTGTAACCATTTTTATTTCATTCACTGCCTATATTGCTTACATGTTTACCTCAGCCGTTTCACCACGTGTAACCCCAAGAACAGGTTTGAAAACAAGCCACAGTTTGAAGATTCCTGGTTTTCGGAATTTCTGCCCCCACTCCATCACCTGCTTATACCACTCTGAAAAATAAAATCATCATTCCTCTGAGGTCGAAATCCATTCCTCCAAAGGGTACCAAATACAGAGTGGTGAACACCATGAGGGGTGGGTGGGTGGGTATTTGTTGCTTATTTGTGGGTATTTGCCGCAAACTATCTGCATATCAGGACAGTGTTGCTTAGACAAAGTTTACGTGCTGCCACACGTGGGACTGCTGTCACAAAATGGGCCTCATTGCCACCCAGTCACATTAAATTGACACCGGGCCAACCAGTCCTAGTACCATTCCCTATGGTGCGGGCATCTGGCAGGGCAGCTACTAGATTGCCAATTTTAAGTCTTAGGTATGACTCGGCCAGGATGCAAACCACCGACCTCCCACCTTGAAACGGATGCCTTAACCACTAGACCACCGGTGAGCACTATGAGAGGTACAGTTGTTAAAGTTTTACCGTCTACTTCCTTACCCCAGAAACTTTTTTTTGAATTCGCTTCACATGCATAGCATTCTAGATAAACATGTCTTTCCCTAAATTATTCTACTCACTGTTTGAGTTTCATTTGACATTCTGCTTTGTTGACACAGTTGAAAAACTTACTCAAGTAGTAAAGTGTGATTTTGGAGGGGTGGGGTTGGGGGTTTTGCCCCCCTGCAGTTAACATTCTTAAACTAAGCAAACATTCATACATGGCTTAAAAATGCCAGCCATTTAACATAACAGTTACTAAAGTACCTCTCCTCCCAATTCTCTTAGTTTTCTTGCCCTTTTAATTTCTTATTAGGTGACAAACATTCTAAACAGTTGAAGACTGCAAATGCCCCTGTATCACGAGTCCATGACATTGTTCAAAAAGTATGCAGTCCAAAATGGGCTTCAAATGAAGCTTACATCTACAACTGCATTTCGACACCCCATCATCTCATCCCCAGTTTCATAGTCAAAGGCACCAGTAGCCCCTAGTCAAAAGTACCAGTGGCCCCTAGCAAAGTGCTCCTGGTCAATGAATCCATGTACATCCACAATAAATGAAGCAGGGAGGTGAAGGCAGGATTAGGTACTCTGCAGTTTTTTCCCCACCACCACCTGGCTCCTTTTCTTGGGTTCGTACTCATGAAATACCAGTATGAATGTACTGCTCCTGTTAAGGGACATGCCTATTGGTGCAGCTACACCTGAGTAGCCTTATCTAAATTTCGCACTCTGCAAATGATAGGAAAAAATCATGAAACACTTCTTCCGACTGAACTAAGGATTAAGATTGATCTAGGAAGTGGCACACAGTCATTTCTCCCACCTTGACAGCATATGCACACGCCTTTGTGTGGGTGGGGTGGGGGTGGGGGTGTGCTGCACACAGTATGTGTTTACATCCTTTGCTTATCACAACCTTTATAACATTATTTTCAATAATTTAGTTTCTGAGATCGCATCACATCAGGAGGATATGTCATTTGCAAGATGCATGACAACAATAAATAAAGAATAAATAAAATGAGTCATAACCTTTAATTTTGAAAAGAATTCGTCTCAACTATTCTAAAATGATTTTTTTTTTTAAAGTACGGGAAGCGTCTGGGCAGTCTCATGCATATAGGATGCTGCAACAGTTCTATATGCCACTTTTGACTATATGGATCTACCCCCCCACCTCTCAAAAAAGCATGCAGTATGACAACCCCTCCCTCTCAAAAAAGCATGCAGTATGACACGTACACCCCCTCCCTCTCACCCCCCTTCCTCTCAAAAAGCATGCAGAATTTTTCTCTCCACGCGCGTTGTTCTTCGGCTCCCCAGACCTTTACAAGACTTACATTTTTCGTCCGCTCTCCACCAAAAAAAAAAAAGTTTCAAGCTTTGCCGCAGCAGACAGAGCGAAATTCTACTTCATGTACCAATCACCGCTAAAACCAAACGTTCGATTCCCTTTGAAAGACAGAACTTCCTTCTGGCGATAGGCTATTTAAGTATATTTTCAAAACGCGGAATTATTTCATGCAGACGGATGAACAATTAACATATATCATGGGCTTTTCCTCCCTCCCTTAAGTTACTCATTGATGCAGAGGGAGGGATCGAGTGAGATGAGGTGGAATGATGGGGGCCATGCAGCTGGTGTGACGTACGCGCGTCACCGACGACTGCATGATCGACGCAACGCAGGCCTACACACGTTTTTCGTGACGTCTATCTCCACTTCTCGATCACTTTCTCCACCTTTAAGACTTTTAAAAAATCTGTGCATCGTAAGCATCAAATTAAACGGAGAATAAAAAAGATAATGAAATGCAAGCCTGTTTTAAAATGCATCACAATGATGAATGCATCATTCTGACAGTTGCATGATCAACGCGCACGTTTACTAACATCTCTCCCCCTCCACCTTTTTTTAAATGTCTGAATTTTTAAATATTGCACATACGAAGAGAATCAAAGTAAATGGAGAATAAAAAGATGTAAAAATGTAACACTGTTTTCACCTGGACCACTGGTCATCTGATGCGCGTTGCCAAGAAATGGCACTGTGGGTGGTCCTGGGAGTTTGTTGATCAGCTGCCGAAATTTGGCAGCTCGATAAAGCCATGCTACCAAGGAGAAAATTACTGGTACAGCGCTGACCACAATCACTGCAAGAGACATGATTGTGTGTTCTTACTGGATATTGACAGGCAAGTCTGGTCCTAAGAGTTCGACGACCATTATATATGCGTGTTGTGGTACAGATGCACTTTAGCATTCTTTTCAAAGTCTGTCGACTGCACCTTTCAGATTCGCGCGAAACAGCTGTAAGGTTGTCACGTGGTACAAGCAGCGAGCACTGTGACCCCCAGCACGTGACTGCCAGCTGTTGACATGGAAGTTAAGGAGTGTTCCGGTGAGTGCTAGGAGACATTTCCTGACTTTGACTGAAACCCTAGAGATGAGCATAAAGCGATCACTCTGGGTCACGTGTAGACATCCATGATATACCACTCTTGACTCTGCTATTGCAGAAGGATTGGTCTGGCCCTGAAATGCGAAATTTTTGTGCATTAGTAACCGGCGGTAATTTCTTCATCCGGCAATTACGTTGCCTCAAGATCGCAAGCTTTCAGGCCAACGGGCAGGCGCATCATACATTCGAACTCAAACACAGGTTTTCTGTCGAGAAGGGGATCCTGCGCCACCAGCCAATATTTCAAGTTTCACCCCGTCATTGTAATATCACTTATAGGGTTAGTATAAAATTTTTTGGCGACTGTTTATTCTGATAGGCTAGGCTGACATACTCATAATGTTATATGATATACTGATACTCATACTGGCTTCATTGTATATCCACATCTATACCATTTTTTTTTTTTTGCTGTTTTGATGAACACTTTTGCAGTGAGAGTGGACATTAATTTTCAACATCTGTATTTTCTTTTAAACCGATGGATTATATAAATTGATCAAAGACCACACAACTTACCAAATATAAAATTCTCATGATCCATGAAGTATTTTATTGGCTTCTCATATTCATAAAAACAGAGGTGTCCTTTTTAAGGACATATAGTAATTAGAACATATATAGCTGTTTACAGTTTAGAATTATAAATTCCACAAGTTGCAAAGGTGGACTTCCTATCTGGAATATAAAATGGCAAAGCTTGTTATTATGTGACAGCACAACATACTGAAAACTTCCCCACAAAACTGATGAAAGCTTATGGAAAGATGACTCATTATTAATTGTATCTGAAGGCATTGCAATCAAAAGGGAGAATCTTTATTTGTATAAGCTGCAGTAATAAAAAGGAACATGTGATGGCCACTTGGAAATAAAACTAAGTTAACAAAAAGGTACTGAGCCAAGCTAAATTGAACGACACAATCAACAGTTTCTGGTCATTAAAAGGTAGCGAAGGAGGTCATGCATGACCTCTGCTAGCAATCTTTTTTAATATGAGCTCTATCCTGTCCCTGCATTTCATCTGATGCAGTATGACCTCACTCAGCTAAGTACCTGGGTATTTTTTGTTTCTTGTTTGTTTTTGTCTCTGTGTGTTTGTGTTGTCTTGACAAATGGGTAGTGCCCAGAAACTGTTGATTGTCAGTGGTGTTTCAGTTCCTGTTTGTTAACTTCAGCTGCAACATGTAAATGTAATTGACGTAGATAATGTGGATGATATATCTTGAGGTGCCGAAAGAAGCAGCACACATGCTGCTATCGTAGGGATGGTTTCCTCCACAATAACAATATTAACACAGCTCTAGCAGTACACACGTAGCAGTAGGAGGCAGTCGAGCTAAAGCTGTTTGGTGGTGTTGTTAATAGGGAAAAACCATTTCCCGTTTTGGACATACTGTCACATAAAACGTAATGATGATGTGGCCATCAAATCCCAAGAAATATTTTAAATAATGAAACATAAGGAGGCTTTTTGTGGGCTAGGACAATTTATACTATCTGTGACTAGCAATGATAAATCACTATTTTTCCGACTTTATAGTAAAGTGTAGTTTGATTTTTATCTGCGTTATGTCCCTCCCCACTAGAAAAAAATTTGGTCAGTTTAATTTTAATTGAACACAATTGAAGTTACTAAATAAAACTGTAATACTAACAGTTCTGTCAGAAGATTACCATCTAAATAAAAAAAATTCCCCCTTTTCAGTCTTGGCACATGTATGAAATACTGTTTTTCAAGTGTACAGTTTCCACAATAAGCCTCGCTGTTAACAAGTAGAAAGGGATGGCAAAAGTGCAACAGCATGGTACTAGTAGGTCAGTAGACTTTGGTGTCCAGGCTGTGTAATGCAGACACTGGAGTTTTTTACCTTCACTTTTACACCAAACAATTTATTAGATACTGACAAGTATCAGATGACATATCTGCTTCTGACTCTCCTTTTTATATTGTGCTTTGAGAATTGCATGTGGTGGCTGTTCCTTTTCTTTTGTAGAGAAAGACATTTTATGAAGCAGTTTCACACATACACTAGGTACAGTGTCAGGAAAGCATGTGAGTTGTAATTTCAGGATGCTGGGGCAAGATGCTCCTTTCAAATGAGAAGCCATATTAATCATTTAAAAAATAAACCTTAGCAAACACAAAAAACCAACACATCAGAACATGGCAACATTCACGTCAGTGGGCTTTGTTACAATACATTCCACTGTTTAACCTTAGGTTAATCTACTCTCCAGTTTATAAAAATGCAAAGTTTTTTCCCTGGGTTAGTCCTTCATATGATAAATGTGACCTTAGTGTTTCAATATGCTCTAATTTGTTCTACTTTTTAAATTGTAGTTTCATTCACAGTCAGATTCATAATCACTTTTTTATGGGGATGGTGGGAGGGTGGGTAGTCTTTCATATGATAACCCTGACCTGAGCCTCAACTGTTAAGGCACATTTGAATATCATTAAAAGCGGAGAGATTGTGTCCAGCCCACAAAGACAATGGCAGACATCTGCAACAAGCGAAGTCCTCAAGTTTATGAGGATTTGATGGTTGACAATTGAACATCCAACATGTTAACAATGTGTGCAGACCCTTTATCTGAAGTGCAGATACAGGTTTTCATCCATGGATGGCTTATAAGATTATGTTTCAGGGAACACATTTAAACAGCAAATATTGAAGACTTAAAAGAACTATTTTATTATGGGCATATGTCACACCTCAGACTTTTTATATCTAACATGTGGCTGTTAGATACATTTGCACACATACACCTCTCTCTCTCTCACACACACACACACAAACCAGATGGGAGGCAAGGTGAGAAACTGTGTATCTAGTCCATGGTACAAGCATGCAAAGTGCCTAGCAAGGCTACAGTCAAAGGTTTGACTTGATGGTACATGTGACACTAGATGGAACAGGAGTTCTAAGTCTGCACCAGTGAACTGCTAGTATTTAATGGTGCAACATCGGTGCAGACTCCCAGCTGACCCGTTACCTAGTAGCCCCAGCAGAATAACACTCTGAGCTAACGCACTTTAAGAAAATGTACGATACACTTGCCTGTATGGAAACCTTGCCACACAGGGGGTAAAGAAAACACACAGGAGCTGGCCTTCCCTCTGGTCTTATAGTTCTGACTTGGTGCGAAGTTAGTTTAAAGGAAAATGTGCAGAAACTCACAACTCTCTCTCTTCTCTCTTCTCTCTTTCTCTTTCTCTCTCTCATGTTTGGGTGAGTGACACATTTTGAAAACAGTCATCTCTTTCATTTATCTGCTCATTTGCCGCTTGGTGAAGTAAGAGAATGGATAGTCAAAGAAGGTATAAACTATTTTCGTGCGTGACATTTATGAGTTGCAGATGTTGTCAATGTCTTAAGTTTCTTGATGATAGAGACAGAAAACTAAATGCTGGTCTGCTGGTAACTATAGCACCAAAATACATTATCCAGGAAGGTGTAGAAAGGGGAGGGGCAGGTCAAGAGGTGGATCGGAGAGAGGATTCCCCCCCCCCCTTTGTGCCCTTGTACTTTCACAGGTACATTTTGTGAGCATTCAGCTAGTACTGATGTACATGCTGCTTTTTCTGAGTACATTGATGGTTGTACAAAAATGTTGCTTGGAGGAGAATTATATTTATATCTACAGTGTATTGTGCATTTTTTTAAATGGTCACACAAAGGCCCACAGGTGTGCATGCCAAATGTATTTTGGGTTATTTGCACCCATTATGAGAGAAAAAATGAGGGATAGGTGGAGGATTTTGATGGAAGGATAATGCTACCACATTTAATCTTTTTCTTCAGCCTTGTAAATTGCTGGCATTGGCACACTTTAGACTTTGAACATACACAGTGTCCTTTAAACTTGGTTCAGGTACTCTGTTGTTATCACTCTTTTCATTCCAAGTAGCATTCGTTTGTTCCTACCTTTGTTCTATACACCTTGACTGTTGGTTGGCTGGTTATTCAGAGGGACACTGCTTCAAACTTGCAGTGATTTTGCATTATGGGGGAATGGGTCGTATTACTAAGCTACCTGCAGACAGGCAGTTTAATGTGTGGGGAGATGGGTGAATGGAGTGTGCACAATGTTTAACTCCATGAAATAATCTTTGGCCACATCTGGATTTGAACCAGCAACCTTCCACCTGCTAACCTGCTAGTTCGCAGCTCTACTAACTGAGCTATCCAGTTTCCCTCCACCCCCCTCCCCCGACTGTATCCACCTGTGTTGAAATTTTATTGATGTTTTGTCTGTTCATGTCCTGATGATGGGGTAGTCTTCAGAAATGTTGACTTTTTGTCAACTTTTAGATTGTTGTCTGTTTTTTGTCCTTTTACTTGGTTTAGATGCTTTGTTACCGCTGCACACAGTGCCTCCAGCCTTGCTTGGCCTGCCTGAGCTTCTGATAGCCTTCACAAGGGTGGAAAGTGTAACGTGCAGCCATGTGCTAATGTACCAATAGAGAAGGAACAGGCGCACCTTTTCAGCAGCCAGTTTGTCTATAACACAGGAGTGAGAAAGGGACTGCTAGCAGATGTTTGTCTGAGAAGTAGTTTATTTATGTTTAACTGGTGACATTCTGTTATCAAGAACATATCGCAGTCACACACTGTAGATAACAGCTCAAGACAAAGTGTAGTAGTGATAACATATTTTTGCTATCAATACAGATGTTTGTAAGTTCCAGTCCATGTCCTGCACAGTACTTATTCTGCATGTGGCACTAATTTACAGGACTGGCTGTTACGTTTTTTTTCCTAAGCACACAGGTCCCCCTCCCCCCATTTCTCTTTCTCAATATTCTTTTAACTCTTTCCCTGCCTTTTGCTTCTGGATTTTGGATTGGTTTGTATTGCTTAATGTCCAGCTACAAACCAAATATACAAATAACAATGGATGATGTTGCTTGAGACAGCATGCTGCTACACTTGGACTGCTGTCACAACATGGGGTTTAGTCCCACCCAGTCACTTTATACTGACACTGGGCCAGCTAGTCCTAGTACTGTTCTCTATAGTCCCAGACATCTGGCAGGATGGCTAGTTAATTGCCAGATTGTAAGTCTTAAGTATCACACAGTCTGTGCTCGAACTGCTGGCCTCCTACCTTGGAAGTGGATGGCTTCACTTGTAGACTACAAAGCCAGTGAGCCCTTTGTCGCTGAGATTGGTAAACAATAAATAGTCCTTCATCACTCCTATCTCCCTTCATGTAGTTAGCATTCTTCAGCTGTGGGTGCCTTAGCACTTTAATCTGCTCTTTTTGTGCCCTGAACAGAGGTGGATAATTGACCACAGAGGTGAAAATTAGAATACCAGCCCTTTGCCACAGCACCACTTTCAAATCTTAGCAAATTATTGGTGATCTTCAAAATCCGTTTTACCACAACATAAAGTTCTACAAAGCCCAAATCATCTTGGTCCTGCTGTATGGTTATGAAAGCTAGACATTGATAACTGTTAGAAAATAATGTTGAAGCTTTTCAGACCAAATACTTCCACAAGCTCATCAGAATTTCGTGGAATAAACCCAAAACCAACATCTTTGTCTGGAACGAAGTAGGCAGACAGCCTGGTTCCTAGATGCCTCTCATCAGCACCATCAGGAAAAGGAGTTTGGCATGGCTCAGCCAGACACATCATAGAACACTTGGTCAGGCCACGTCTGGCGAGGCACACTAGAAGGAGGAGAGGAGGGCAAGGAAAAGTCAGCTTGACATCAAGGAATGGACAGAACTTGGCGTCTTAGCTCTGCTATGGATACCATAAGACAGACTGAAAGCTGCATCCCACATGACCGCCTTGGACCTTCTAGGTCATGGGATGGGGATGACAATCCAGTCTGTGAATGTAGAAAGTTAAAAGTGAAGGCTGTCCTGTCACCTGCTTGTTAGGTCATGGAGGTAGAAGTGTATGAGACCCCCAGTTTTGTTTGGGTCAGCATCATGAGGGCAGTGCCCATCTCCTTTCCCTCTCTGCTTTCCTGACCCAGGGGCCAGGTACCCATTCCCAACTGGGTCAGCTGGCGGAAGTGTGGTGTGGCGCATGGTATTGAACTAGTGCCTTCGGGCTTGCAGGCCAGCACTCTGAAACTCAGCCATCCACTTTCCCAAAGCTAGAAAGGAGGCATTAACAAAACCATGATTTTGTCATTGCTGCATCATCCATCCTGTTTGTCCCCCAGCTTCTTCATTATTCTTTAAATATTCATTATTCTTTAAATATGAGTTTAATAATTGTTTGTCAGTTGCACTGAAGTCTCACCAGATACAGACTGTAGACTCCAAACTATAGGCTGTAGACTACAAACTATAGACTTTAGACTACAAACTATAGACTGTAGACCACAAAACATAGACTGTAGACTACAGACTTTAGACTACAAACTAGAGACTGTGGAATACAAACTATAGACTGTAGACTACAAACAATAGACTATAAATTATAGACTTTAGACTACAAACTATAGACTGTAGACTACAAAACATAGACTGTAGACTACAAACTATAGACTTTAGACTACAAACTAGAGACTGTGGAATACAAACTACAGACTGTAGACTACAAACTTTAGACCATAGACTACAGACTGTAGACTACAAACTAGAGACTGTGGAATACAAACTACAGACTGTAGACTACAAACTTTAGACCATAGACTACAGACTGTAGACTACAAACTAGAGACTGTAGACTGAAGTAGGTCTCCTCATGTTTGCTTCTCACCTCCACCTCTCTTTTCCCCCTAATTCTGGGATAGCATCAACATGTGCTTGTCACCAAGGCTATTGGGTTCTTTGGCTTCAAATTCATGTATAGCACACAGAAGATACTTCCGTCAGAGCTGACATACTTCCTGACTGCATGGGGCATCTGTTTATATAGCAGACATATCTGCTGTCCATATTAGGCA
>SMGT01001673.1:390617-416929 GCA_004794575.1 Lanistes nyassanus | reverse complement strand
ATTATTCTTTAAATATTCATTATTCTTTAAATATGAGTTTAATAATTGTTTGTCAGTTGCACTGAAGTCTCACCAGATACAGACTGTAGACTCCAAACTATAGGCTGTAGACTATAGACTTTAGACTACAAACTATAGACTTTAGACTCCAAACTATAGGCTGTAGACTCCAAACTATAGACTGTAGACTACAAACTATAGACTTTAGACTACAAACTATAGAATGTAGACCACAAAACATAGACTGTAGACTACAAACTAGAGACTGTGGAATACAAACTATAGACTGTAGACTACAAACAATAGACTATAAATTATAGACTTTAGACTACAAACTATAGACTGTAGACTACAAAACAGACTGTAGACTACAAACTATAGACTTTAGACTACAAACTAGAGACTGTGGAATACAAACTACAGACTGTAGACTACAAACTTTAGACCATAGACTACAGACTGTAGACTATAGACTGTGGGCTATGAACTAGAGACTGTAGACTACAAACTAGAGACTGTAGACTGAAGTAGGTCTCCTCATGTTTGCTTCTCACCTCCACCTCTCCCTTCCGCCTAATTCTGGGATAGCATCAACATGTGCTTGTCACCAAGGCTATTGGGTTCTTTGGCTTCAAATTCATGTATAGCACACAGAAGATACTTCCATCAGAGCTGACATACTTCCTGACTGCATGGGGCATCTGTTTATATAGCAGACATATCTGCTGTCCATATTAGGCAGCTATTTACAGGGCATGGTTCCTGTCAACACTGGCAACTGTTTAGAGGACATGTCTTGTCTGCACTGGCAGCTGTTTACAGGGCAGACATACTTCCTGGCTGCATTGACAGCTGTTTACAGGGCAGACATACTTCCTGGCTGCATTGACAGCTGTTTACAGGACAGACATACTTCCTGGCTGCATTGACAGCTGTTTACAGGGCAGACATACCTCCTGGGTGCATTGACAGCTGTTTACAGGGCAGACATACCTCCTGGCTGCATTGACAGCTGTTTACAGGGCAGACATTCTTCCTGGCTGCATTGTCAGCTGTTTACAGGGCAGACATACTTCCTGGCTGCATTGACAGCTGTTTACAGGGCAGACATTCTTCCTGGCTGCATTGTCAGCTGTTTACAGGGCAGACATACTTCCTGGCTGCATTGACAGCTGTTTACAGGGCAGACATACCTCCTGGCTGCATTGACAGCTGTTTACAGGGCAGACATACCTCCTGGCTGCATCGACAGCTGTTTACAGGGCAGACATACTTCCTGGCTGCATTGTCAGCTGTTTGCAGTGACAGTGACAGAAGTTCTTTCATTTTCAGGGTAGTTGACTTTCTGTCTTTCATCAACCACCCCTATTCTGTTATTGACCAATTTTTGTTTACACCTGCATTGATTTGGATTTTATTCCTGACCCAAGCAATACTAGCTGTACACATCTATCTGTCTTACTGTAAATGGCATCTTGTCTGCCCACTGCAGTAAATGTGTTGTATTACAAAATCTGATAAACTTAAATTTAATGTTTAAAGAATGTGTACATAAATGTGCTTTGGCTTCATGCAGCCATACTTTAGTTTGAGTGGTCATTATCTAACTCTTAAAGTTCTCCTGGTCCCAACCTAAAATTGTTCCTAACCACTCCATACCCCATATCTTTGTTAGCGTCAAGTGGAGGTAGAAAGATTTCCTACTTCATGTGCAGATGATTAAAGCCTGTGCACAAATCTTATCCCTAGCTATGATTTTTCTGTTTCTGTATGCATATATGATCTAAACTTATAGTACGTAAGAAATATCTGGTTACTGATTTCTCGGGCGATCTAGTATCTTTGTTAACAGATTCTTGTTTTGTATGCATATATTAGCTTAACATAGTAAAAATATTTGGTTAGTGATTTCTCAGATGATCAAGTATATTTGCCAACAGGTTCTGGTTCTTTATGCATATATTATCTTAATTTAGAGTAAGAAATATCTGGTTACTGATTTCTCAAGGTATCTTTGCCATCAGGTGTTGTACAGAATGAATACCAGAGATGGTGATTGCAAGGATAATGAGGGCTGTGCTTTGGAAGGGACAACTGTACTGGCTACTCAGGTTGGTGGACATAGATTTGACCGCAAAGCTGAAAGAAAATTGGGTGAGTTATTTGTTTCCAAATTTTTAGCTGTGGTTATATGCAAAGTCAGAAAAGTTTGGATTTGTGTACCTGGAGAGTGATTTTAAAAGCAACATCCAATAGAAGAATCCTGTGTTCTTAGGTTGGGATTTTTTGTTGGGGGTGTTTTGGGGATGGGGTAATTTAGGTTTGTTGTGTTTAACAAGATATTGAAACTCACATAAATTTAAACTTGCATGAATTCAGCATCTTGTTTGTAGTAATATTTGAGTTTTTGGTTTTAAAGGTTTTGATCATTGTAAGTACCATTTGTATTTGCCAATCGACACGTTACTACTTTAAATTTTACTGGCATGTTTGTAAGAACTCAGAAAATTATTATTATTGTTGTTGTCCTCCCACAGGCATGCTAGATCAAGGAGATGGCACAGTTCTCAAAGCTCTGCAAGAACCACCACGAGGGGCTAGAGAGCTGGCTCTTTACCAGGATGTTTATGATCCAAAATGCAAGGATAAGGTTCTGCGAGAATTGAGAAACTTTCTTCCAAACTATTATGGCACAGACACTAGAGATGGTGGTAGGTCAAAGAGATTGCAACTATAAGAGGAGTTGTACATACACATGCATGTATGTACACAATGTTATTAGAGCTGTGTTTTTCAAATTGCCAGTGAGATGGCTCGAGCTAATTATTGGCTTAGTCATCATCTGTGTTTGAACTTAAACAACATCTCGAATTTTACTCCTTACAGCTTGTGCAAGAGTTTGCTCTGGAAAGTTCATGCTTGTATATTTCATCTGTGGATAAAATTGTTAATATGAAGCCAAGAAGTGTTACCTGTAAATTCCATCTCATTCTGTGTTGTTTATTCAACTTTCAAGTTTTATCTTCTGCAGAAAAGTTTTATGAGGTAATTTAAAGATTGATGTATGAAACGAATTTCCATTTATAAACAGTAATATGGCTGTACAGCTCTGAAACAGTTAATATCCTCTGCAGCAAAATAGGTTCATGTAAACTGTGTGGATCAACATCTGTTGGAACCAGACAATATAGTGAATACTAGCTGAGTTCACACAACTTGTTTCTGACTTCTGATTTCTGGGATTTTTTTTATAGTAACCTTCATGTATTTTACAGTGACCTTTCTTATAATGGAAAATCTGACCCATGGCTTCCATAAACCCAATGTCCTTGACATCAAAATGGGTCGAGTGACCTATGACCCAGAAGCCTCTGCAGAAAAGCGGCAACATGAAATTTCTAAATATATGCCTCTCGAGAAGCTGGGTTTCCAGATTGCAGGCATGATGGTAAGTCTAATCAAAACATTCTGTTTAGAGAGAGGTGATCCATGGTTAATTTTTACCCCTTATTTTCCTTGTAAGGTCTCGTGGTAATGCAGCACAAGAAGGACTCCGAGATAACAAACTGATTTTAATCTTTGTCCACTTTGAAGTTTCATTTCACAGACATGTTTGAGTTATTTTAATTTAAGTTTGTTTTTTGTTGCTGTCATTGTTAATGTCAGATATAAATTTTTAAAGCTATTTTTGGAAGATCTCTTGACTTCATTCTTTAATCAAGGTATTAAAAATATCTCCTAAAATTCCAATAAACCTATTTGCTTATATTACACTCAAACATTTTTGATAAAATTTATTGTGGGTTTTATCAGCTTTAGCAGTTGCCTGTCAAGAACTTTTAGGATCCAAGCTCAACAGTGTGACTGTACCTGTAGCCCTAGTTAGAGAGCTGTCCCCTTACATTGTTGTGGAACAAGTGTACTTACATTGATGTGCTAAAGAGGGTTTTGGTTGTTCTTGCATCCTTTTCTTAGATTCATGATAGCAGCACAGGAGCTGTTCATCCTTTTGGGAAGGAATTCTGTCGAAGTTTAACTGCTGAGAATATGATAACAGAAGGTATGTTTCCTCTTTGAGTGTTTTGTTGTTGAAATCAAATTACAGTTTGATTGTTCATGTAAGAGGCTCATGTTACATGGACTGCCAGAATATGGTCTTATACAGCTTTCCTATACAAAGAAAATTAATGACAGCGGATGCAACTGTTAAAGTATGCATTTCTCCTCTCTAGCAGCATTTGCTGTGCAAGTTTATACCTGTCATCCCTGGGACCAATAGCCCTTACAAACCAGTGTGAACCCTTACACAGCCAAACTGCCTTGTCGCAGCACTTGAAAAAATAAATAGTCTGAAAACCAAAAGAAATGCAAACTGAAGGAGTTGGGGATTCTATATGAATTTTTTCTTTCATTCAAATGGGTTTGAATGGATCAGTTTTTGAGAAAATTGGTACAGTGAGTCTTTGCACAATGTGTGTTCATCTGTCATGCTGAGAAAGCGTTTGGAATGTCCCAAACATCTGAATTCAGAGTCCAAAGTCAGTAGCAGGTGTGTCCCCCATTGGCGTCGACAACAACCTGGCACCTGATGGGCATGGAGTGCACCAGACAGTTTGGTGTCAATCTTCTTTAAGAGGGTTGAGTGAGGAGTTTGAGCCTTATGGTGCAATGAGCCACGATCATGGCTATCCCTTTCGAGCACATTCAGCTCATGGCAGCCATACAATGTTTAATTTAAAGCGTGATGTTTTGATGCTAAATTTAAACTCCTCACTTAACCCTCCTAAGGAGGTTTGACACCAAATAATGGAAAGCAAGAGGCAAATAAAACCCAAAATTGTATTCATGTCTCAAACTTGTATCAGTTTAATAGAGAAAAATAGAATGTAGGAATAGGGCGACAGTAAGATTGACCAGCAAGGACTCCACTGCTCATGCCATGTACAGCCACCATCAGCAACGGTGCCAGAAAAATGACCAGCAAGAAGGACTTGAAGGACACAGCCACCATCAGTGCAGAAAACCCAACCGAAGATCCATTCCCTCTCTCTCTCCACTCCTTCCCCCCAGATCCACTCTCCCCTCCCCACAGTGAGAAATCACCACGAGGTGGACGTACCCTCCTTTCCCAAAACAACAGCAACAGTTAATAGATAAATATTAAAATAACTAGTTACATTTAAATAAAGACATAAAATATTAGGGCAGTGAAACACCGCAGAACAAACAAATAGAATCAGTTACATCATAGTTTAACATTATTCTAGATCTTTTTAGGACCAGGGCCTCAGCACACATTTACACTAGAAGCAGCTCTTTCTTTTCTTAAAATATTTCCAGAACAGGGCTGATTTATTTACAATGAAAATTGTATGCTTTTTTCAGGTTTAGGACGATTTTTTGGTCTGCATAATGGAGGCCTGCGCAAAGAGGTGCTGGAGGAACTTGTACAAAAACTGCGATGCATTGAGAGCTGGTTCCTTGAGCAGAAGAAGTATGCTTTCTATGCAAGTTCACTTCTGATTGTATACAACACCAGAAGCCCCTGTGGTATGACAGGTAGAAAACCTCAACCAGCAAACAGCACAAACAGCAGTTTGCAATCTGCAGGTACGAAGAGAAAGAGAGGGGAAGAGTCTTCTGATGAGGAACTTAGTAGTGGGTGTAAAGTTGCTCGCTGCTCAGATGGTCCCCAATCAAGCATTTCTCAGCAGGCAAGAAAGGTTAACTCTCCAGACTCCAACAATAGCCATGACGTCTTCCAGGGTCAGAAGGACAGCTGTGTCCTTGACAAGGAGGAGACAACAGCACAAGAGGAAGAAGTGTCGTGTCATCCTGTCTGTAAGGACAGTCAAATCGGTCAAAAACGAGAACCAAAGGAGGGGAAAGATAAAGGGGATCTTGTTCAAGTGAAAATGATTGACTTTGCCCATGTGTTTCCTTCATCTGAAAAGGATGAAAACTATCTCTTTGGTCTGCAAAAACTCATCAGGATGCTTGAAGATCTGCAGAAAATGTGAAAAGGGACAGTCACAAGACCCTTCACTTCCAGGCATCGATGCAGACACAATTGTTATTGCTATGTTGTTTTTGCAGTTCATTTTTGGTTGCTGGCTATGTTTATGATGTGTATGTTAACAATGCTGACTATTTTGTTAATGGAGAGTTGTAGATTTGTTGAAAACTTTTTCCCATTTTCTTTTCCAAAACATGACTACAGACTAATACTAGTCCTTCCCCAATCTGTGTTTAATTACCAAACAACTGCAAGCATTAAGAACTCCAGATCTCAGGGAAACATGAGAGGAAGGGACGGAACTGTTATGAGAAAATTATGATGTGGGTTGTTTAAAAAGTGGATAAATCAGTTTGTGTGAATTACAGAACTGCTTCATACTATGTTTTTTAGTTTTTGAAAATCAGAGTTGAAAAATTCTCCTCTGAGTTTTCTTCAAATGATTGGCTGATCAATATTATTATCATCCACGTGTAATGACATCTGATTTATCTTCTTTGTTTGCTCATCAGAATCATTCTTCTTTTAAAGGCATGTTAACATTTGACTCATTTCCACTGTACTCGTCAGATGTGCACTGTGTATGAAGTATTTGGAATAAGTGTATAACAGCTTTTCCTTCTTCTTAGAAACAATCATGTGTAAATATGAACATTGTTTAAAGTGCTTGTAAAAAAAAAAGCAAATCAGTTCTCTTTTCCTGGCGGGATTATTCAAGTTGATGTTTCTTGAGTTGTCTCCCATACCCTGTATTCAAAAGTTATTTGTCAGTTCCTTGTTGAAAGCTAAACAATGCAAGCACCGTTAATGAAGAACGTCAAGTTTTTTAGATTTATAATCAAACAGCATGTGCCTTTTTTGACTTGTTTTAACCTATGGTCCTTTTCTAGTCTTCCAGAAGGCATGGCGATGTCCTTCCTTCTGTCATGTACGGGTTACAATGTACGTGTTACTGTGTTCAACTAGTACAAGAAGTAACAAGACTGTTTGGCAACTACTTTTTGAATGCTATAACTGATGTAAATACATATCCAAACTGTTGGGGTGATGGGATTGTCGAGACAATCTTCACTAGCAGGAAGTTATTGGTATTTTTCACAAACTTCCACTAGATGATATGTATCAGACTTGAGTTATTACGCTTTCATATATTTTAATGAATTAGTTTGTTCTGCCCTTATGACTATGCATAATACTACTTTAATTACTTCTTGTTATTTTCTTTGTCTTTGCTGTCCCAACTCCCTCCTTCCTTTCTGTATTATTCACATTCCCATTTTTCTAGATGTCGGAACCAATGTAGAGATTTAATAGACGTAAGCATCTTTCTGCTACGTCATATATTTAATGTATGAAAATGTCCTTCATGGCAAGAGCAGGACTTGATATTAACAGCTGCCTGACTGCCTGGCGCAAGTAACTATAGTTGTCACCTCAGTAAAGTTTCTGACAAGTCAATAATTTTGTATATTTTACGTATATTCAAAGTAGAGCATTTTGTCAGACAAGGACAAGTCGCCATCAAGCAAATAAACTTTGTCAACCTGTCTGAATAGGAAAGTACGAAGTAGAAAAGTGAGTTAAAGTCAACCCCTATGTAAAATTATGGGTGTGTTGTGTGAATAGTTTATGATGTTATGCATAATGAGATGATGTGAAAGAGATACCCTGGAGCATCTTTAATCTCACAAACGATTTTTCTTCATTTGTTTGGATTTACTTTGATAAGTTTTTATTTTGGGGGGGGGGGGGCTGTGGGAGTTGGGCTTGTGTGTGTTTGTGTGTGTGTGTGTGTACATATAGATACTTGCACTTTTCTGCTGCTTTTCACTTCTGAAGTTCTTTTTTATGGTTACCTGTATTTACCAAATCTAACCAGGTATTTACATAATCATGTTCTGATGTATTCAAGGATGTTTTAGGCTTTGAGTGAACGTCAGATATTTCACAGCCATATTACCCAAGCCCTGAGTAGGCTGTTTGGTCAGATATAGTTACTGACTAGATACCGCCATGTTCTTTTGTTGCTATTTGTTTCAGATTAGGCATGAATAATAGCAAAAGATATGGGCATCATGTTGTAAAGTGTTCCACGTGTTAGTTTCTTCAGATAGTCAGATACATTCTTTAAATAAATCTCTGTTAATTATTCTATTATTGCAAAGTAGATTTATGCCGTTCACTGTAGCGTGACTTGTATCAAGTACAGAGGATCTTTAATATATAAGGCCAGCCTCTTTGAAACATTGTCTTTGAAAATCTACTGGCAGCGCTAGACACTGCCAGTACCTTGTTGGGATTATCGTTTGATGATTTATAGCGCTCTGTCCTTGTTTGTTCTTTGAAAATCTAGGTAAGTGATGAAAAATAAGTTATTTTTCATCACTTTTGTTTTTTAACCATACCTTAAAAAAATTAATTAAACAATTCACCAGAATTTGATAGTAATAAAATAATATGGATTTTGTGCCAAAGGATGTGTAATTCCAATGAAAATACAGCGCTTTATGACTGTGCTGTCATAAATGCTAGCACAAGCTATTTAAATGTAAAACTCAAAGAGATTTCCTAAGAAGTTAAAATCCTTTAGTCTTTTTTAGGGCATTAAAGATATCAGTAATGGCGCTTTGTGTTTGTTTCAGGTTTAATACCAAATGCTGTATACAAAATAAAGCTATTCCATACCTTCCAGAGAAGTGTGCATGTACATTCAGTGACAATCCACAGAAGAGCACATCATTGCAAATACACCGTTGATAAGAATACCCAATTAATCACTTGTGGACAGGTTCATTCTGTCAGGGCATTGTTTCATGGCATTGTCCGACACCTAGATATTTAGCACAGATATAATCTGGTGTCAGTTTTTGTGAGTAGTGTTTTGTGAGGTCCAGCCAGATGTGTTACACTGTGGTTACTGAGTTATGAGTTATACTAATATATAATGAGAAAATCTATAAACTGTGCAGTCTAGTTACAACATTGTAATGTATAATGAGGAAGTTTTTGATCAGTGAAGTCAGTAGAACATGGTCAGGTAAACAGAAAGTCCAATTTACTAAAAGGTCCAAGTCCACCATAAACATATCATAAACAGGGCGACGTCCAAGCTTTATACATTCAGTAATAATGTTAAACTATTTTTTTGTGCCAAAAATTCCTCTCTGTGTTGTATGTGTGTGTGTGTCTGTTTTGTTCCAGTGTGCAAGAGGTGATTGTAATGCCAGAAGAATGAGAACTGAGTTTGTTATTAACATGTAGAAGCAATTCTCTGTCAGAATACTGTGTGATTCATTAGTGTTCCTGGTGGTTCAGTGAAATAGGACAGTAATTTTTTTGTATTTTTATTTTATCTAATTCTTATTGAAGAGCTTTTAAGCCAAAGTCATGGTCATGGGACAGCCTTCCCTTTTTAACAAAACATTTGTTGGATTTTATGAAAACAAGTGAAATCTGGTGGTGTAGCGATGTGCTTATACTGAAGCATAACATTATAAAGAAAGTTAAATCATTTAGTTTGTCATGTGAAGTTATGTATGTAGCAGATGTACTCATACAACTGAATCTGTTAGCCTGATGTAATTGTAATGTATATATTGAAGATGTATTTGATGATGATTTGAAATCATTATACACCTCTCACCCAAAAAAACAGGTTTTTAGTCTGTTGTTGTGTGATAGTTTTTCACCAGAAAGAATATAACAATCGTATTTTTACAAAATAATTCAAGGCACACACTTGCCCACAGGTGAAGACACAATACAACACACACAAGCATTTACAAAATAATTCAAGGCACACACTTGCCCACAGGTGAAGACACAATACAACACACACAAGCACATGCAGACTGGTACACACACAGACTGGTACACACACAGACTGGTACACACAAGCTACGCCCAAGTAGCCTGTACAGGTCAGGGTGGAATATATTATTTGAGAGAAGAGATTGGTTTTCAGAGAACTTCTAGAAGAACAGTGTAGGTAGCCAGTTGGTTAGTTAGCAGGCATACGAACTGGTCGCTGTTTTGCAGAATTCAGATTTATTTCAGTTGGTCTCCCCCCCCCCTCCACCCATAAAAGGTGCCGCTTTTTCTTGTAGGAAATTATATGAAATCCATATTTATAACAAAAATTCTTTTCATGAGCATCCTTGAAATAGTTCTAGAAATGCTAAAATTATTTTCTTGCCCCCCCCCCCCCCCCATCTCCCCTATTAGGGCACTGCCTCTGGACCCCAGCCAGATTTCAGATTTTTTGTAGGTTATCCTATTCCTAGGCCAGCAGAGTTGTTGTGATGTTTGTAGCAGAGGGTGGCAACCTTTTACTGAATATATATATATATATCCATTTTCTGTTCAGAAATCACAATAAACTTTAAATTTGAAGGCTGCTAAACATATATATATATATATCTTATGGCTTGCACTACCTCTACAGACCATGTTTTTAATGTCTAGGTGGAAACAAGAGTCCTGTACACCTACAGCTTAATTTTGTATCTTAGGACACAGTGGCACACTTTGTCATTAATGTTTAGTGATGTGGTTTTCTAGGTTCAAACTTGTAAAGTTTGTGGGCAATTTAGCCACAAGAACCATGATAGTTTCCAAAGATTTCATTTAGCCCTGTATTGAGGGACATTCAGCATTCATAAAGCAGAGTTATCTATCTTGGTTTACATTTCTGATGTATCTGATTTGTAATTTTGCTGTTTATTATCAGCATATTTTTCTCTTACTGCAAAGATCATTTATAGCTTTTGTGTCATTTATTTTCTGGCATAATTTGTTTTACTCAATGAAAAGTTTATGAAGCAAACAATGAGAAAATTCCTACACCAGACAGCATGTTTTTGTCATTACTTCTGCAGGGAGCTGTTTTGCACACCAGGCCTTCTCATAGTTTATTATACAGTATTGCATCAAACAACGGCAAGGATGTAATTATGATGGAGAGATTAACCAATTGAGCTTTTGGGCATTGCTGTTTGTTATTACAGAATATTTCACTTTAAATAGATGTGTGCAATCTAGACTTACATGGCTAAGTCACCAAGAAGGCTACATTGTTCAGGGGTCAGACATCTCACACAACAAACACAGAAAAAACCAAGCTATGTCATTTAATCTTTTAATTTACCAACAAACAATGCGTTATATACATCCAGGACTGTGTTAGCCATAAACAAATGTATCTTTCAGAACTGAATTCTATATTAAATATGATTATCATTATTCACATTAATTTATTCAGGGTTTTCAGGCAGAGATCAGAAAAATGTGGCCTCACTTTTTTACAATCTCTTCTAGGTTACTGACAGCATGCACTTGTCTACCATGCTGGCCTGCTTGCTTAGCTGGCTTGCTGGATCACTTAGTCAAAGAATCTTTATCATTTAGTGCAGAGAGAGGGAGGCGATGGGGTATTTAAGGAAAGGACTTGGATTGAAGTCAGGGTAGATGGTTGAGCTGGTCACTTCATGCAGCTTGTAAAAAAATCCTGGTTTGGGGGCCCTAGAAGTAGTCACTTGCCCTGTCCAATGTGGAGGTGTAACTGCGTACCTCTATCTACTAAATATAAATTTGATTACTTCACAGAAATTCACACGAACTAAATGAATTCTGGTCTTGTCAAGGTGCATATTCTGTGTTAGTTAACGAGTTACAGAATTAAACTTATTCTTCCAGTGTAACTTCCGTTCACTATTACAACTGTTTTTAAACAAACAACATTCAGTGACAAATTGTCATACAGTTTTAGTGTTGTTACATCTCCCAGTGAAATTTGTTAGTGTCTAAGGGACAAGTTTACTTCCAGTCTAATTGTACTTGCTTTAACTGGCACAGATCCGAAGTAGCACAATTTCATTCGCATACAGATGCTCATGGTCTAACACTAACGTTGTCTCCCACAGGCTATATGTAAACGTGATAATATCACTGTAATAACTCAAGAATCTTTGTAATAGCTCAAGATAAAATACCAGTAAAGTATCAGATGAAAAATTCAGATGGTGGAAATTGGAGGGCAGGGAGATATCAAATGTATTGCAAAAATTGGGATCTTGTGGTCTTTAAATTGCACATTTTTTGTACAGCATAATCCTGTACAAAGCCAGCAACATGATGAATTATCATATAATGCACCAAGTACTGCTCTAAAAATACACTGTACATAATTGGATAAATAATACAGGTGAGATGCGTGCATTCATCCAGTCAAATCAATGACGTATGGTAACACGAGCTATTAAGGGGGTGGGGATGTCTGAGGATACCTACAAGAAAACCGGAGGGAAAGAAAAAAGGTTTATGCTCATCATATCCGCTTCAAAACTACCTAGCATCCCTAAAAATGTATTCCTAGTGAAAAGAAAAGCACAAAGCAGACTATGGCTCCAAGGGCAAACATCACATCTTTCATACATCTAATGGCATATAAAACATGGCTTCCATCTATTAACATCAACAACTCAACAGCAAAACCAGAATATAGCAAAGTGAACTGTACAAAACACTATTCATCATACGACAACAAAGAACTGTGTAACTGCTGACAGAGAAGATCAATCAGGTAGGCATCAACTGCTGTCAAGTAAACACATGTACTAACCTCTGGCCTCCTATCACAGCATTTTCTCTAAATTCCCCATGCATGAGAGAGAGTTCATATTCTTAAACTGAAGTGTACACGGTTTGTTTATTCATCATGTCATTTAGTAAAATATTTTGACCAACTGGGTTATACATCTCACATGAACTCGACACCAGTTGCTGTTGTTGAAGCCCATGCAATGTCCTCCACAGAAATCAAAAAACAAAACCAAAAACAAAACCCAACTCATTTATAAAATTAAAACTTCTTGTTACTTTACCTTATAATATCCTCCTTTCAGTATGTTAGTACTTGGAAATGCCCTCAAATTCTTTGAAATATAAACTGTTTTATTCATTCACTATAATCTTGATCAGCTGGTTATAATGTTGCAGATATACTTCCTTGCAAACATGTTAAAATGATTTCTGCTTCTTACATTTCTCATCCAAAGTTGGTGTGAGATGAATTGCACCCAACAGCTACCATCTGCCATGCTCACTGTATTCACCAAATATAACCAGCTGAATACTCTATGATGATCAGATAGACACAAATGGCCACACAGATCATAGGCTGTTCGACAGTTTTATTTCAAAATTCTGCATCACAAATGGATCAAATGATTATAGTACCTCTTCACTCTATTAAATGGGACCAATTTTAGGGCTGTCTGATCAATCATAGGCATCCACTTTAGACAATCATTTTGTTTTCCTTTCAAAACTCGTGGCTTACTGCTAAATCCATATAAAAAGTATCATTCCTTCATGTCACAATATAAAAACATTTTCAAAGACCTGGGGCATGGGCCATTGAAAAAGCACAGGGGGGAAAAGGGCAAGAGTTGGGGGGGGGGGTATGTGACTGTGGGTTTCTAGGGAGTTGGCATGGAATGCACTGATGCCTATAAAAGTAAACAGGAATGGTAATTCTTTTTTTCTGTGGGCAAGAGAGAAACTTCGCTATTCTGGCACCTGTCAACAGATATTGTGGCATCACGAAGCATCTGTTTCACCTGTTAGGCAATAAGTTACCATCTGGGATGAAAACACATTGAACAGTGTTAGATAGCATAAGGGCTTTAACAAGATGGAGTGATTTATTGTAAACATACACTTTCACTTTCATGTACTTGTGTCTGACAGGGTGCGTGATGTGTACATGTAATAAGTTTACAGTCAGCACACTGGGCTGCAGTGTGTCCTTCCACTACACACAGATACATGCAGCCCTACATGTACATACAAGGACAGATACATGTAGACCTACACATGTACATACAAGGACAGAGACATGTAGACCTACACATGTACATACAAGGACAGAGACATGTAGACCTACATGTGCATACAAGGACAGAGACATATAGACCCACACATGTACATACAAGAACAGAGACATGTAGACCTACACATGTACATACAAGCACACTCTTCTTTTTGGCGAAGACGCACAAGTCTTGCTAGCTCACTGCATATCTGCACATTCTTAACATTACCTAATGTGAAATAGTGGTCCTACAGCGGTAATGTAAATTCCAGCGATATTATCCATGCTGTATGTGCTCAAGCAATCCGAATCAGAGGCATGTCTTCTGCACTGTGCTCCTCTAATAATCCTTTGAAGCAAACGTAAATAACTGTATGAAGAGTTCTCAAAGTACATTTAACACTGAACCAGCAGATGGGCCAGCGTTGATTTACAATGCTTCTTCTCTGGCACAAGTGTGGGTTGTATGCCTGAAGACATGACCAAACCAAAAGTCTGCAGGAGGAAGACTTGTTAGCGGATGAATGCTAGCTGCAGCAGCCAGCTTGCCTTTTCTCCTGTTCAACATAGTCAGCTACACAGAACTTGGGCTCGTTAGGCCGTCTCGTCTTTTTCATCTTCAGATCCCTGAAAGTAAGTCTTCCATTCAGTATATCACATATCTCATGCCTGCTTACATCCACAGTGAATAAATTTACTTTTTCAAATCTAGATTATTTGGATCAGTGCATTCCTGCTAATTTTTTTATGTCCACAAATTTCAAAGAAAACATCAGTTTCAAAGTGACTATGTTAATAGTATATTAAAAATAGCCTTGTTTAGTTGATTTTGTAACTATTCGTCAACTCCACATTCAGGCTTCCTAGTAAATATCTTTGAAAATATGAATAACTTTAAAAAGTTCCCCCAAAAAGCTCAAACAAAATACCTTGCCACAGCCATGAATGCAAGATCAACATTTACACCAGTTTTGGCACTAGTCTCCATGAACGCAACACCATATTCCTGTAATAGCAAACATATAAATACAGTGTAGTTCAAACATCAACAACAAATTTCTGTTCTTTTTATCTGAAGCCTTTCTGCTGATTTTCATATTCATTAACTGGAAGTTACTGAAAGGATTATTTTGAATGAACGTAAGCCATACCTATTACATGATAGGCTGCTGGACCAAGGAAAATCTTACCCCTGAGGAAGCTAAGACTGATTTACAATTTTTATTTATTCAAACACCGGTTTGAGGTTTCTGAGCATCTCTGATTCCTCTGTCATTTGTAGCCCCCACCACAACCTGTCACCAGCGTTAGTGTGACCACCATTGTCTTCTCCTTGGCCAGTTTGTAGAGATTTTACAGTAGCTCATGCAGACATGCAGTTCTCATCTATCCACATCACTCACCCTTGCTAGTCTCTCTCCTTCCTCTTTCTTGATGACTCGCTCTGATGATGCATCACACTTGTTGCCTAGCAACATGATAACCACATCTTCCTGGGCATACTCATTGATCTCAGCCAGCCAGGCCTGATATTCAACACAAGAATAGTGGTTGATCTCAGCCAGCCAGGACTGATATTGAACACAAGAACATAGTGGTTGGTCTCAACTAGCCAGGCCTGATACTCAACACAAGAACACAGTAGTTGATTTTATATAGCCAGCCAGGCTGACATTCAGCACAAACGCCAGGTGGAATCACATACTAGTCTAGCATCAGGCCTGTATGCTGTTCAGTTCACTGGCACAGGCATGTGCTTGTCTTTGTGATAGTGTTGTACACTTAGGGTAACTGACTAATATCAATCATCTAGACTCCAAGCCCCAGAGACAGATGGAATCTAAGCCTCAAGGATGTGAAAGTCAATGCTAAATTAACAACAGAGGAGATGACAAAAATAAAATAAAGCTACAGACAACCCAGATTCAGAGCCAACAGTCAGCTTGGCTCGATTCCTCTGTTGTTAACTTTGTCTGAAAGTCTATGCAGCACTCATTGTAAATATTTGGAACACTGCCTCACTCATTGTAAATATTTAGAACACTGCCTCACTCATTGTAAATATTTGGAACACTGCCTATGAACACCCACCACAGATAGATTATGCCCAGTGCCCTGTAACAGATGGGCAGGAGATGTAAAGTCATTTCAGTTATAATCTTAAGTCCCTGATCTGAAAATTGTTATGTTATACTTTCTGGAGCTCCTGCAATGATAGCACTATGGTCATCTCTTCATTTGTCATCCAATAAAAGAAATATTTTAAACAGTATTGAGCATACTAATAATGGCAGACCTGTGGCATATACATTTCTGATAGCGTAACCAAAAGTGACGTGCATACTTACCCGTATGTTATCAAAGCTTGTTTTGTTTGTGACATCATACAGCAGAAGCAGTGCTGCAAGCAGAAGTGTACAAAAATGAACCTTTGAAAACTCTAATTTGTAATATGTTGGTCTAATTTTGTTAAAACATTTAAAATATTACATCCAAAACACGACTTAGATTGATACAATGAAACATTGTCATTTACTGAAGTCTAAAACAATATAATAAATGCTGACTTAGTACAATCTAAACATAACAGAAACGAGAAGATACCAAGAAGTGGAAAAAACTGAAGAAAATAGCTCTATCTCACTAACTCAATGGGCTATTTTAACAAAGAATATAGAAAATTCTTTCAAGCAGAAAAAAATAGTACCTCCAAAAAATACAATTGTTTCCAACAAAGAACATATATTTGTGCATGAGAGGAAAACTTTTTTGATAGTTTTTGTAATAAAACAAGATTCTCAAAAAATTCATTAAAAACAAGACAACTTTCTTTTTTAAAATGGAAAAAGAAACAAATATTCCTGAGCAAAGAAATATTTGTAGTCTACGTATCTGACGGAAGACGATTCGCCAAAGATTGAGTTTGCCAAACAGACAATGAGCTGAGCAGTTGGCTCATCAACTGTTATTCGCCAAATGATCAATGTGTATGGATGGTCTGGAACTTGAATGGGTGCAAATGTGTGACGTTTCACCTTTGAACTGGTTTTGATGCTATCAAAGTGAGCTTTTAAAGTGAGATTTTAAAGTTTTACTCCTTTGACTGGCAAGTTGTGTGACCATTCTCTTAAAATATATGGTTCAAACTATTCTCACCTCTTAATGGTCTAACCCAAGTTTTGGACACAGAGGAACTGTATTCTACACTATTTCCATCTTCCGAGATGCAGCTGTCAGTCAACCTGCTGTCTTTAATGCACACACATTGCCAGTGGCCGAGGATTACTCGACTCACTGGCCACTGCTTACATCTTACACTTCAGTCTCAACCAGCAAGGACAAGCTTTAATAAGTAGCCAGTGAGAATGCTAGGGTTGACTTTGATGAGGACTATCACAAAGCCTACTTTAAGGTGTGCAGAACAAGAAAAACTCTCATCTGTTCTAATATTCAGCAACAAATAAACGGTTTACAAATCTTGATATAGTTATTAGTCCTACAACTGACTCCTTTGTGGCAATGGTGGAAGTGTGTTAACATTTTCGTGTGTGTATGTGTGCATGTTGGGTACACACATGAGTGCACTGCATACATGTGCTTGGTAGAGGGATGGATGGGTGGTGGAGAGAGTGTGTTTGTGCATGTACGCACATGGATGCCTGCCTGTGTACAAGTCTAGCTAAAGGACAGCTCCTTGCAATCATCTGTCACTGAACCGCCTGTCAGCAAATCTTCCGTTCAGCAACCCATCTGTGGGCGAATTATTCTCACTTATCAAATTGTCAAAATAAAATTGCTAAGCTCAGAAAACAAATTGTCATCAAAGACACACATTATGTTAAATACAAGATCATCACATTTATCACAGGTAGCTATCACTTACCACAAGTAAACATACCTAAATGCACCAATTTTTGCAAGTCATTTTATCACAAACCTCTTCGATGAACATTTTCATAATCTGCCCACCATCACAACAGTAAAGCTAAATACAAATTATGGATAAATTTTACTGAAAAGCAAATACAATTTTGTTTTAATGGTCTAAAGCTTCCGTCTCTGAATGCCAGTCCTCACACTACTCACTATAATGGCAAATGCAAGAGCACAGTGACAGACAAGTGTAATATCTACAAGGGTAAGCAAAATGTGAGCATGGGGAAGATCAAGTGTACAGCCACACGTGCCTTGGTGCCCAGAAGCTCTGACAGTGCTAACAGCAGACAGAAAAAAGGTCACTGAAGCAAGCTGTGTCAACCCTGTAATTCTCTGATCATAGTTTACAAAGAAACTCTGCAATCACTCTTGTTAGAACAGGATTTTGGACATTGCTTGAAATGTTTTTAAGAAAAATTCTTTTTGAGCTTCCTTAGCTGTTGATGCAAATAAAAGTAATGACAAGTTTATCTTCTCTTTCCATTACTACATATTTATAGTTTTACTGTATTATTATTATGATAGTTCTTTCAAATAGATTATCAGGCAATTTTAAACTTTTTCTCCACTATCTTCCCTGAAGTTGGTTGGAAAAAACAGATTAAACTGCAATAGTTACCAAGGAACATCCAAAAATGCTGTGAACAGTTACAATTCTGAAACATGCAAAAGGTGGACAACTGTCTGCAGCTTAGTTCATATGATCCTCTTTTAAAAGTTCAAATTATTTTACTGCAGGAAAAGTAACAAAGCAGGAAAAATTTGTTTCTGTTATGCCATAACAAAAAGCCAAAACACAGGTACAAACCACACACACATTAGGAAAAACATGGCAAAATTCAGATAACAAGAAAAAGTGTTCAGACGGACACAGAAACACAAAACATCCATGACACACTAACATCAAGTACAATGGATAACGTGTTTACAAAATGTCTGGCAAATTCCAAGGCTGCTGTCAAATTACATATACAGGCAGAAACATGGAATGGATGCGTGGACTGGAAAAAAACTGTTTTCTTTCTCTTGAAATGCATCAGCTGGTCTTCACACATGCATGTATTGCATGGAGCTTCTGCTATCATATTAGGTAATCATGACAGTGGAACTGCCTGTCTGCGAGATGAAAAACCTGCAGTCAAGTGAAAAATAACAGTTCTGGGGATGAAAAATTCTCCTGGCTGAATGACGTCATTAGCTGTATTCCTGCTGCAACATCTAAAGGACATAAGGACAGTATAAGGTATTCTGCTGAAATAATTTGTTCTCTTGTTTCCCTCTTTCAAAGTGTTCCCTTAATCTCTTTTGGAAAATCATAGATTCTAATTATAAGCATTAACCTCATAGGCAAGTATTTGTCTATGAATTATCTATTATTGGTGGAATGAGTGGAAATCCTTGTCACATGTCACTCCTAGGGTATCACCTGTCATTCTTAGTTTACCCAGCTAGCTCCTCCCCTTCTCTTCACACCTAGGTAAGTGAGTGATACGCCATTGGTCATGGCAGCTGCCCTGCTCCACCTAGTCTGACCAGAACTGGTTTACTCGAACGCCTACTACTTAACTCCTTGACCCCGAGGGTTTGGCTAACTTGTGACCACCTAAATGACCCGCGAGTCCGCGGTGTTGGTAGACTTACAACGAATTAAAAAATTTGCAGCAACGCATTTAACGGTGTAAGGGAGGTAAACTTTATATCATTGTAAAGCTCTATCATCGCTCGTTTCCCCTGCACTGTCTAAATGAGTTTCGGAAACAGTTTCAGCTTGCCAAACGAGGTTTAGTGTAGCGGGTCACCAGGTCTACTTCTGTTGTTCACAATGGCTACACGTGTTTCGTTTGTTGTGTGTGCAAAAAGTGACCACATTTGGCACCAAATAGTAAGTAGTATTTAATATTTCTAACTAAAAGTATTGTTTCCATTGTGATGCCGAAGAATAGATCTTTCTAAATATGTAAAATATATTACTGTGAGTGTGGTAGTTTTTAAGCTGTATTTTTTTTAAACGTGTAAATCTATGCGGCCTCTGGGGTTGCTTAGCCCTGCAGGTCCCTGCGGGGTCATTGAGTTAAGGAGGCAAAAAAAGCAATTACAGGGATATACACACAGGGAGAGACACTCGGATGGAGAGAGTGTTAATGTAGCAAGACCAAGAGAAGCGGACACGTGTAAACCCACGGACCTCTGCCCTCGCCAACTTAGCCAAAGACGTGGAAAGAAGTAAAGGACTCCAGTTCTCTCGCCAGATACACAGAGGTGTATTGCGCTGACACGCCGACGGACTGACGTGTAAGGGACTACTGGATGTGCCTTATAAGTAAGGTCTGTTCTTACCGTAAACTTATCTTAGAGTCTGGGACTCGCGTTTATTTAAGATTGGTGGTTTTATCCTGCCGGAGACAGGAGACGTCATAAGCTAGTTGCCGGGCAAGTACGCTAAGAGGGTACAGAGAGAAGTGCGGTCGTGATAGCGTCATAGCTTCAGTGTTGGTCGTTTAATAGCTTTAGAGCTGTGTATTGCAGTAAAGCTGTTGTTTAAGTAGTGACAAGAGTAGGTGCTCGGTTGTTGGTCACTTATTGATAGCTTCAGAGTTGCGTATCGCAGAAGTAGTGGTTTCAGTAGTGACCAGAGTAGGAGCTCTATTGTCGGTCACTTTCTGTATGTGTGTATAGAGCGGGATCATAGGCCGTTTTGCAGTTTGATTCCCCCTCTGGAGTTTGATTATCTTCTTTGTCTGATGCCGCGTGGTATGACGTAATCAGGCAGTGTCTTACCCTAGACACGAGCAAGGTGATTCTTTGTAAATAATCTGTAGATATATTTGATGTTGTCGAGTCAGTTAGTGTTTGAAATATATGTTGAACAACAGTTCGCTACAGTTGTGTGTTTTACGAGGGTGGGGGCTCTTGAGCTAACAGTGTTTTGCCTGCGTGAGACTGAGCGAACGTGTCAGAGTATGAGAATCTTTTCCCTCGGTAGATTTCTCTAGTTATTCGCATTATTTCATAGCGTCGTCATCCTTTGATGTAAAAACCACTGACCTGGAGCAGTAAAGGTTTTGGTGACGATTGCTCAATTAAATCTACATTTACGAGATCACCCTAAACGTTTGTCCAGTAATTCTGGAGAAGTCGAGTCCAATAAGTTAAGGTACGGCCCGTCACGTCACAATCTTTACTGATTACAATATATTCATTTTTCCAATTTCTAAACAAAACCTGCAGGAAGCCTACAAATGTTCCCGGAATCTAGGAAAACAATTTATTGTGAATTACAAACTCTTTGGACCCAGCTATGGTCAGAACAGGTGAAAATATTCTTGCTACAGTGCTGCTGGAGCATTTGTGATGGGGAAAAACAATTAAATAGCTATAAGTCAATAAGTACCGAAGAGTGCAGCAGCTGCAGTACATCTGAAACAAAGATAATGATCTTATTCCACTTGGAACCAAAATCAAGATGGAACCAGAAATCCTCATCCTTGCACCAAGATGACCTCCAAACCAAGTCATTCTCAGATGACATCATCCAGCGCTGGGAGATTTAAAATATATCAGGAGAATAGGAAGTAGCAGATGGACAAGTGGTTAGAAGGCCAAATCCAAATGCATGGCCATAGGCTGGTTTGAAACCTGTGCACCACAGCACACTCCCCCCACCCCAGTTCATCCAGCTGCATACGGGTACCTGACCCTGTTGGGTCAGGGAAAGTAAGGCAGTGAGAGACAGGAGATGGGCACACCCTCATGGTGCTGGCCCACAGAAAAGTTGGGGTCTCATACGCCCACTCTCTTGACCTAAAAAAGGTCATGTGACATCCTTTAGTTTACCTAAAAAGGGTAGACTATGAAATAAGCATGTGGTGCACCAAAATATGCCCCACTCTTGACGAAAACCTGCAGGGTGCAAATATGACTGTCTTGCAGTGAAGGGAAGACTTAAAGACAACGACCACGAAAACTATAAACTTAACAGCTATTTCTAACCTGAACATGCACATTCCTAAGACTTGGTGGTTCGGGAAATGTAATCTGTGATTCAGTCAAGTTGATTACCTCGAGACATTGTATGTGTAGCCACAGTCACAAGAGAAGATGTATTTCACTGACCCTGCATACACCCCACTTTAAAAATGCATTGCCACCTCAAAAAATGGGGTTTAGTCCTCCCACCAAAACACAAAAACCGTTTTTTTAAGTGTGAAGACCAGCTGAAGCTCTGTGACTGGTCACAAAATTAGGACAACCATCATTAATATGCAAGGCGTGCACCACTGTAAATGTACCATGGGCGTCTCTGTAGTACGCATGAGTAATACTCCGGAATCGCTCCTGCCCAGCTGTGTCCCAAATCTGAAATTCAACGGATAATGGACAACATGAGACAGCAACAGACACACACCTCATAACACACAAGGATAGTAGAGAGAAGGGAGGCTGGGGGCAAGAGAAGAGAGAGATTTCTGGGTGGCTGATCTAGAGGTTTCTCCCACTGTCAGTGAAGCAGTCAAGGGGAGATCAATCCTGCTCCAAGCACTTTCCACCTAACCTTCAGAACGGTTTCATCTGCAAACTTTAACTGACAAGGCTGACTGGGGTATGGAGAGTGTAGGAAGTCTCACTGTTTCTGTTACAGCCTTCAGCACTCCTCTCAGTACCAATAAAAACTGAGACTATTAAGGCTCGCAGTGACTGAATCACACAAGCACTTTCTAATGTTGCTGCTTATTTCAGTAAGACAGTCAATTTTCCCATTTAACAATTAAGCCTAATGAGGTCACTTTGGGGTGGGGGGAGGGGGGACAGAAAGTCATGCTCTGAAGGTTGTTTGGAAAGTTTAGAAACCAGGCAACCCAAACAAACCCTTGATCAGCGTGCTAGAATAAAGTGACCTTGACTTAACCCCATGACCTACCGTTGGCATCACGATAATAAGCACGCGTAATGCTTCGAAAGCGCTCTTGCCCTGCTGTGTCCCAGATCTGCAAGTAAAGTAGATGTGACTGCCTCATGTTCAGCAATCGTCTTCAGAGATGCAGCCCTCAGAAATGTCTACATCCAATCAAACCTCGTCTAATCCAAGAAAATGTGAATAGCCTAAGCCGAGTATTCTTAGCATTTATAAGTGTCTTACGCTCTGTGCATTCTCTCTAGAATCTGTGTGTTGATATGCTGCAAACGTTCCTCAAAGTCCTGCATAAACAATCTGTGTGCTAAGTCACCAAGTCATCTGTGAAACGAGTCAAACATCTGCTGTTTTGGACATTATATGCCAAGTATCTGTAAAGTGCGATTTATATATCCTTACACAGCACAGCTAAAAAGTGCATATGTTCATGCACTGTGTGTGCCCAAACCAAGATTCTCCCATAAATGAAACTGTAACACTAGCTTTAAGCCCTTTTCCAGCACCAGGTAATGCTGTATCTGCTGTGACTTAAGAAAAACCACCAATAGACTGAATTAAAGATTATTATTACCAACTTTCCTAAAAAGGCATAATGGAAAAAACATTAGGTAGAACACACAACGTCTAATATTCCACCCCCCACCCCCCCAAAAAAAACAGTTTGCGCAGTCTGGCTGGAAAAAACACCAAATATGTGTGGTCTGGGCAATAAAAACAGTATAAAACACAGGAATTCTTTAACAAGGTGAAGAAAAAGAAAGACCTGGCCACAAAACAAGTCAACTACCATGTACGGTGTCGCCATGAACCTTATTTTCTGGCTTTTTTGGTTTGGTTTGGTTGGTTGATTGGTTTTGGTTTGGGTTTTTTCTTGTCTCCTTGTTTTTCTAGGCAGATTTTACAAGGGGTGACTTTTCTGGACTGACAAGGTGTTCTGTCCAGCCAGACTACACATCATATGACAGTGGTTTGCATGAAAGACTGTGAATGCTGTGTGCTGTTTCCTGTGTGGTTTTCTGGGGGAAAATACCGATAATATTAACTCTTTTAGTAGCAGTCTGGGTCATGGGAGCATGTCTTTATCATTAATAAATAAAACTGTGTCCAGGACACAGTGAAATATGTATGCACATGACACACAAGCACAGACAGTCACACATACAAATTCACTAACACTAAACAACATGCATGCAGAAAGGCACACTTGCACACAAATGCACGCACACACAAACACACACACACACACATCCTGCTCCCATTCATTCACTAATTGATGACAGCCGAGAACATGAAGCAAGCTCACTTAAAACTCTCACCAATAAAGGGTGTACAGATGGCTATAATCACACAATTATGTTGAGGGACTGTGGAAGTTAAACATTACTCAACCTGTTAGGATAGGCTAGGATACATGCAGTCTCCACCAGTTAAGCTTACCACAGGAAAATGTGCAGAAAAAAAATTTATGGGAGATCCTATTCTAACCAGGACTGACACCTCTGCCAGATGCAAGAGATGCCTTGTGCTGGTAGAATTCAAGAAAAAAGACACTTACACATTCTGAACGTTTTTTTTTCTGGGAGCATACAAGACTGTATACACCTTCTCCATCATTGCATAATAGAGACTTCCCAGAGGGAGCGGTGGGCCGACAGCTCCAACTGAGCGAGGCCTGGATAGCTAATTTGATAAAACATCAGACTTGCTTTTCAATAAAAGTTGCAGGTCCAATCCAGGACTGGTCAAGGATTATATCCTGGAGTTAAACACTGTGAAGACTCCATGTCCCTCCCTTAAACATGACACTGCACTGGTCATCTTACTGCAACTAATCAGTAATAAGTTAAATTGCCACCCCTGCCAATCCACCTCCCCACATCCCTGCCATGATGATCGAAGAGGATTTAGCCACGCAGGACTTGGACAGAAGTCTGTCTAAGACTGGCTTGGCTCAGTCCTCTTTGTTGTTACCTTTTTCCCCCACAAGCCGCAGTCACTTGTTTCTTTTCTCTTTACTTTGGTTTACATCTTGACTGTAGTATTTGTCCTGTCTTGTAGCTTTGTGTAATTTTATTTACTTGCTATTTACATCTTGTCCAAGTCTCGCTTGTCTAAGTCCTCAGTTGTTACCTCTTTTCCCCCAAGCCACAGCCACCTGCTTCTTTCTCTTTACTTTGTCTGGTGTTTGGAAACAATCTATTTCAAATGTAGTTCATGGGAACTATGAAGGAGAGCCTCGATACAGACAAAAATCCTTCAAATAAAAATATTTTATGAACACGAGTGAAAATAATTCAAACAAAATTGTAGGAAATGCTTGATTTGTTTTGATTCCTCAAGAATAAACCGCTTCTTACAAAAGTGTAAACATGCATTTTCAAGGAGGGAGGTGATGGTCTATGGTGATGGACTGTGCTGTTTTAACATTGCCACCTGCAGTCTCTTGGCAGGAATATATTTTTGTCCAGAGCTGGATCATGAAATAATCTTAGGGAACAGAAGCTGCTGAAAATGTATGTGCATCTTAGAACTACTGACTTGTGGCTGACTTATCCAGCAAACATCCTCCCCACCACCCACCCCCAAACGTGTGAATAGACAGCAGATTGAAAACAATCCAACTCCAAGCTGAAGTTAGCCATTAGCAAGACAAAGCTGGCATATTCTTCCCTCTGGCAGACTCTGTAACTGCCAACAACAAAGACAGTGAAAAGTTTCATAACAAAACAAACGAAAATGCAAAAATGATGATTAACATTAGTCCGAACAACTGCAGTGTCACTGGATAAGTTTCAAAAGGTGATTGGATTTTTGGTTAATAACTGGTGTACTGCTGAACATTAGTTTCCACGTAATGCCATGGGTGTCTTAGGACGAGGTTGGTTCACCACTGTCCATATCTTCTACAGGAGGTTGGTTCACCGCTGCCTATATTTTCTATAGCAGGTTGGTTCACCACTGTCCATATCTTCTACAGGAGGTTGGTTCACCACTGTCTATATTTTCTGTAGGAGGTTGGTTCACCACTGTCTATATTTTCTGTAGGAGGTTGGTTCACCGCTGTCTATATTTTCTACATTATCATTGATCAAGCCAGTGACGATGGAGCTGTTGCTATTGTTATGCAAATTGCTGGTGGGTGACATGTCATGACAATCATGCTTGCTCCCAGAAAATGACACCATGATATGCTTCCAATGAGAGCTTTTATCCATTTAAATTGTACGAGAAAAGCAATATCCCCTGTTTGATGGGCCTAACCAAGAGGTGAAGCACTAATATTTTTTTTTGACTGTATGCTCACTTCTCACAGTGCATTTGTAGTCTGTCTCAAAAAGGAACTTTAGCAAACAGGAATGCATCCTAAGGTTATTAGTTCTCTTAATTTGAAAATCCTCGGTATGTACTTTGGCCTTTTCACAGCCTCTGCATTGCTTGGTGGGGGGTAGGGGGAATGCTAACAGCAAGTACCTAATCAACTGTAGTCTAGCCTTGCTGAGTGTCGACCCTGGTTAATCCACCATAGTCCTGCCATGCTGAGTGTCGATCCTGCTTAATCCACCATAGTCCTGCCT
>SMGT01001673.1:377752-390298 GCA_004794575.1 Lanistes nyassanus | reverse complement strand
CTGTAGTCTAGCCTTGCTGAGTGTCGACCCTGCTTAATCCACCATAGTCCTGCCTTGCTGAGTGTCGATCCTGCTTAATCCACCATAGTCCTGCCTTGCTGAGTGTCGATCCTGCTTAATCCACCATAGTCTTGCTGAGTGTCGATCCTGCTTAATCCACCATAGTCTTGCCTCTTTCTCCTCGAAAAGTGCCAGTCAGCTGTATATCTCAAGATGTGAACATCCAGCCACAAGTGATTAATGACCACTTGGTATTGTGAACTCCTAGTCTTTTAGCAACCCAGTGTCTGAATGAGAGGACCACATTTGCCCAGCTAAGCGTTTCAGCTCACTCCCACAAAACTTCCGTCGCCGCCACTACCACTACTGCGACCATCACTACGATCCATACATGTCATGTTGCCTGACGCCACATTTCCTGGTGGAGTCGATGTCACCGTAGAAGTTTGATAGCCACAGACGCACTTTCCATACATGAAGAAGAGGTTGTTTCTCAACTCTACCCTGGAAAAACACTCATTAGTGGCCGTCGTACATCAGTTGCAGACAAGCTCATCCTCAAAATCTTCAATTACAGCTGGCCTGGAAGCAACTATTTTTTCCCATGCGAGTTCCAGGCCTGCATGGGCTAACTACCTTTGATACCATTTAGCATCAAGACGCAGGCTTTACAGAAATCCTACCTAATATCAAACCCTAAACCTATTCCAAATTTCCCCCCTCCCCAAAAAATCGTAAGTTAATATGGGTTTTGAACCTGTGACAACTGTGAAAGCCAATGTCTTTACCACTCAGCTATCGATCACCATGGATTGGTCTTGTCACTGTAACTAAAAGAAGTGACGCCATGTAGAGTTCATGGTTTGACCTATAATCATTTGTTGTTGTGGTTAGCAACCAAGATGCGCATGTGATAAACATGGCACCGAAGTAGCCCAGCCTTACTACCCAGCTGACAATTACTGTGTTCGTAGTCTCCCAAATGACTCATCAGACCCTGTTTTCATAAGATCTTCATGCATTTCGAGCAAGTGTGATTTCTTATTTTCTTTCATTCAATGGTTGTTCATTAGATGGTTTCCACCCTCATTACAGCCCATTCACATCTTTCATGGTCCTATCTAACCGAGACATTAGCCAAAGTTATCATCCAATCGTTTCTCTTTGAAAGTCATCATCCAGAGCAGTTTTAGAATTTGGAAGTGTGAGACTATCACTGAAAAAATAAAATCTTTGGCAATGGTCAGAGAGCTGCAAGTGTGACGTCACAAGAACATGCAGTAACTGTGGAGGCAAGTGTACTCGAGAAAGTGAGAGAAAAAGCACGTGCACGCCCGAAGGGGAGCATTTGTGCCTACTCGCATGTGCTCATGCATGCCAGAGTGAGTGTTCTTGTGTATGTGCGAGGTTAGGGTAGGTGAGGGAAAGGAAGCTTTACTGTGACTGGTTGAACAAGTTCTCTTACTATATTTTTATTTAACACCACTGACTTGCTTGGTCCCACTGGACAGATCAAGTTGAATCTGATGCTGTGGGCAAGGTGGAGAATATATGGACTTCAGTGAAATGACTTGCTCATGACCATGGTCGGCGTGGTGGAGTCACGGTTCCATGACAGCTGTGTGAAAGTTGTGGTAGTGCCACACTGTGGGCCACCATGGGGGCTCTGATGTCATTACCTAATCTCCCGTTCTCAAGATTTACAAATTGGGCGTGGTGTAGGTATACAAAGCTGCCCACCACAAGTCTAGTTCAGAAGTACCATATCAGCTTTCGCGCTGCCTCCTTCACTGCTTCGAGACTGCCTTGGTGGTCAAGTGGTCAAGGAATCCACTTCCAAGATGGGAGGTCAGCAGTTCATACTATGAGTCTCACCTAAGACCTAAAAATTGTCAATCTAGTAGCTGCCCTGCCAGACGCCTGGCACTATAGGGAACAGTACTAGGACTGGCTGGCCCGGTGTCAGTATAATGTGAGTGGGTGGGACTGAGGCCCGTGTTGTGACAACAGTCCCACGTGTGGCAGCATGTAAATTTTGTCTAAGCAACACCGTCCTGATATGCACCTTGTTTGCGGCGGGATGTTTAGCAACAAAACCAATTTACTTTGGCTTCTTCAAGTGCAAGATATCTGACCCAGAAGTTGTTCACGATGTAAGGGACAGCCAGTCTAACCCTGCATGTTTTGTCCCATCATCTTGCTGCCTTTCAGAACAGTTCTAAACACTTCTATGTCATTTCTGTTGTTCCATTGGCTCAATAGAGCTTTTCAGGGCCAGTTGTTTATGTCAGTTTTGTTGTTGTTTCATGTTTTTTTTAAGTTTGCTGACTGAGATTTTCCAGTCTTCTATGGCACTGCATCTGCACCACAGATGGTGTTGGTGACAATAAGAGACTGCTGCTACGATTTTTTTAATAGTTTTAATACATATTAGCTAATGCATTTTTATCAAACACTCAATGAGGTAAGGGGATCTGTACATGGTGACGTCAGCTTTATGCAGTAGACTGAGAACTCCTAGCACTAGTCCGAGTCTTTTATAAAATGAATCTCAAAAACAGACAAACGTGTACACAGTCTTCGAAAAGCCACATAATAGCTTACCTGCAACTTGACCTTAGAGCCATCTACCTCCACCACCTTGTTCTGAAAACCAAAGAAATAGAGGACAGTCAGCTGTTTTGACAGAGAGGTGAACACTTGAAGTATGTCAGTCAGCTAACCATCTCCCTCTCCTTCACATATTCGCATTCACTTGTATTCATATGTAAATGAACACTGAGCCACACAGATTTGCTCTCTCTGTGAGCACATGGCATGTATGTGGGTGGCACAGGAAGGGGGAAAGATGAAAAGAGAAAGTTGGGTTGTGGTGAGTACATAGAGTGGGGTAGCAGAGGAGCAAGGAGGAACAGAAAGAGATGACACACAAACATACAGAACAAAGCCCCAACTGTCGCCAAAAAGACAAAATAGCATGCTGCAGACATATTTTACTTATCTCGGACAAACAGGCAGACACTATAATTCATTGTGCATTTGGTGGGTGGAGAAGGGGGGAATTACACAATGCGAAAACACAGTTACACTAAAATGTTTTTGGTGTAGTTCGAGATGTTTGTGGGTTTTTTCATTTGTTTGAGTGGCTGTAGTGGTACTTTATTAACTGAAAGCAGTTAACAAGGAGTTTTGAAAACACTGGACACTATCCTAAACAGTACAACTGTGCTTGCTTACCAATTCTTAATCTTTCTTTATTCTTTAAACATTCCTTGGTTTCTTTCTTCTTCTGTATTCATCTTTCTTTCTGACAGACCACTGGTAACATTATCATACAAAGTGAGGTGCCTCAGGCCTGCTAATAAGGCTACAACTCAGAGCATGAAGGCTGTCGCTGGCTGGAAGAACCTGAAATTGTTGGGAGCCTCATTTTTTATGAAAACTGCTTCTAGGACTCCGCAAACATAAAACAATGGGATTTCTAAAGTAATACTAAGATGACTCCGCATGTAAAGATCCTATAAGTGTTTATTCTGTCAGAAATATCAAAGAAAGTTCTGAAGTTTTTGTTCTGTCAGAAATGCCCATCAGCACTGCAAACCTTATTCTGACTTTATTAATGACTTTATTAATTAACATCACAGCAGTGTGTTAATTTTTGTGAAGAACTTTATCACATCTCTCTCTCTCTACCTTTCTCTTTCCCTTGGTCTCTCTGAGTTGCACACACGAGCTTGCTTTAGTGAGGGCACATCTTCATTTCTACTAAGTTTGAAAGAAAAAGCCGTTCGATAACAACTTCAGGCCATTAGCTCGCTCTAGCGACAATGCTACAATTCATAAAATGGGTAACGACAACCCCAACAAAGTACTGGCAGCGCTAGACACAACCGTATGCTGACGTAAGCAATCAAGGGAGCCTATCGTACCCATACACGTAGCAAAGAGAGAGTCGAAAGTAAGGAACGTGGCAGATCTTCTAAAAAAGATCTGCCCTCCCTTTCTTTTAAACGACCCTAGTCTTCACACGGCTAGCCCCTGGTGTACCACGTGTGCATACAGCGAATCCCTAATTTATATCGTCAGCTCGCTCACTAAGCGTAAACTAACAATTGGGATTCGACACAAACACGTGCTACGTGTATGGGTACGATAGGCTCCCTTGATTGCTTACGTCAGCATACGGTTGTGTCTAGCGCTGCCAGTACTTTGTTGGGGTTGTCGTTTGACGATTTATAGCGCTCTGTCCTCATTTGTTCTTGTTTCATAAAATGGGTCTTCGATTCTACAGCAATTAGTAGAACCTGAGCGGACAACCAGAACACTTGATGTAAGTGCATTGAGTCAGACATAAAAAGAACCATTAGTAGAACCTTAGCACAAATATAGTTTGGGACAACCAGAACATTTTATGCAGGTGTGTTAAGTCAGTTTGTTCTTGCTGATGGTTATAAATTACAACTGTTTTTTAACTTGCTTCAAGTACAGCTGTAAATGTAGATTTTAACAAGTTTCCTAGAACAACGAAATTATGGCCGAAAACTTAAGGCTAAAGGAAGAAATTTTAATGAATTATTTTTCATGCAAAGATCGATGGGTCGAATGTTTTAGTGCACCGGGCGTGTGTACGTGTGTCCTGGCATTAATGGAGGGGCTGGTACACCCAGTTTTGAAACTATACTAGCTGGTTGTGTTGTTATGCCTACATGTGGGGAGGAAACATGCTCCCATCACCAGTAAGCTTTTAGTACATGTATATGTATTGAAACTAAACTGGTTGTGTTGTTGTATATGACTACATGTGGGGAGGAAACATGCTGCCACCACCAGTAAGCTTTGATCAGTACATGAACATGTATTAAACTATTCCGTCTTCAAAGAGCGATGTCTTATCTGCACGCATGTCAAGCCTAGCCGTGACGAACAGCAGCGACGGGCAGGCAGTGTGACGAAGGTGACAACAGGTGGCGGGAAGATCGATAAGTTCCCTTCGTCAGAGCCGGACAAGAGCCAGCGTGCAGCACGTGGCAAGGAAGGGAGGAAGGAGATGATGAGTACATCCAGAATGGTGACATACAGCTACAGAAAGGACGCCAAACATAGTTGTTTGCCTAGAACTGCACTCTTGGTATTCGCAGACCAGCAGAAAAATAATAGGTGGATACGGAGGTGAGGGATGACCGGGGTGTGGGTACGGAGAGAGAGAGGGCGGGTAAAGAATCGCTGCCCATGAAAACTGGTTTGTGCAGTTCGAATGTCCTTGTCGGAACGCAACCATCCACTCTCATTCTCTCTCACTCACACACGTACACACGCACCCACACACATGCACGCACAACAGAGAGACAGGGTCAGAGAAATAGAGAGATGGACATGTGCATGGATAGAGGTGCACGCAGAGCTTATGTTGGGTAGGGATTAAAACGCGACGATCTTGAGGCGACGCGACAAAGCTGGCCATTTTACACGAGGTTCTCAATGCAAAGTATACTTTCCAACTCCTGCAGCCGTCAGCGGCGCGAGACACATACGTAGCTATAATTACAGATAATTTGTGCACGTCAACGGGGCGCGATACTCAGACACTTCATTCGGTACTAGCCTTAAGCTTATCACTGTTCAAGTCATCTGCAGACTGTGCGCCAGTACTACTATATTAATCTTGTTGGTTTGGCAGATTCACTGCAGTAATATCAGACTTCATTCATACACGATTCTGTAGCATTAGCGGATTACAAACCAACAATATACAGAGAAAATAAACATACAAATTAAAAATAATGAAGGCAACTGTTAAAATCATGGTTTCCTTTTTGGGGGAGCGGCAACTGCCTTAATTGGCTTGTCTCTTACATGTAACAGGTGCAGTCCACAAATACCAGTGTCCACGCTATAAGAGCTAATATAGTCAGCGACCGACGACGGAACGTAAGTGACGACGCTTGCAGCATCTCACCTGTTCAAAGAAAGAACATGTTTTGTGCTTTGCTTTGCCAGTAGAGCATGTGCTTTGCTTTGCCAGTAGAGCATGTGCTTCGCTTTGCCAGTAGAGCATGTGCTTCGCTTTGCCAGTAGAGCATGTGCTTTGCTTTGCCAGTAGAGCATGTGCTTTGCTTTGCCAGTAGAGCATGTGCTTTGCTTTGCCAGTATAGTATGTGCTTTGCTTTGCCAGTAGAGCATGTGCTTTGCTTTGCCAGTAGAGCATGTGCTTTGCTTTGCTAGTAGAGCGCGTGCTTTACCAGTCAGGGTATTTTTCTCGAGCGGGAGGGGGGCAAGGGGGAACAAGTCCATAAAGATGCACCCTTCTCCTTTCAAACCAACTCGACATTGCGAAAAACTATTAAACACGAACCACGCACCAACCACGAACCACGAACCTCTGCTTCAATGCACATTCTGGCGCTGTGGAAAAAGCGTGACACAGACGAGGACAGCAAGCATCCAGAAAAACGCCAGATGCCAATATAGACAAGCTGCGAGGCGTGTAGATGTTTTCTCGACGACAGACGAATAGACGGGCGCAAACATATACAGTGTATGGTGATAAGCTGATTTGGAGAAAGGTCTAGAAATGAAATGAGTTTAAATGACAAGGTCGATCGCATCTCTGTGCTGAAAGATAAGGGGGGAAATTATTAAAGCAGAAATCCGCTTAAAGGCGGAACAAATCCGTTCTCTCTTTAAAAGTGCATACCCTCTGGGTTCCGTCGCCAGTTCTGCGAACAGTGTTATGGATAAAGAACCACAGGAATCTCCCCCCCCCCGCCCCCAACTCCATCCTCTTTCTGGGCTCTCCTTTTCTACTCTACTCCTTCTAGCCTCTCATCTTGGTTTCTCTCTTCCATCCCTCACTCTATGCCCCGTCTCTCTACGTGCGTGTGTGTGTGTGTGTAAGCGCGCGCCTGTGCGTCTGTATCGCTCCCAAGGTTGGGAGTCCGAGAAAAAAGAGATTGTGATGCAGGCGAAGAAGAATAATTATGCGTGACTGCAGTTCAAGTCACCAAGCAAATGGAATCAGGAAGGAAGGGATTAACAACACTGTCCCTTTAGGTCACTATGGAATACTACACTAGACTAGCGCCCACTTCAAACGATGGCCACATGTGTCGTGGCAGAGCTAATTGCTATAGGCTGTCCCCCCGAACGGTTAGGAAGAGGAAACTCAGCGAAGGATGACTTTCATAAGTGTGTCAGCGCCTTTAGCGTCCATGCTCATCCCAGAAGATTGATTAATCCAAGCACCCTGTACCAACGAACTTTCCCTTCTGCGCGCCTGAGCACACTTGCAACCATAACCAACAACTTTAAACGCTAGCTTTCCATTTTTCTTTCTTCGGTGAGTGGTGTAATAGCCACAGCTAACTGTATCAGCAGCCCTGATCTCGCTTGCACACCAGCCCTGAAAGCGCTATGTCGTTTCAAATTCGTCCGGAAGTCTGGCTTTAGGAAATCTTTTACTATCAAGCGCAGTGTCGCCCAGGAGAAAGTGCGCCTACGCTCAGTAGAAAATGAACGTGTTTGTCAGGCGTCAATGGCCAAACTCCCTCTAAGGGTAGACGGCACGTTGTCGTGTATCGATGTGGAACTTACTCTAAGAATAGGCAAAACGTTTTCATGCATCCTTGGTGAAACTTACTCTAAGGTTAGACACGTTTTGGTACGTGGATAGCAAAATTTCCTAAGGCCATGGACAGTCTGTACTGCTGGATTGCTGTCTGCTTGCCGGGACCAACTCGTCAATCGACAAGTCTTGGTCATCCGACAGTTATTTGTCTTCTGTAGCATGGCGGGAGGGTGGCTTGCCGTCAGTGCTCTCCTTGCCAAGACCGATATTCTGCTTGCTAGGATTCATTTTACTCGTATAAACTTACTGTCGTGTTGCCATACGTACAGCTGTACTCAGAGCACCTACAGAATCAGTTCTTCCTAAATTCATATGTAGCACAATGACCGTATTTTCTACCCAGTAGTTTCGCAATGGGCAACACAGGTCAATCTCTTGCGCGTGCGTGGGATCGACCTTGACCCCGCAAGTTTTGAACTGAACAGTTGACTGTCTCGGTGGTATAACGGTTGCGAGGCACGAGGGCGGGGGCACCCCGGCCGAGTCATAACTAAGACTTAAAAATTGCCAGTCTAGTAGTTGCCCTGCCATTCGCCTGGCACTACAGGGATTAGTACTAGACTGGTTGGCTCTGTCTCAGCATAACGTGAGTGGGTGGAACTGAAGCGTGTTGCGAAAACAGACCCCTGGTGGTAGCACGTGAACGTGTCTCGAACAATACGTCCTGTCCTGATACGGACCGCCTTCGACTGGACGTGAAGCAATAGACTAATTACCCAACCCCTTTACCATCCTCTCCCCTTCTACCCATTCATGAGAGTCTTTATTGTTGACTTGCAGCTAAACAATAAACCACCAAACAAATAACCAAACGAACAATAAACAACCAACATTTCTGTCGACTGGCAGGACATTGTGCAGGCCACCGTCAGCCTGCGACTATCGGGATCGGCAAGCAATAAAAGCCGGATGTTGCGCGAGGCACAGGACAATCGTCGGCTAAACAGTCTGACAGAGGATGCGCTCCCTTGTGGCGGGAATAAACAAACGCCAAAAATCGGAGAACTTATCCGCCAATAACTGAAGGTCACGCCAGGTGCCTCGGAAAAAATGGACCAATTTCTTCCATTATTGCCCGAGTCAAATCAAGGCCCTAATGTAAAGGAATGGCCAGTGAGAAGCAGCAGCCTTACCCTGAAGTCGATACCCACAGTGGAGATAAAACTACCCGACAGAAACGTCCCGTCTTTAAAGCGAACGAGCAGGCACGTCTTGCCCACACCGCTGTCGCCAATCAGCATCACCTGCAACAAGACAGGACAGCAGTTAGCGCTGCAACAATGCTGCGACAGTCGCATAACGGACAGAAAATAAGCATGCATCAGGCCGATCAACCGTCACCTGCACCATGAGGGGACAGCAGTTAGCACTGCGGCAGTGCGAAACACACAGGTGTTAAGCAACAGCCCAACTGGAATCACTCAACACAAGGCAGGACAGCAGTTAGCGCTCTAACACCATGCAGCAACAAACATGCAGCAGAGCGGTAATAGGCATGCAGCCGACAAGCAGATGACATCTAAAGCAACAGATATGGAGCAAATACACAGCAAACGTCCGGCACTATTGATAACAGACGACAAGCAACAGACTAGGATGAGCAAATTTTATGGTATGCGTTAGTAAATGGTCAGAAGGCAAGTGTTGTTCTTCTGTGACTTACAACAGGCCAAAGGAACTGACGTAGCGTAGTCACGTTCATTTTAAAGACAAGTAGCTGACATTACAGACAAGCAGCTGACACTACAGTTACTACAGACAAGCAGCTGGCTGCCATTAGTTATTATAGACAAGCAGCGGCATCGTGAAGGATAAGGCAAAAAGCATATAACAAAGACGAATACCAGCTCTAGAAACGAAAAAAACAGGCTATCAGCCTCATGATGCAACAATCACCCACGAACATTTTGTTTAAGGAAGCGATGGTCGTGGGGGGCGGGCACCTTCTCTGCGTCCCCTCACGACTGAAATATTAAACTGCACCATCCGTTCGATGTGCACAAGGTAGAAGGGTGCATTAAAAAGAACCTATCTGACAACATGGTAATTAAATCAGATATAAATTCAACGTTGTGGTCGGAAATCTGTGTCAATCCCGCGAATGACCTACAGCAATCATATTCACATACAGCAATCACACGTATTCACATACCGTCATCATCAAGTATCCAACTATGACATTACGGTTATCATAAAGTACATTATTATATTTCATTTATCATAAAAACCATGGTATATATGTACTCTGCCTCTTTTATTTCTTTATCATCTCGAATTGCGATTTCGATTTATTTCTCATTGTTAGATCGTTTTAAAAATCTTTCGAGTCCTTAAAGTTTTACCTCTATACTTATTATCATTACCTTATTTTATTATTAATTTATCCAGCGTCATTACACTGCTTATGCACACCACCTGTTTAACTCTTTTGCTATCATATCTAAGTATATGTTCTTGTTTTTCTGTGTATTGTCAGTATATATGTACACCACATGCTTATTCTATTGCCATCATAACCAAGTATATTTAACGTGGTGCGCTTGGCTGTGTTTAAGGGCATGCAGCTGCGTGTGTAGGTGCGTGAGAGAAAATAAAAAGGACATATCTACTCTTTTACCATCCATGAAGATGCATTGACAGCAGGAAAAAAGGATCTAATGAAAGCCGTGTGACTGAACATGGAGGGGGATTGAAGGCCTTGCCGATCCTAACCGATCCCACTCCCTCCCTTGCGACTGCCTGCACACTGCCTGGGCCGCCTAAAGGTTTAGGTCCTTAAAGGTCGGTTGGTCGGTTATTTTAGAGAGTACTTGCTTCCACCTAGCGGTGATTTCGCACTTGGGGGTGGGGGGTGGGGTCCTATTACTAAGCTATGCACTGAAACAACCACCAGACTGATGGCTGCAGTAAGATGGGCAGTGTATACAGTTTAGTCTTAGAGCGATGGCTATGCAATGGAGTCTTCACCATACTGAATTCCAGGATGCTGTTTGCAAAACGTTCAACACACGAGTCAGATGCTCTGACCACATGCTCCCACCCTCCCCCCTCATCCCCGTCAGGTCCTCGTCGTTGAGACGGCGGTGAAGTTAACACGAGGACAGACGTTGGCGACACCCGATCAGCCAGCCGTGCAATCGGTGATCACGGCCAAGCGACAGGTCTTCCGCCCGTTTGCAGCACAACGAACAGCGACAGTTGGTCCGCCAGTCTGGTAGCTCACACTTGACCAGGGATCAAACAGCGCCCGGGGCAGGTGACTGACGCGCCACGCAAGCCGGCTACAGCCGTTAGACCTCGTTTTTCACAGAAATCAGGAGAAAAACAGAGGTGGCGGTGCCCTCCGGAACACCGGTGAATACCGATACGGTCTTAAACAGCACGCGGTATGCCGGTACAGATCCTCGCTCCGGTATACACCGCAAGGGACATAATGGGGTTAATAATAAATCCGTATTAAACAGTGATTACAACTATACCAGAGCTTTCCCTTACAGCAAATACAGTTAGGACTGTTTGGTTGAAAACGCATTTGAGAGCATTAGCGGGAAGGCACCAGCCTGCAATGTGACGAGTTGTGGTTAGTTTAACACGCTGTCCGACCTATAGAGACAGAACAAAGTTTTCACCAAAAATTAATTGCAGTGATTTCAAGGTCTCCGAAAACTTTGTGACATCATAATGGTCGGCTGCAGGTGAGGCTCAAATGTGACTCGAAGAAGAAATGGTGTTTGCCGTGTGTGCAGCAGTGTCATCAAATTGCAGTTGCACAATCAATATGGCCACACAGACGACACCCTCCGATGCCGTTTCGTTCTACTTGTAAAAATGCTTGCACAAAATATTCATGTGCCAATTCGACGTCAACGTTGTTTTCCTCTCTCTCTCAGCTACACACGCACACGCACGGCCGCAAACACACGTGTGCGCGGGGCGTTAAACATGCATAGCTGAAGTTTTTGCTTCGAAGAAACCCTGCTTGCCTAGCCTGTACGACAGGTACACTGGTATAAAAAGTATGGCAGTGAAATACCGTGCAGGGGGCCTGGATAGCTCTGCAGGGACAGCTGCGGACGTGTCGATGTTGCTGGCTTGAATACAGGAGTAGACAAGGATCATTTCCTGGAGCTTAATATTATCCCGACTTCATTCGGCCGTCCCCCCAAACATTAAACTGCCTCTCCGCACTGGCCATCTTACTGGATAATCAGTCTGGCGGTTCGTTCAGTACACAGATTAGTAATGGAACCCCACCCCACAGTGCGAAATCACCGCCAGGTGGAAGCACTGTTATTCCAAAATTAGCGGACGCCGCACCGGTCCCGTAGGGCAACTCTAGGGAAGGCAAAGAGCTCTAATGTTAGTGTGGGGTAGGAGAGGGGACTTTCAGGAGCAGGTTTCTGCAGTTAGTTCTCTACGATTACAGGCGTGGGTTTAGTTCGGCTTTATTGTCTTTTAGGAAAGGGCTTCGGACTCCCCCTCCCCCCATTCAGGAAGTTCTACCGGCTAGCGCCAGACACCACTCTTCCATCACAGGACCTGACGGTTCACGAACAATGAAGACGCAGTCTGAGGAACGCCAGGTCGTCGACAGAAAAAAGCGACACGGCGAGCACAAAGCCCTTCCCTTGTTGTTGATGACTTCCGTGGCTGTATGACCCCAACAGATCGATAACCCACTGTCATCTCAAGTTATGGGCCTCTCGTCAAGCGCACCTGGATGTCAATGCGGCCCCCTCACCAAACCCCCACCGCTGCCATTCGCCACCCTCCCCCCCCCAAAAAAAAAACGCTGCTTGAGACAGGGGTCCTGTTACGTTGATACTTCGATTCTAGTTATCTCCGGGCTGACGCTACGCCTGCACGTGATGCACGTTCAACGTCTTACCGTCGGTGCACACAGCCCATACACTGTATACTGG
>SMGT01001673.1:351413-377071 GCA_004794575.1 Lanistes nyassanus | reverse complement strand
GCGGCCCCCCCCCCCCCCATCAAGGGAGTGACCTCATGACCTACAGAGTGAGAAAGACAGGTGATGAAATGGAGAGAAGAGATGAACTGTTGTGTCTGTTACATGCCTCATCTTCGTTACCTATCCTCCCCTGCTACAACAGATACGCTATCACACAGAAAGCAAGTGAAGCTAACAGCAACAGAAGAGTCCATGTCTATCATCTTCAAGTTATTGGGAAAAAACTACACGTTGCCTGGAAATGAATAAGGGAAGGAACAGTGCAGGGGATTCCAGTGAATGTGAACACATCAAGATCTGAAACAGTTGGGCTGATAAAATGCTTTCAAAAAAATTATACAAGTTGTGGTGACCAGCTAATAAGCTTTTGGCTTTCATGGCACCTGATATTTGTACAAATGTAGTGGAAATGTGAAATTTAAAAAAAAGTTATACAAAGTTGTACAACAACCTTGTTCTGTGAGATCTGAACAGTGCCTAGTTTAGCACCACCTACACTGTAGTTCCACAAGCACTACATTTAGCTGTCGTCACTTTATGGTTTTAGTGGATTTAAATTGAAGTTACAGCAAAGAATAACATTCATAACATTCTACTTTTTTAGTGGACTCCCTATTACAACAACGTTACACCCAAAAACATCCTCAATTTCCCTGCAATATTCCTACAGTCCAACCAAAGTCGGAACGCTTTCTGGTGAACACAGTGTGGTGAATCTGCAGACACTGCAGTGTTAAGACTAAGGCTAGTAACAGACTCTAGCTTTAAGACTGGGGATAGTACTAGTGCTAGGAGTCAGGTTAGTAACAGATCCTTCTGCATGCCTATGATCACATCTGCATTTTGCTACTCACTGTTTGCACTTTAACATGAAACATTCACACTGAAACAAATTTTGGGTATAATTATTACATTTGTCTCATGATGTGAGTGAAGCTTTGCTAGCTGTTTACAGATTCCTGATCCAAATAATCTTTATTCTTTGTCTTTCTTTGTGAATGCTTTCACATTTTGAAGGATAATTTTGCAAGCTCTCCTCTCTCTTCTCTCTCTCTTTCTCTCTGTGTGTGTGCGCGCGCGTATGAAATATTGGAGGGATGCAGGGCAGTTATTGAGACCAGTCTTTAAATTCGTGCGGCGGGTTAAGAGAGGAAGGAATGGTTTTTATCAGGGCTAGAAAGGCAGCAAATCCACGAAAACGTCCCCTTCCATTTTTTTTTTTTTTTTGGCAAACCAAGTCGAACATGTAAGATAATCTGACAGCAAAGTAACCACACTGCGTTGTGCAAAATACTGGATAAAATGATAAGCAAACGGGACAAAAATCTTTAAAAACTGGTTGGTGTGCTCCGCACTGCACGCTCTCTACAAGCTGTAGTACTCGTGCAGCACAGCGCTCGTTATCTGGGTCACTATACATGAAGCAGACGACAGTAATGCGACGCACCGAGCCAACAAACTACAATATCCTATGCTGCAACAGGTGCGCCGCCTCGCAGATACCCTGGCGTTTAAAACCCAACCTCTCTCAAACACGCACGCTTGCATGTCTACAAGCACTAAACTTTCTCTGCTCAACTACTTGCCTTGCAAGCCAAGTCGCACATCTCCGTTGTTGTTGACATCTGTCGCGAGGTTTGGCGGTACACCCCTCCAGCAGAACCATTCTGGGAGCCGCTCAGATTGCTCAGCGGAAATTTGTCCTTCCCCATCTAGCTGCACATGCTATGAGAAACGCCTTGAGCAGCGGCTGGAATGTTGAGAACCTCTAGCAGTGTTTGAAATGTTACTCCCAGTGTTCAGTTGACACCGTGCGGCTTCGGTTTGCGACTGGAGGGGCACTGTACTCGTGAGGAACAAGCGCATAAAACTGCCGTCGTTCTTGCCGAACAAAAACTAGGTTGCTTCCCCTGGTCTGTCTTAGCTTCAATAAAGAGGCGTGAGAAAGTGGGAAAGAATTATCCTCTTCTCTCCTACCTGTGTAAATTTTGAGCGCTGCGACATGAAGATAAACCACTAACATTGCATGTGGATACAGAGTGTAATTTTGGTAGTTTTCAAACTACTCCGATTGACAGATAATAAAAGTAGGAGATTAGCATTCTGTCGTGGCTTTGCTTTTCGTCATTCGCAAAGGCTAGAATCCCATTTCGTTACACTGATTCTTATTTTCACGGCTGGCTAACCACCAACAGGGACAGTCGACTCAGAGTTCAGACGTGGATCTGCTGGTGTCCCTGGTTAACCTTCATCTGTCCGTAGCCTTGGAGACTGTTGGGGGGCACCACTGACGACCCACGCTCATGCAAGCCACCACCCACACTTACGACTTTCGCTTGTATTTTCCAATATATTTGACAAACTCAAAAGTTATTATCAAACAAAACTTCCAAACGAAAACTAGCGGGTTATCAAGGCTTACAGAACGTTAGTTTAAAGAAAAAACGCCATGAGCTGTTGCTTTTCTCGGTACATGTGCAGTGACAGGAAAAATTTTAATCAAGCTGCTGTTATATGACCATTATGGGGCCTGGAATTTTCGGAGTTCTGTGGAGATGACAGAACTACAGCATCTAGAACTCAGGACTGTTTTCATCTGACAATTCAGCAGGCCTGAACGTGGTGAGTATTTTATTCGCCATGACGAGTAAAGAAACTATAATTGGCATAAAATTAATATCTCAATAGCCAAACGCGATCCTACCATAGTGAACACCAGCTGCATAATGTGTATGCTCTGGTGAGTCAGATTTTCGGTTTGGCAATTAAAGGTTGGGACCACTAGCCCAAGGCTAGTATAGAAAACGTTGCATTTGCAGAGCCGCCATATTGAACATACATGCTGTTGAAGCTGTCTCCCTTTCAGAGACCTTGATTATCTTCAGCCAAACAGATGGTCGTTTTGAGGATATGAACGCAAGACAATCGGTGGAATTACTTGCAGACATTCTTCTTGCAATATTTGTCTTGCATCGTAAAACTGATCAAGCATTCCACTGTCGTTCTCAGCATTATCTGCAGATCGCTCGATCACTCCAGGTTCCCTGCAAACCAGCAACAGGAAACGATCGACCTCCAAGGGGTTAACCTCCACCCCCCCAACTCCCCCCCCCCAACACACACATTCACACACACACACACAAGCACACAACTTGAGCCCGATTTTTACTGTCTGTACACCGTCATCTCCGTGCGTTTCGCTGTTAAAAACGTAGGGAAAGTAGTGTCTGTGCTGTCCAGGTGCTGTGTAGTCTGGCTTTATCACCTTTTCTGCTAGCGACATGTCAAATGGGGGGGGGGGGGACTTGGATAGTTCAGTTGGGAGAGCTGCGGACTAGCAGACGGAGGTTGCTGGTTCGAATCCTGGTGTGGCCAAGGATTATTTCCTGGAGTTGAACATTGTGCAAACTCCATTCAGCCCTCTCCCCACACATTAAACTGCCTGTCCGCACTGGCCATCTTACTGCAGCCATCAGTCTGGTGGCTCTTTCAGTGGATAGATTAGTAATAGGACCCCATCCCCCCATGGTGCGAAATCACCGCGAGGTGGAAGCACTGTCCCTCTAAATAACCACCACCACCATGTCAAATGTATCGTCACGCTGGACTTCACAGTTATGTCGCCCATGGCTTTAAGTAGCATTCGTTCACGACACCAGTCGACGCGAGCAAACCACACACATTCTGTATAGATTAACGCTACTTCCACCGGGTTTCCCTGTGTAAACCCGGTTATACGGCCGTATATAATTTTAATGGCCCTCCCTCACTCCCTTCCTTCCTTCGTTCCTTCATTCCTTCCTTCCTTCCTTCCTTTTAAACTCTATTGTTTCTCTTGTCTGGAAGTTGACCAGAGAATCCAGAACAGCCGAACCCCAACAAAATNNNCCCCCCCCCCCCCCCCCCGCCTCTTGGGATTCTATACTCCACCATAGTGAACTGACCAAAACTATTTTTAACTCACGATCCCCACCGTCTGCAAGTCTAGATAACTCGGCCCGATCACCCAAAAAAATTTCCAAAAGTCAAGCATGAAAAGTAAAGCAGCTGTGCCGTCCTAAGCTAATACAAAATATATACTTCGTATTTTGCCTTCTTAAATTCTTGGACCATTTTTTGACCACTCATAGATATTATTCATAAACCGTGCGAATTATTGCAATTTGCTAAACATGAGTTTAAAACTTTTTTCCTGTCGAGGAAAGAAAGGCTAAAAATAGGCATACACGCGTACGGATTGGGTTATAAAGATGTACACGATGTGAAATTCACGGATATGATTTAGGAGGGATCAATTTTCAGTCGACAATTAGATGAGGATGAAATCTTTGCTGCAGAGAGAAGGACTAGCTCTGGTGCTGCTTTCTTTCAACTCCGTTCTTTGTGATCCTTGGGATGAGAAACATTTCCAGGTTCTAGAGATTACATTTTAGGATACTCAGGAAGGATTCCGATCGAACCGCGGAGGGATCTGACGTGGTGCTGCCGAGGCGAAATACCCTAACCTCTCACGACGAAGCTAAAGCGCAATTGTAGCACTGGTTAAAAAATATATTTAGAAGATTGTGGACAGATCTTCACATGAGCAACAATTACGAACAAAAAATGCTTTTTTGTATGTTTTCTTTTCGAACCTTCCCAACTCTGGACTTCATTTGTCCTCGTTGTGGGCGAAACATGGAGTGGTGAGAGCAAGCCTTAGCAGAGTGATTGGATCGATATGTTTGTAATGTTAAGATTTCGGAGGAAAAGATAAAATTGAAAAGCACTGGGAAAAAATATGATCCAGCTTTTCACTTTCCAACGTGAAGAATGTAGGTGGTGTTCGGTTCCCCACTAGCTGCATCAAAATCCAGCTGAAGTCCCCACTCTCAGACAAGTGTTAGAACTTGTACAGTAGGCGATCTTTCTGTTGGTTACAGCGAACCTCCCCTGCGTCCACTTAGGCCTTTCATAATCAAAATTTAATGCTAATACTTAGCCCACCGAAGGCGGATCATTTATTTGAAAGCTAAAGTGACGCCTATATATATCTACCTAGTGTTAGGCTCTTGTGTCGGCAAGAAATTGTCTCTTCGAATGGTTTGTATTTTTAAGTTTTGTCTTCTCCAGGTCTTTACACTATTGCTAATTCGGAAAGCAAGGAAAAGGCTACTTTCTGTTCATGCCGTTATTGTTCAGTTAACCGCTGTGACAACACAGCAGAAGTTGTTGCTATCCATCTTTGCTCAGTCAGTAAAAAGATGGCTGTCCGCGTAAACAAACCACGGACCTTCATACGCCTTCATGCGGTTTGTATGGAGGTCCGTGAAACAAACAGCCTACTGTCTGTTTGACCGCTGGCGAGCAGGAACTACGCATGCGCGAAATCTAATGAGGAAGAGGAGGGAAGTCCATTAAAACAAAAAGAAAGAAAGCGTTAATACATCCGACAGTTATAAAGAAAAGGTCACCTCGCTCGTAGCATCTTAGAAAATAGAAACGTGGTCATAAGCAACTTGCAAGACGGGGTCGCTGTGGAAGAAATGGCTTTGCTAATGAAGAGAGCTCTACTTTTCCCAGTACATCGGATCTTTCTCGACTAGCCACTCCTCCCCCCCCCCCCAAAAAAAAAATTCCCCTCATCCAAAAGTGGTCGAAAGTTTTAGTCGGTACCTTCGACCCTGCACGTGCCCCTGGGATGGGTAACAGGTCAAGTGGTCAAGTAACGGGTCAAGCTTTCCTCCCCAAAACTTGGCTAAATATGAACAGAAAGATCATGTGGGGAACGGCTCCAGAACAGGTATAGGTTCGCTAGGGAGGGCGGGATAGCTCAGCTGGTTCAAATTTCAATCCGTCCGCACCATACGGGCGCTTCACAAGTGGCGACCAGAAAATTTCTCATTATTATTATTAAAGAAACAGGTCGTTGCCTTTCGAGCAAGTAGGCTTGTAGTTGTACTAATAGTGGCTCAGAGTTTACTAAGCAGGACAGTTATCTAGCTCAGTTCGAATTTAGTGGTCTTGTGAGAGAAAGAGGAGAGAATCGTTGTTTTCTTATTGTAATCTGACATTAAAACCTTTTGAAATTCTGCAACAAGACAATGTACTGAGGGAAAGGAGCCGCTAGTTAAAATAAAGGCTTACTACCTATGTGGGTAGAGGGTGGGAGGATAACTCTGATTTCGGGGACCTTGATAACAAAGATTTTGAATAAAGACGTACAAAGCGTGGAACAGATTAAAAAGAGATTTCTTGATGACCAAGAAAGTTTTTCATACCTTATAATAGGCCTTTATATAGAGCGTCTTCCATCTCAGGTGTGGACAATTCTCACCCTTGCTTTTAGTTTTGGCTCGTGATTTGATTTTTCCATTGTTTGTCTCCGTGGCAGCGCTGTGCTCGTACTGCATTAGAAACTCGTGCGCCTTTCTAAACATCGCGCTGGTTCTGTCTTCACCAGAGCGTCCATTTAGAAACTCGTTCACCGATGACCTTTTCTGTGTGTCATAGTAAAGTTTTTTTTTAATAACAACACGAGCTCCTGGTTTTCAGTGAGTAGCGCTTTCCAGCGGGGTCAGGGGATGAGGCAGGTTTCACCTATGTACCTTCATGTACCCTCTTCGGACACCGGAAATGACAATAGGAATTCCTTGCAATCTGCCTGGTTGGAAAGAATCGCACTTCCTGCCACGAGCCGAAAAGATCCAGCAGAGGGAAGAATTGTTGATAAAAATAGCGCCACGTTTCTCTGTGATCACATATCTGCCATGCTATCGATCCACGTACGATCTCAGCTCCACTTTTGTACATACCAACGTTGTAAGTACGTGTGACGCAGAATTCCTTTACTTCAGGATAGGGCAGGTGACTCGGGCGGAGGGGGGAGGGGGAGAGAAAAAATTGTAACAGCTGAGGCTCTGGTGGGTTCAGAAAACAGAGCACGAGAAAGAAGTCATAGGGTAAACCAGGACAGATATGGGTCATAAAGGGGTCAAAGGTTGCAGGATGTCTGTCCTCCGAGGGCTGGTTTGGCTGATGAAATTGCGACTCGTCAAAACAAAGCGAGCCGCGCGAGTGGTGATGTAATATAGATAACGAGCCAGACGATGAATCACGAGGGGGTATCCCCTCTGTACCATGGACGGGTGGCGTTGACAGCAGGCCATTTATAATCTCGTGCGGCGGGCAAATCAGGGACGAGGAAACAAATGAGGGTGTAGTGAGGTTGCCCACTTCTCACCCCCCCCCCCTGCACGATTTTGTTTCCACAGACGAGCATAGAAAAGCGAGATGTAGCTCTACCCTGACTTTTTTTTTTACTTTAGTTACCATCGGGTACTGTCTTTCGTCATAAGCCCTGTGTATGCACGTGTATGCGTGCGGGCGTGCGTGAGTGCTTCTGCTGAAAAGTAACATGATCTGTGTTGTATACATTAAGTAGAGAAGGAGTCCAAACGCCAGTCTTAAGGACCCCAAATCACGAACAGAAGGCATGAAAAAAGGAGAAGGAAGGAAACAAAGTACACGAAAAGATCCCACTGGACTGCTAATCCTGACAAAGAACTACACCATCCAGAAATAATTTGTACTGCCAGCCTTCCCACACCTGGTACACGTACACAGTGCACGTGCACGTACACAGGTCTACAGAGCGACGTGTTCTTTCATTACTCCACCCGTTAACAAATTTTGTGCCAGACTATGTCTTCACCAAAATCTGAAACCTGCCGGTTTCTTATGTACACCACACGACGGTCATTTGTATTACCATCGTTGGATGTGATTCATACTGACAAATGCCGGCTTTTAATTAACTGCCATTTTTCGGCGTGAATCACATGCAACGATGGTAACACAAAGAGCTGTAAGCTCATAAGAATGGTCGCCATGTGGTGTATGGTCGATGGTTCGCGCCCCCTCATACCTATAATCTAAAGTAGTTGTGTCCTAGGCGAGACAAGATCCCACAAACCTCACGGTCTTCGTGACAAACTACGCGCTATACACTGCCCCCCACCCCACCCCACCCCACCTCTACACAGAAATTTAGTTTTTTTTCTCAAAACTTTAGTCCTTTTCACACTTGGAATCATAATGTGAGAAGTTGACACCATCTAACTGCACTCCAGCCTCGCAGTTATAATATTAATAACTAAAATTTTGCAAGGTTAGTCAGAGGAGTGAGGGGAGAGGGTGGAGTCCCTGGCATGCAAATTGGAAACTGACGAGTTGGTTTGAACGTGTACTGGTCACGTGACGCAGGCCATTCAAGACAAGAACTAGCTGCTGGAGGTCTAGGTCAGCTGCACGTGCGTCTGCATTTCTTCGAATACTGGATGAATCGACCTACCAGGGCTTCAGTGGCAGAGGCTGTCGACAGATTTGGAACTGAGCCGCAAGAGTTAACTTTTTCGACGTCAACGAGTTAACGGTGGGCGCATCACTGGCAGAGACTATATAGGGTCGCGCCAGCGGCGAGCTGAGGCCGGGCCACTGAGCACCATCATTGTCCATCGACAATGTTTCAGAATTCCAGAATCCAGTGACGCCCTCGGTGGTCTAACTTTATTTTGGTGGTCCGCTTCCGAGGCGGGAGGTCGATGGTTCGCGTCCCGGCCGTGTGATACCGACAATCTAGTCGCTGCCCTGCCAGACGCCTGGAACTGCGTCTGGTACTAGAACTGGTTAGCCCGGGGTCAGTATTAGGTGGATGTTAGATGCCTTCCACATAACGAAGTATATCCGCTTGTGTAGCGAACATTTCGTCGGCAAAGAGGGATCCAAACGACCGCTCGTCACTTTGCCGTCGTTGTTTCGATCCCCACCTCGTTTGCGACTAGGCGTTCAGCAACAGAAACCAACCAATCCAGAATGTAGCGCCCAAGAAATTTAACTTTTCGGATTTGCATTAGGCAGAAAAATAACTTTCCAGAACGGCGAGACCGATGCACAAATTGTACATGTACTGAAATTAACAGTATCCTTTAGGAATTTTAAGCCTTGTTTCCCACTAACTTCTCTTTGAAACAGACCCAGTTCTGATTTTTAAAAAATAATAATCAGATAACAGAATCCTCAGAGATGGAAAAAAAGAGTTGGATAAAGAGAAGAGGAGGAGGGACTAAAATGCTATACATCTGTCGCGTTATTACAGGGGGTTTCCCCCGCTGCGCTGCGGTTAGACACGTGTAGATGAATAGTACACACTATCGAACGAGCTGCACACAATGTAAAACATACTTTCAGCCTGCTTTTTAATGTTTCAGCTCGATTTTAACGTCTTGTCGATATAGTTTTTGTTTGGACTTCGTCTCTTGCCCCCGGCCGGAGTTCAGAGGGACCGTAAAAACTGTGAGAGAACTCGACGACCTTCCACAACCTGGAGTGATCGCCCCTGCAGCAAAGCAGCCAGCGTTTATTTAGCATGGAGCATTTCCTGTCTGTGGACATGACTAATGGTGCCGCCATTGATCTTTCTCGATCATGATTTAAAGGATATGGCTTGTTGCTTTTTCTGCATGCCTGTCATCCACTAAACTCTCTAGCCTTTATTTTTTCAGCACATGCAATGCTCCCCTCTCCTCATTCTCTTGTCAGCATCTCCCCTTTCCAGCTGTTCCTTTGTGCGTCTGTCCAAGTCGAAGGTGTGGAGAAATCCCTCGGGACAAAAGGCCAAGGACCCTTTTCGTAACTGGGCGAAGCTTTTTGTGGCTTTTCCCTTCCTTTCTTGTCTGCCTGTCTGCCTGCCTCCCTGTCTGTCTGTCTGCCTGGCTCCCTGTCTGCCTGCCTCCCTGTCTGCCTGCCTGCCTCCCTGTCTGTCTGCCTCCCTGTCTGCCTCCCTGCCCGCCTCCCTGTCTGCCTGCCTGCCTGCCTCCCTGTCTGTCTGCCTGCCTCCCTGTCTGCCTCCCTGTCTGTTTGCCTGCCTCCCTGTCTGTCTGCCTGCCTGCCTCCCTGTCTGCCTCCCTGTCTACCACCTGGTTCGCATCCTTTGAATACGAGATATTGTATTCATTTCTGCCTCCTCAACAGGGGCTGTAGCATGCTACAGTGCAGTCTGCCACGGTAAATCACCTACTGAATAAGGATCCGTCTGATAACACACACACACACACACGTCGGCAAAAAAGGAAAAGAAGAAAGCAGATCAACACGAGTTATTTGTTCAACAGACTGTCAGCCTGAAGATTGACAGATAATGAAATGTGGATTAGAATGATATTTTCGATCACTTGCTGACCAACTGTGTCATGAAAACAGCCTAAAAGGTAGATTACTTTCCGAGTCTCGTGTCCCGCAAGCTGTATAGCAAAACATATCAGTAGTTTCAGGGATACAATAAGTAGTCAAATGAGATTATACAAACACAAACTGGTCATCGTCTGAGTGTACACGGCTATGTTTCAGGACAGGCAATCAATGCTCCTTCGATAAAATCCCAGGGCAGGAATTCATTACACAGCTGCAGCCTAGAAGAGAGGAGCAATTGTTTATATACAACATGTAAGATGGAGAGTGTTGTCAGGGCTTGCCAGACACGCGGTTTCTATACACCCAACCAGCTGGATCGCTGAGATAAGACGTGATTCCACATCGACTGTAGGCGTCCTACGCGTGAATCATGATAATTTTTTTATACTAAAAGTAAAATCTGTCTTTCTGTCCTTGGAGATACGTGCACTTTCTAGACTAGGTGAAACCCGAACTTGAATTTACTGGCGGCTTTGGTTGTATCGTGAAGCCAAGAGAAGTCAAGTGGACCAAAAATAGCACTCAAAGTTCCTACCGCCCCCCGGCTCTTCACCACCCTTTCCCGCCCCCTCTCACCCCTGTCATGACACAGCCTTCGCTGCTGACGATGTCAAACAATGACTCTAACCTAACACACCAAACGCACGCGCACACGCACGCATGCGGGCCTACACTCATGCAACTGATTGAAATCGTTAGTGGGTGTCTGAGCGTGCACGTGGCTATACATCAATGATGAGCAGCTTGGTACAGAATAGAAAATTTATTAGGCTTTCGTGGCTAATATCCATTGTTACAAGGCTGTTCTCACTGAAAACAATATCAGTTTCAATACGACACCGCAGCAAGTGGCTTTCATCTTTCCAGGCTGCACATGCACAAAGAGAAATCTCATGGGAATTAAGCGATTCCATTCTGGTTGATTACGTTGTCAGGACAGCCCGGGTGAGAACAACCTGAAATTATTCACCTGCAATGAAATTCCACATCTGGTGCTAGTATTGCGACTGGGGATTACATGAAAATAAGAACTTCTTTATACACCAACAGTCATGAAATTTGTTTCCGCTATTGCACAATACTGAATATAGGTTAGCTTCCCCTTATCGTGTTTTTGTCACTGAATTACCACTGACGTAACGTGAAGTAACACAAGTTTGGCATGTCGGTGTCGTAACATTATCTTGAGTAAAGTAGGATTGGTATTTTTATATCCTAATGCCATCAGTGCGGCGCAAAATTCCCATGTTAACATTAAGGGCCATTTACACGATGCAATGTTTTCAGCTTTTAGCGCAATGTTTACCATATTTGGAGGTCGAAATGTTGACATAAAATGTTGCAAGGGCCCTCTCAACATTTTACGAGGATAGAATGCTGCGCTATTTTCTTGCAGGGGCCCAAAATGTTGCAAGTGTTTCAGCCAGTCAGAAGATTGTCGTACATCTAGTGCGGAGTAGTCTAGTTCCTCGCGATCATGACAGGTCTTAGATTATCAGTGAACTGGTCAGAAGAACAGACTTTCCAATCAATAGAGCTTTGGCTGCAGCATCCCTGGTTTTAGGATAATTCATCGCCGGATCACGTGATGATCATGTGACATGAGCCGGCGGGTAGAATGTTGCAGGTTTGTCGCACCGTGTACGCAGGGTGCTCGGAAAAGTTTTCTCTCAATGTGTTACGCTCATTGAGAGCATTGCACCGTGCAAGCAGCCCTTTATACATATCTAAATGTTACCGTGAGTAAAGAGGGACTGCTTATTAGTGTCCCAGTATTGTCTGGAGTCGAGCAAGCCCCACACGTTGACGTCACAAGTAGGCCCTAACTAATGCTGTCTATTAAATAAAGTCTGAGACTCAAATGGGAATGTCATAAATGATTAATGTTATTCCGAACGTAGAACAAGTAGCATATTCATATCCTAGTGCTATCTGGAAACAGATGCTTCGACTCTTTCTCTTTTATCTCACAACTTCACCACTTATCTGTACTCATAGAATTTACATGGGTCGTTCTTTCAAGAGAGGCACCTGACCTCTGTGCACTAGGTCCACTGCAGAATGCCAGACACACAGCTGAGCATCGGGGATGTGGACCGTAATTCAGTGTGTCAGAACTGAATTTATCGAGGTGCTATTGAGCGGCTGTCTCCCATCTGCTTTGATTTATGTGTCAGAGTGGAGCTTATTTCTGTCAGAACGTTTTGGCATGACTGGGAGATCAATCAAAGAAACTCTTCCAGCTCCAGCAAACACAAGTATATCGCGCTCAAAAGAATTGAAAGACCAGTGCAAACTGCAAGCGGTACGCGATGCCCAAACAAACCACTAGTCACAATGAAGCTGATATGTACCTCATTCGTTAATGTAACGACAAGCAACAGATTCAATGGGCTACTTTAACTGCAACAGCCACGAAGGACACAACCCATGGATACAAACTTCAGAGTAGGTGCAATACAGAATAATGTGAAAAACGTGTGTGCCTTCCACTGGCCTGCACGCAAGCAAGACTGTTTTCGCATGGACGGGGCCAGTGTCCTCAGAGTCATTTGCGGAATCGCCTGCCATTCCGGCTGAAGCAAAAGAAGCATCTGGTGAAGGAGGAATGCGCCTGGTCCCATTGCCTGCAGCGCTGGCAGTACGAGCCGGAGGGGCTGGACAAATTCATCCCTGTAGATATCGCCAGTGAGGGTGCCTTGTACACGTTGCAGGTGTGTTCAGTAGGCCATTAACATTCGTCCCCAAACCATTATGGACCCACCACCAAACGGTTCACGCTCCCTGACAGCATCATGATAACGCTCATCCTATTACCTCCAGACGCGGATTCTGCCATCACGGAACGATCTAGCAAAGTGGAACTCACAGGTCCCCCACTTCTCTACGAACAGCCCTTACCTCATGGACGTATGGTGATGGGAAATATGGAAGTGAGAGGATACAGCAGGACTTCCTTTATCCACCTTTCATGTATTGTGTAATAAAGAGGGTGCCTTCTTTAGCTGTTGTTCCCACTCCACCCACACCCCTCCATGGGGACCTCTTATCCAATCGTGTATGATGATGGGAAATATTGAGGCGAGAGGTTAAGCCGGTTGGGAACAGCATCCTATTACACTCAGCACGTGCTGACATGGATTGACTAGGTTTGCTAGTTTTCAGTTTGTGTGATTGTTGCGCTTGCTAGCTGGAATATATGGTTAGAAAAGTAAACTAAGGAAAGGTTACATTTTTATTTCCGTATGTTTAGCTAGCTGTTATCTTCCTGTTCATGTTCTGTTGGTTCCTCAGAGGGTGCAGTAGCTGGATCCCCGTCCGGTTGTCCTGACTACGGTTACGTCATTAGCGTCGAGCACTGAGCATAGGGTCTCCAGATAAAGATGAGTGGCTCATTATTATCAAGATGCCAGGACGATGCACAGCCCGTGAAATGGCCCCAGCTCATTGCAGCGGCAGCTGTAAACCATGAGGCCAAGCAAAGTAAATAGCTACAACATGGCCTACTGGGGCAGACAGTCGCTCATGTGATTGAGAGTGCAAGACCCGTCCCGTAAAATAGCTCTTTCCGACTGCATGTGCCTCTACGTGATGAACAGAAAGCATTTAACGGAAAATATGATGATAGAGACCTTCTCGCCCCCCCCCCCCAAGACGTGAATGCCAGGTTTTCTTTGGCTGGGGTGCTTGAGCGCTCGCGTCTGGTTATCTGTTCACAAAACGCGCCTTACGGTTCCTCCACCTTGTGCGCGTTATGCGTGAATTTTGACGGGATCGCGTCATAAGCGGCGTGCCCGTGGGACTGTACAACATTGGTTATACCTCACCATCTCCTCACCCCGTGGGACTGTGCAACATTGGTTATACCTCACCATCTCCTCACCCCGTGGGACTGTGCAACAGTGGTTATACCTCACCATCTCCTCACCCCGTGGGACTGTGCAACAGTGGTTATACCTCACCATCTCCTCACCCCGTGGGACTGTGCAACAGTGGTTATACCTCACCATCTCCTCCCTCTCTTGGAATGTGAGCGGGAACAGTATCAATCCACGAGGGAAAACTCCTCCACCCTTCAAAAAATAAATAAATAAAATTATGTGTGTGGGTGTGTGGGTGTCTCTGTGTGTGTGTGTGTGTGGGTGTGGGTGTGTGTCTGTGTGTGTGGGTGTGTGTGTGTGGTGTGTTTGTGCGTGTGCGCGTGTGTGTAGGTGTGTATGTGGGAGTATGTGTGGGTGTGGGTGTGTGTGTGTGGGTGTGTGTGTGGGTGTGTGTGTGTGGGTTTGTGTGTGGGTGTGGGTGTGTATGTGTGGGTGTGGGTGTGTGTGTGTGTGTGCGTGGGGATGTGTGTGGGTGTGGAGGCTTTGATTTTGGGTCTTTAGTGGTCTCCCGTCGCATTTTCAATCTAACGAATATTTTTACAGCAAGTATTCAAGAATTTCAAAAGACCTATGCCAGTATATCACCCAGTATATCACCCAGTATATCAACCAGTATATCACCCAGTATATCAACCAGTATATCACCCAGTATATCACCCAGTATATCAACCAGTATATCACCCAGTATATCAACCAGTATATCACCCAGTATATCAACCAGTATATCACCCAGTATATCACCCTCTGGATTAATACGCGTCGTCTGGTTCCCTCACCTTCCAGCCCAGCCTACTTCAGCATTTTGAAGCTTCATGTATATGTCCCCCACCCCCACCCCACCGATTTGTGATTTGGGAGGCTGAGCAACAACTACGTGTCTGCCTATACAAGAAGATGATGTCAAATCAATATTTTTTCCCAAGAGTATCATGAAACACAATTTGTTTGGTGCGCGCCGTGAATTATTCAAACCAGTATTTAATAAATGTTTTAGCAGGGTTGACACCTCCCAAATGAACAGGGGAAAACTGGAGGGGCTGAGGGTGTGAGAAAACATAGCGGGAAAAAAATGCGAGTTGATTGGTTCGAACGAAATAAAATAGTCACGCCTTCCCCTCCCGTATTTCTTTAGCAACCACCACCGCTCCCACCCTCTCACTCCCATGTTAGCTTTCGTGTTTGGTTTGGACATGACATCATCGGAGCCCATGCATGACCGCCGACTGCGAGACAGCTTTTCGGTCAGATGTTTTGGATTTAATGGCCTAGCTTTGCCCTCTGCAAGGTCTCACATGAGCAGGGTTAGAGGTCAGCTAGCCTTACCAGACGTGGCATACACAGTACCAGCAGCTGTTTGCCAGTGGGTGCAGGTCAGTATGGCCAGTCCCAACAAATGTAACAGCTCGAGCTTTTTTTCTGTAATTTTTAACACCCATTCGCAGAAGCGAGCGTAGCTTTAAAAAGACGACTCTACATTCTGTCAGCAAATACACTGCGTGTGATTTCACTCAACAGGCAAAGAATTAGAGACACGGCTGGAGCAAGTGCGCGAGCATTTATGTGCCGTTTCCACAGAATTCCTCCCCCTTCCTTCCTCTCCCCTCCCCTTTCCAATATTACTTTTCTTTCATCCTCCTTTTGACCTTTCAGGCCGCTCTCCAAGCAGCCAATTATTTTCCACCCCGAAGACAATTCGCTGACCCGACTGACACTTGGCCTACCCTGGTCTCCTTTGCACAGCCGCATGAAAAGTTTCCGTTCTGAAATCGAAACACTTGACTGAACGTCAGACCCAGTATCAGCAGACGACAACAAAGAGGTACATCGCCGACCACGCTCATTGGATGAGGAAAACTTGATCCTGCCGCACTGCGGAAATTTGTTTCATTTCCGGACAGAACAGACAACGCCATCATCTGCACTACCACCGCCACCCTCGGCATTATCAGCGGCGCTATCGTCATCATAATTATGGATTCTGTACAGACAGACCGGCCTGTCTACACCCAACAAGAGAAGGCTGTCGTCTTCATAATTACAGATTCTGTACAGAAGGACCAACCTGTCCACAGCCAGCAGAGTGGGCTTGAGGCAAGTTTAGGAGAGCAGGAAAAAACTCACAAATGGGCAGAAAACAATATGACATGCCCATTTCAAAATAACATCAGAAAACCCTGAACATTAACCCTAACCCACGATTCTAACTTCTCACCAAAACTTTCCGAGAGCGTTTAAAAACCGAACGTACTTTCATGCGGCTTTGCTCCACGGAGGACGCACGAGCAAAGACTTTTAATGAAAGCTTGTATTGGATTGGGTTAAGTAGACATGTTCTGCAGAATTGTGTTATGCCATGCTGTTCCTTTTTCGTAATGATAGGAATGCGTTGCTGTGGCTAGTCGAGACTGTTGCATGCAAACCTGCACAAGTCAGTGGCAGCACGCGGAGAAGACACCAGGGGAACCCCCAGCGGTAACCCCTCGGGAGAGGGCGGGGGTGGGGGGGTGGGGAGGTTTGTCTGGAGGACAAGCACTCTCAGGAGGATCTGCCAGCCACATAGAGACGCCACATAGAGACGCCACATAGAGACGCCACGTTGTGCTCAGTGAGGTGGCCGAGCTGATAAGTGTGGATTAACATTGCTCGCAGTGTACAACAGTTGAACCTACCCCACTGTCACAGCAACAAGACAAACAGATAGTCCTGCGGCTGAATCGCTGTTCCATAGTCGTAAACACAAGAAAAAGTCTAATCAGCAGTCAGCGATTTAATTAGAAAATATGTACTATACAGAAGATAGTTATAAGGCAGAAAGATAACAGATACCACAGACAGCGTCCGGTGGCAGACACCAAGAACAGTTTTTAACAGTCAACTCCCAGACAGTTGTGACACTTCAGGCGATAGATGTCTCGTCTTCTACCTGCTGCTGTTTGTCGTTGGAGGTGTTTAGCCAACAAGACTTCAGACAACGAATAAGCACCGTACCGCAACTAGATAATCAGTGTCACTAGGGATTTGACGATAACTGCTGCTGTCGCTCGCGAAGAAGCATGTGAGATGCATCTCGGTTAACTCCCTATATTCTTTGACTTCGTCTTTCACAACGGGTCCTGGAGGCATTCACAGGCAGTGTGTAGAAGATACGTGCCAAACATCGCTGCAGCGAGGCAAGTCTTACCGCTAATGCAGATTAGCCTAATCATGGCTGTCTGGTGTCATCTTGCCTCAAAAGTTACCGTGTTGCAAGGAAATTTTCATCTTTTTTGTTACTGACGCATTTAACTATCCATTCCCTGCACAAAAGGATGCTTTTTATTTTCTTCTCCGCGTTTATAGTTGCTACCGCCAGTTATCTGATATTTTCACTCATCGAATCACAATCGAGTCGTGAAGGGTATACGTGTCACGTTTTCTGGGAGGATCTAGTTCTCCTCAAAGCTCGTCTCATCTTCTTTACCATCGATTCACAATACAATGCAGGCGCGAAAGACGAGGTTTGGGTGACCTGTAGCCCGGACACTAATGCAAGACGGCATTTTGTAAGTAGCATCAGCTCCTAGAATGACCCACTCTTCCTCCTCAGACGGTAATCCGTCAGGACGCCAGCCCCTTACAACACGGACAAACCTTTTACGTCGCCTGCATTTGCACCTGCATCAAATCCTGGCCACTAAAAACAGCCGCCAAGAGCGTCTTCAGTCTGATGGTTGCACGAGCTGGGATTTCCTGGGCCTGAGAGGAGAGGAGAGTGAGGGGAGATGAACGAGGGGGAGAGAAGAGGATGTTGGTTCTACGTTCTATTTGAATGATTATGGCCTGCAGGCAAGTCCTCGTGTTTGTTTTGCTCCTGCTTTCTACACAGCATAAACAAGCACAAACATGCTCGAATTCAGAGTTAATTGTTGTCTGCGTTTTACACGCAAAGAACATATAAACATTTCTTTCATGCAAAGATCTTTCGCTGGATACAGAGACAAACAAGCAGGTGCTGAGAGTCTTTCTACCCCTCACACAAGATAACAGGATGTTAGTGTTTTCAAGCGAGAGGCCTTTGAAGTAAAGCATTATTCTGTTAGGCTTTGGAACGAATATAAATCCAGAGTAAAAAAGACTACTTTTTCAGCCCAAACATAGGGACATTACAATGTAATCCAACTGTACACATTTATTTGTGCAACAGCTAAATTATAATTATATAGAAGGTACGCTGGAATAAGTTTACTGTTAGCCATCTGCTCGTGACTCGATCACCCTGGGACCACCATCTGATTTACCTCCCCTTGCTAACTGTGGGCATCTAGACAGACTGCTGTTATGAAATTACCCACCATCACCCACAAAAACCAGAGGAAAGATACTCAGAATATTGCATATCACACGAAATGAAAGCTGGCCTTTTTAAACCTAAATATGCAATTATTTCCAAAATCTCCACTTGGTTTTCTGAAGGAGAGGTTTACAGTACGATTAAAAGCAAACAATGACTTCAACCAACAAACTATGTATAAGCAGTCAACAAACCAACCAGCCAGCCAGCCAGGCAACCCACACCCGCAAACCCAGCAAACCAAAAGCGCCCTTTGACATCAACACCGGCATATGGAGATGTACCCCGAAAATAGATCCAATACTGTTGGGTTTGTGTGTGGTGGGGAGGGGAGGGGATGGTGTAATAATGATGCCTGACACAGTATTCACTTTTATGATCGCAGTCTTGACTCGCAAGTAGTCATTTGTGCGGCTAGCTCCACATGTAATAACAGAAGACGCCTATCAGTCGAAGAGTCCAAAGCTACAGAGAACACATTCCAGCGTTGAGAGAGTTCTTGGTGCTGTAGTGTCGAACATTCAAAGTAAAATAGTTTAATATTTCAAATTATTCTAACGTTGCTTGATCAGCGTGTAAAACCAGACGCCTCACGCTCTTTCTGAAATATTTACGTTTCTTCTGTGTTCCGTCAATGCAGTATGGCGTCAGACATAAGCTTCTGCACTGCCAAAAGTGGTGGCTTTACACAAAGATAAACATGTTTATTATGCCTGAACCTACACGTGCATTCGTGATACCCCACACTTCTGTATTTAAAGCACACTATATGGGAAGCGAAGGCTTCAGTTTTACAAAGACTGCATTTGCATATGCAGATTTTTCCTTTTGCACTATCGTCTTGGGGGCAAATTTCTAGCGTAAACACCAAGCCAGCAAACAGAAGCAATGCCCACCGGACACGCACGGCTGTGCACGCATAAAAGGTAACGTCGATATTCTAGTCTTTGTCAGTCCACTCCAACGATCCGGAGCAGCCCTGGAGACGGCAGATAACGATGTCATATACATTATGCATGCTCGTGACTCTCAATATGTTCGTGCCAGTGCAGAAAGTGATTGGTCACCGGGCAAAAAAACAGTTTTTTCCGTTCTTCTCTTCATAAAAAAACCACGAGACAACAAGAAACGTCTTAACTTTCAGGCAGGCGACATGTTTGATTGAAAGATCGTAATTTTTAGTGGAACGGACGACGGGTGACAAGTCAAAAATTCCAAGAAGATTTTTGCAGGCCAACGGGAAGAGTGCGTGGTTCCAGACTACTTACGCTCCTACTGGAAGAGTGCGTGGTTCTAGACTACTAACGCTCCTACTGATGAACCAAAACGCAGCATCGCGGTTGCACGAGTTTGTTAAGAGCCTTTCTCAACCAGACGACTTTGGGTCTTTATTCACTGAACTGCTATTAGTGGCTGGAATTTTGTTTCTGTCCTTGATTTTTCTAACTTCGCATGCACTTTGGGATTTTCCTTTTCACATGCCAGATCTAGACCGTTCTCTATTCGTAGAAAATGACCGTTGAACCTGATAGAATAAAAAGAATACATTTAAATCATTCTCAAAATAATCTATGTTAATATTGAAATATGTTCTTCACTTTGTTATTATCGTCGACATGCACATTATCGCATTCTTCTGCAAATACATACATTTGTCGATTGTCGTACACAATTCTCGAAGTCTTTGTCAGGTCAGCAGTCAGTCTGCCATCACTCTCGTCTCACAGTGTGCATGAAACCCAAAGATCACGCGGCGTCACACACACAAAAAGTTATAACTGAGCCAAAAAAAAAAATGCACGTATACAAGAAAGAGACATGGGAAGAGACGAGGAGAGCGCAATTACAAAGGAGAGACAGCGAGAGAGAGAGAGAGAGAGAGGCGAAGGACAAAGCCTAGACTTGTAATCTCTAAGTTCTAAGACATTTATGGAGGCGAAAGCTGTACAAAAAAAACCCTACAGAGTGTCCACTTCAAAGCAGTTCGCTTAAAAAACGAGACTTTCTGGCAGGTCTGACAAGAAAATAACCCAAGCTTCAATTTGCACGAGAGCCAGCCTCCCCTCCCCGATCCCCTCCAACCCCAGCCCCGACACAAACAGCAGAAAAAGCGAGTCCCGTGGCCGTTGGTGGCACACTGGCGGCCTTGGAGTAGAGGTAGGCAGTCGTGTCAACGAGGGCTTTGGGCGGACTGGCCTGACGCCCGCCTGTGACGGGGGCCAAGCGTCAGCCAGTAATGCTTCTGCCAGCAGTGTGTTTGGACAGTCACAGGCTCCTGTCTCGGGCTGTGTGCTTTGTGAGAGCTGGCGAACACTGTCAACAGGCTTGAAAGACAGACTTGCAGGGGACATGCGGCTCCCTCCCCCCTCTGTCTCCTTGTTTTATTTCAAGGGCTCTGATTCTTTCTTTTCTTTCTGCTTTCAGTTGTTCCATCACATCATTTCTCCCTATCATGTGAATAAACTCAAAGGATTTTTGAAGTAAAACACATGATTGTGCGCGTATTGTCTTATAACCACTGGTTTGTCTGCTAACCCATTTATTTTGCGTGTCTTGCAACAAATATGACTATAGTGGTTTATCCTGTAGCCAATACGACATGTGCCCTATCTTATATGATTCGTGCACTATTTTGTAACCACCATGACTTATGGTGGGTATTGTAGCCTGCATGGATTTGTGACGTGTCGTTTAAGCAACAATGCACGGCAAACGGGATGAATGGCGTGCTTTGTAACCAAAACAATGCATTACGTTTCTTGTACCCAGCATGTTGTATGCCATGTTATGTGATGAACATTAAGCCCGGGGCGTCTTGTGACAAATATGAAGCATGGCGCGTCACTTAACCAATATGAAGAATGGCGCGTCAAGTAACCAGTATGAAGAATGGCGCGTCAGGTAACCAATATGAAGAATGGCGCGTCACGTAACCAATATGAAGAATGGCGCGTCACGTAACCAGTATGAAGAATGGCGCGTCACGTAACCAGTATGAAGAATGGCGCGTCAGGTAACCAATATGAAGAATGGCGCGTCACGTAACCAATATGAAGCATGGCGCGTCACGTTTCCAATATGAAGCATGGGGCGTCTTTTAACTAATATGATGCATGGGCGTCTTGTAACCAATACGAAGCATGGCACGTCATGTAACCAACATGATGTATGGGGTGATTTTGTAACCCATACTATGCGTGGCGTTTCTTGTAACGCACACAGTTCGTGGTGTGGTTTGCAACCCATACAATGCCTGACGTGGTTTGTAACCCACACAATGCGTGGTGTTTGTCGTAACCAAAGCAATGCATAGCATGGTTTGTAACCAACACGATGTAAAGCCGCTGTACTGGGACCTCAACAAAATGTGATGTGTGTTGTTCAAAATGGCCGGCGCTGTCGGGCGTTACGAACTTTTTTCTTTATTGTGTGTGTCTGTGTGTGTGATGGGGGGGGGGAGGTTTGCTTTAAGAGAGACGAAGAGCCGACACAAGCTGATTGATCATCGGTGGAGAAGGGTTTGGGGGCAGTTCAGGTTGATTTTTCTTTTTTCGTGTTCTTTTTTACTGTGGTACGTAAAGAGGCATGCAGCAGCAGATATTCTGGTCACAGCAGGGGGTGGGTGGAACAGTAGGGAGTCAGACGGACAGATCAGTCGATGTGCTGGTGTTCCTAGTGCGCGTTTTTACTGCAGCATTTTAACAACTTCATTTGCTCTCTTCCTAACAGACAAGCGTCACCGACAATCGGCCGATGCCACTATCACGCTGGGTCTTCCTTTCTTCCACTCGCTGTGTAGGAAGGCAGAAGGCAAGAAAGCAAGTACGCTTCAACGTCGTGGATAAGGTTTGTAAGAGAAACACCCCCCGCCCCTAGTGGGGGGGGGGAGGAAGGTGCGTCCTTCTGGCGCTTCTTACAGCACCCAGACGAAGATGGCGGCCAAGCGTCCTTCGTTATTCCCTCTTTTTATGTTCAACGAAGATTACATCTGAAGCCGATGTAACAAGATTGCTTTTAACTCAATGTTGGTTTTAGCGTGCACGCGCAACACTAAAATTTCTACTTGCGCCAAAATGAACTGGTAGACAGCAGAAGCAAAAGTTTAAAGTTAGCCTGTGCATGGTAGAAGCCATCCAGTTAAACGTTATCTAGTGAAGGAAAACCGTATCCTTTCCGGAGAAAATTCGTTTGTCATCGGTACAACGAGCTAAAAAACACTCAGAGAATACGTCACGCCGACGTCTTACACACAAAGATCGACCGACGATCACAATGGATAACCGTAAGTAATCTACAAATAACTATTCCCGTTGGACAACCGACAAATCAACATTTCTGATGTATACTTTCTTCTAACCCAGTTCAATACCGACGTTCAAGACAACTATCTTTGAGTTACGGTCGTGTCTTACTTTCCTACACTTTACGTAAACTCACTTTCCCGATGCTGGACATGAATACCGCAGACGCCACGTCTCTCAGCTCCACAGTCTCAGCACCGGTTCGAAATGCACGAGTTCCTTTCCCGACTGACAAGAGTCACCCCTGTTGCAGCAGCCTGCTGGTTCTCTGTGTCCACGTCGCGGATAACGGTCGTAGTCTTCTGTAGTAACTACCCCAGAACTGTTGGGTGTATTTGGCCTTCGTAGTTGGCGGTCGGCTGCCTTTATAGCTCTCAACACGAGCTTGCCCGAAAAACGCGAATAGGCTTTCTACCCGTTCGGGGTGGTGGGCTGTAGCCCGGAGGGTTGTTCACCCCACCTCCCACCCCACCACCTCTCGGGGTGACGGGTCAACCGGAGGACGGGGGCGGGTTACCCTCGGCTCTACCCCGAGCACCTCCCTCGCTCCACCGCGCTCTCTCCCGACTGGCTATTGCAGCGAGCCAATCGGGTCGATCGTAACCAATTGCTCTTTCTCCTGATTGGTTAGGGCAAAGAGACGCCAAAAATCAAAACAGGGAGGGAGGACAAGAGAAACACAAAACATCAAACGCTCAACGCCTTTGATAAAATAGCAAGTAGGAAAAACGTTGAGTTCAATGCAGCAAGGTCTGCCTAATCCATAGCAAATAAGCCAGGGGAATGGAACGTGCACCAACACGTGGCTAATCGAGGTGTATAAAGAATAGTTTTTTCCTCTTTCGACAACCAACACAGGCAGGGTAGCGAGGCCACGGCGTGACCAACGTGCGCACAGTAATCAGGTCCCACGACTTTTTGTAAATGGAAGAGTAGGTGCAGAACATTTGTTCTTTTTTCGATACAGTGTGGCACCATGAAGACAAACAGGCGAGATTTTATGGTAAAACATCTGGGAAATCTAGCTCTATGCTAGATTTTATGTGTCTCCGGAAAAATAACAAATGAGGTCGCGAAATTCACGTGGTGGAGAGACTAGACTATCACACGCTTTTAGGTATGGAAAGTAAAGACGACCACTGAAATCAAGGAACAGACAGGCAGACACCCAGACAGACTATAAATAGTGAAAACAGGCAGACGCGCATACTGACAGGCCATACATAAGGGAAACAGACATTGAGACATGCAGACAGAGCATACACTAGCGAAAACACAGCTTTGTTGCTGCTGTGTTGCTGGTGGTGTATTGCTGGTAGTGTGTTGCTGCTGCTGTGCAGTAGGATTCAGACGATGAGAAATGAAGCTCCAGTAAACATAAAAAACATGCTATCGGGCTGAATATATTGGACTGATTTTTTCCCCCGAGAAAAACAAAGTGAGAAATCTATTGAAAGCCCCGACTACAATGACCCAAGTTTCTTACAGACGTGATCTACGAAGCCCACCTCTAAGGGGAAAACCCCAAATTAACAGGCATTGCTTAGTGTTTTCTCGTGCTTCAGTTTGGGTTGCGAAGACATCTCACATTTTAAAATCTCACTTGTTGACTGATCAAATGAATGATCACTCACCCACCCAAACTCACTCATTCACTCCCCCACTCGCTCGCTCACTGTGAGATAAGAAAAAGCAATTCAGAGACGTAAACATATGCCCTCGTGGCAGTTTGTGGATAGCATTGTGAACAGCAGATAAAGGATCTATTGATGCCCTGTCTCTGCGGTCAAGGGGTACCATTAGCGACTTCCAGTCTGAAGAGTTCCACCAGACTGACCGGAGATGCAGTAAGGGCTGCCAGCTTTTGGGGAGCCGGTGTCAACTGTCTGTCTGGAGCGATAGCCTCGTAATCAGGCCTATCTTTCAGCTTATCGTAAGGAACCTCGTGACCTCTTTTTCAGGGAATGCTGGGTGTAGTCTAAGACTTTTTCTGTCGGGTGTGCCGTGCGCTGGGATAACCGGTCTTATGTGTGATAAAAAGGTTGGTGACGTTAAATGATAGATTACAGATTGATGGTGCCGTGATTGGCTAATAACAAGATGACTGACTGGGTATGCGGCTGGTGGAAAACTTCTCTCTATATAACTTTTCGGCGATCGATCGACATTAATGTATTGGAAGCAAAAGGCAAATATCACGCAGAATCTGATTCTGGAGAGAACGGTCACAGCAGCGAGTAAAACAGAACACTTTGTAGTTGGCTATGCTTCAAGAATAACGTGATGCGTTCTCCGGGTCTTCGTTATTTTTCAGTAGTTCCTGACGATGTGGCTACCTGGCACCTGGCATCTGGCACCTGGCTGCTACCGAGGAGAAGTGGGGCCGCAGGAAGGGGATGCCTGGTAGGGGGGAGGCGTCGCTAGTGAGAGCATTAATGATGGCTGATAAAGCAAACAGGGCACGCACGCACGCACTGGGAGGCAAACATTCAAATGGACGGACGGACAGAGGGGCAGATTGACACATACCCACGCACGCACGTAGGTCTAAAGAGCAATTAGTTATGTATTTTATTGCTACTAGACGGAAACAAATAGCTCTAAAGAGCAAACAGATCTATGTTATCTGAGTATCTGAGAAACAGATAGGTCTAAAGAGCAATTAATTATATAATTATTATCTGACTACAAGACAGAAACAAATAGTTTTACTTGTAAAAAGCAATTAGTTATATATTATCTGACTACAAGACAAACAAAAAATTCGTAAGAGCTATTAGTTCTATACTATTAGACGACAATACAGAAACAAAAAGTTCTGAAGAGCAATTAGATGAATATTATCTGACTACAAGAAAGGAACAAATACCGCTAAAAAGCAATTATTTCTAAATTTTCTGAATACAGGACAGAAAC
>SMGT01001673.1:340775-351002 GCA_004794575.1 Lanistes nyassanus | reverse complement strand
AGTTATCGAACTACAAGACAGAAACAAATAGTTCTAAAGAGTTATTAGCTATAAGTTATCGAACTACAAGACAGAAACAAATAGTTCTAAAGAGTTATAAGCTATAAGTTATCGGACTTCAAGACAGAAACAAATAGTTCTAAAGAGTTATTAGCTATAAGTTATCGAACTACAAGACAGAAACAAATAGTTCTAAAGAGTTATAAGCTATAAGTTATAGGACTTCAAGACAGAAACAAATAGTTCTAAAGAGCGATTAAAGTTACTACATGGAAGCCGGGAGAGGGTAAGCGGAATTTTCACGGAAACACGTTTCATTGGTTGGTTTCTTTTTAAATGAACACTGAAGCAGACCGGCTCCATGCTTCATTTCTGGCCCGCCAGTCTTCACACTGTGTCTATAATGAACAGAAGCAAAGGAGACAAGAAGCCTTTGGGCTTGCGTGGGGTCAATTAAGTTTGAAGTTCCTAACGTTCTGCAGCAAAATTGCTGTACACGGGTTTTTTCCCTTCTCTCTCTTTCTCTGTTTTGAAATTAGGCAGCACAATGAAATTTAACGCCAAAGGGTCGCACATTTTCTGCAACGAGCGGTCTCCCTGGCTGTGTTTCTGTCCCCAAGCTCCTTTGATGCATGATACTGTAGTCTTCTTCGTGTTTGTCTTCATTCCGACACCCTCCGTGGACACGACAAGCTGCATATTGTGCTATAAATCGTTGAACGTTCTAAGCGCGAGAGTTATTGCTTTCTGCATATGTTTTATTTCAGCATAAAGGCATTGCAGGGCGGCTCGTGAGTGCATGCACCTAACTTCAAGCTTTGACAGATCGCGTTATCTCGAAGTCTCGACGTTATTTTTTATTCTTCTTGACGAACACGTTCTCTGGAAGCTAACCTCTGGCACGAAAGAGAACAATCGAAAATATTAAAGGGGCGAAAAAAGATTTTAAAAGGGGAAAAAAATTTTCCTGCGTAAATCTAGGGTTGTATTGGCCAGATTGAGATCGCGACATTTTCACAAAGACATTCCTTCCGTCTGGTAAAACTTGGGTAATAAAGGGAGGTAAATCTTTTGAAAGCCACTGATAAACCACCTGTTCGCTTGAATAAATGTAAGACACACAAGAAACTCCACACAGGAAAAGGAGCCTTTTGCGATCATTAAACGCATTTCACTCTACTCATCTTACGTACAAGATGCTCAAGGAAGATTGTCTTGTTGCCATTCGGGGATCTTATAAGGACTATGCACAGTGAATGTTCTCTGAATGAGAACCAAAAGGCGATTCATCCAAACACCACAAGCATTTTTAACGGAAATGGAAACGAAAGCTGTCGAAACTAACACGAATCTTGTTACTGAACCAAACGAAATCCAACTCCATTTCAAACCCTGTTAAAGTCTTTTCCAAACTTCCACCTATTTCGGAGTCGTCTTCACTTGGGTATTACATTCCAGATGGAGTGGTGAGTTAGGAACGAAATCAAGAGATCTTTGACCGCAGCTGAATTTGAATGTAACCGGATCCTGAACAGAGGAATGTGCAGATAAGATGAGATAGATACAGACATGCTGGGACTGATGTAGGAAAGGATTAGATTCGCACTGATGCAGACTGACATTGATGTAGAAAATTAGGATGGGTGTCGATAAGTTAGAATTGATGCTTACAAGTTGTCACTGATGTTGAAAAGCTAGGACGGATGTAGACAAGTTAGGACTGATGCAGAAAAGTTGTGGCTGATAAAGATAGCAGGGACTCATGTGGACAAAACGTGACCGTAAGAGAAAATAGACTGTCACTGAAGCACACAAAATACGAAGGACGAAGACAAGATTAACAGCTGCAAACCAGAAGGGACAGGCTGATTAGAATGGTACAGACAATGTAAATATATAATCTGGAGGATAACAAAGACAGGTGCAGAGTTTAAGACGGCTGTCAGAAGGATAACACTTGACTGCAACTGCGCATAACTTCTTGCATTTAAACTCCTCCAACCCCACCCCCCGTTGGTATGGAAATCGGGCTCAGCGACGTCATCCACATTTAGCATGCGTTTGTACATGCGTGCGTGCGTGCTTTCGTGAGCCTTTACGGGATGGCGGAAAGAAAGTAAAAAAATGAGGATGAAAGAAAAAAAATTCTGAACAAATAAGTGAATTAAAGAATGAATGCTTAAAATTATGTCTTCAAGTAAAATTCTTCTCTGCTGAAGTGGTCTCGAAAACCATAATTTAAAGACAAATTTGGACAAGCATGTGGGATGGATCAGCTTTTATTCAACTGGTGTTGAGGGGAGCGGGGCTACCCCCCACCACCACCACAGAGGAGAAAGGCGGGAGTTGAACGAGGTGGAAATAAAGATTGTGAAGACACGAGGAAAACGAAAGGCACGCGAGACAGAGATCAGTCCTTATCTGCCCCTAACAAGGCAAGCAGCACCAACAATTGCCCCAAGACAACATTATAGAAAATCAATCACTTGAAATTCCCTCCCAGTGCAATGTCCCTCACAGTACCAACTCCCTTCCAGTACATCCCCAGCGCGCTTCTAGTAGTTTCCATCCACACATTCCCACCCCACCTTCGTTTTACTCTCATCCCTATAGCCCCCCTCCCCCCCCCCCACCATCGCTAAATACCGACATTTTTTAACGAGACTCATGGGCACAGCAGTCGGCCAACGATATGTTCTAAAATCTGGTCCTACTTATTGGTGGATCGAGGTCAAGTGTATAAGAGTTACGGAATTTTAAAAACCTTTCTTTCTTCTTTCTTTTTACTTTCTTTCCTTCCTTCTTTTCTTCCTTCCTTTCTTTCTTTCCTTATTTACTTTCTTTCCTTTCTTAAATATTTTTTTCTTTCTTGGTGGGAGGGGGATCTAAAAAGCCTCAGGCATTTTCTCCTTTCTTTATTTCTTTCCTTGTTAGGCACCAAATGTTTAATAAAACGCAAACAAAATATTCGTTAATACTGAGTAAACAGTTTGAATCGATAACGGAGCACAAAGCGGCATAACATTAATTACGCTCTGTAGTAGAGCAGGGAACGCGACGAGAATCGTATACGCTGAACCAAAATGTGGTGCATCTGGGTTTTAAAAAAATACAAGCAAATTTTAATAATCGAATTAATTCAAAACGCGTATGTAGTCATCACGAAGACACATTCACGATATGCGGCTGAAACTATTAGGATCAAAGAATCTCAAACAAGATTTGAACTTTCATACTTCGAAGCAAGCTTGATCCTCATCGCTTATTCAACTGGCCTGCATCGCTTGTTTACCTGGCATGCATCGCTTGTTTACCTGGCCTGCATCGCTTGTTCATTTGGCCTGCGTCGCTTGTTCACTTGGCCTGCGTCGCTTGTTCACAGATTTGTTAAGCACCATTGTGGACCAACTAACACGGGCTAGTAACAAGCGCAGTTAATCATTTGTGTGAAAATTTCTTTCTGTGGTTACGCAGTATACTTTTCACAGCGATAAGAGAATTCTGAAAAACGCAGGGAGATTACACAAACTTCTGACTGGTTTTAAGAAGATTTAATATAACGTGTTACTATTAGTAACTTCATATACACTGTACTTTCCCCAGCATAAGATCCTACTTCGATCAGTCTCTTTTTTTCCAGAGAGGTGCGTGCCCCTGCTATTGACCAACCACAAAATCTAAGGATCGTCAACATGAAATTACAGCTCTTGCACTGGCCGTGTTCTTTAACCAGCGAGCGTAAAGCGTGCTTACATCAATCATAAACGAATTCCTTCCTTGTCCCAAGGGTTTCGTTTATGGGAAACGTAAGGACTATGTTTTGCAGGATATAAATGATAAATTTTGAATCATATTAGCATACAAAGATGTTTTGCTAATTTTTTTACAACCCAGTCAGCGCAAAGCAAAGAAGCATTTACAATGTGGTGGAATACATGAAAACAAACCAAGTTTACGATGACATGCATAAAATTAGGCAGGTTCACAAAGAATGATGCGGGGGTCGGGGGTATAATGAGCGACTACTGAAGACAACAAATTTTTTACGACAAATGAGAATTCTGGAAGGATGGAGGAAAGCCTAATGTGACAAATATTAAGACTAGTTCCGTACAGCTTGCGGACACGTTGCGACAAACTAAAAAGCTTGGGACTACTAAGACGAGGAAGGATAAACAAATATTTTAATTAGTGTTCACGAGCATGCCAGTGTGTGAGAACCACTTCGATAAGTGAAACAGAACATACGCACAAAAACGCGAGAAAACGTACAGAAAAACTAATATAAGGTTAGAGGCAGACATAAACGCTAAAATAAGAGTATAGACAAACTGAAAGAACAGCTTCACACTATAACAACTGTCGTCAAGAACACACTGAATAACACTGGCATGAGAATACAGATATGTAAGAAAATTTTACGAACATTATACATAGTTCTATGAAATACAGGTTTGAAGAAAGCATTGCTGATGTAGCAGGCTTTAACAAGTAACATACGTACTGACGTGCAAGAAGAAAAATTCCTACCTTGCGCTCCTCGCCCTCAGTTGAGTCGTAGTCAGCAGATTTGTCTCGGCTGCTGGACTCTGCTTCCTCCTCGTCCAGCGCCCTCGACACTCTCTCGATGGTGCGTAATGACCCGTTGGCCTTGACCTCTCCAACGACAAACGATTCGGTCGTATCCATCTGCTCCATTTTTGGCACCGTTGGAGCTCTTCTGTTAGTTGTATATCGAACACAAACCACGATCACAAAATAACAGGAGCCGAGTGCCAAAACCGAATTTGTCGTCGCTAGATCGACTTCCGAATTTTCGATATCTGCTGCCGAGGCAGAGACGTGACGTTGCGTGCTCACTGACAAAGACTGAAGGTTTAATTTGTAATTAAAGGTCCGGCAGGTAATTGTATGACGGCAGTGTCACTGTATTCTTCCACCGTGCACTCCTCACTGACCGAGTACCTGGCGAAGACTCGTGGGAGGGCGCGCTGGCTCACGGATGAACGCCTGGCGATTGGTGGGAAACTTCAAACCCAGGCGGTGACACTAGGAACCAGATGGCGAACTTGTAAGCCTGACGGCGAATTAGCTGACTGCGCAGATCTGACACAAGACACTGGAAACCGATGTCGGGTGTATGTTAGCGTATTTTATTATTGTTAATCCTTTCAGCTCACGCCATGTTAAATGTGCGTTTTCTCTTAATTTACCTTACACATGTGATCACCTGCCAAACAGTTTTTGTCTGCAACGGGAATATCACGAATCGCAGTCTTCACTAAAGAAACCAGTTAACCCGCCACAAATGTTGAAGTCTTTTTTTCAAGTTGCGTAAAAAAAATGAAAGGTAGAATGATCGCAAGTGCTTTTCTGGTTTCCGGGCCTTCACAGCCTGCTGCTCCGTACGTGAGTGGTTTGCCTAGCAAAACATATGGCCGACGTTTTGCGTGGCATCGCTGGCTGTGGGACCACAGTGGCTAGCCTCGCTAGTCAACCGATTTCCTGTCTCCTCCATCCCGAGAGCCGGGCTTTCCAGTGGCAGATTCGCGCGGCAAGGCGCAAGGCGAATATGAACCGCTGCTCTCGCTGCTGGCACGGCGCGCGCCCAGAAGAGCTGGAAGAGTGAGAGGAGACGCAAGCGATGGCCCCGAGGCAGTGCCGGTGTTCTCGCCTGTAAATGTCCGCGTGTCGCCCAAGGATTTGCGTCCTTCGAAAACAGCAGCACTGGCGCCGCCAGGGCATGCAGGTGTCCTAGCGGTCACGTGATGCGCGCGCAAGCTAGCGGTGGCAGACGACGCAAAATGGTGGGAGTCTGGTACACAGTGAGTGTCGCAGATGACCCGGGTGGTGTCGCAACACGAGGTACGCGTCCTCTAAACTCTCCGGGTGTAAGCAAACGCCTTTTCAGACACATTTTCGCTAAAGATCCTTTGGGAGTGCGAAGGATTGTCGGGTTTGTTCTGATGATGTTCGCGGTGCGCCAGTGAATGGGACGTTTAATCCCAAGATGTGTATGAAATGTAAGAGGTAAGGAGTTTAAAAGTCTATTTTAGTGACGATGTTTACCGACAGAGGAAAGAAGTGTAACAACTTTATTGTTAAAGTTTTCAGAGTGGTAGAGATTAGCATAAAGTTTATTCATAAGATAATATCGAAGTGCTTGTGGGAGGAACATATATTCAGAAGACCATCGATTTAGGATGTTCCTCATACTCGAGGCTGGCAGGGCAGCTCAGCATTTGTTAACAAAGCAGTGGTTTGACCCAAGATTCCGACTCGGCATAAGACACTAAACAAACAAAATTCTCGTATATAGACGGAAAAAGAATAGGGGAAGACAGGTTAATTTCTTGCACTTGCTAGTTGTGATTCTAATTTTGAAAGTATAAAGATCTGCATTTGGAATGTGCAGATAGATCGACAAACACATTCACTACGAGCCGGTTTTGAGAAGCTCTTACCCTGACGCTGTTACTACTGAAACGGTTATTACATTACCAAACGGGCAGTTTGGCATTCCGCTATCCCCAGCCCCAGGAAGACTAATTTCATTACTGTAAAAGGTTATGCAACAACAAAGAAAATCATGCTAAGGGTTCAGTGTTGCGCACCAGATGAGTTCTGTGCTGATTCCAGCTCATTAATAATGTTGCATACAGCACTTCGGGAACCTGATGAGACTTGCTTCACACAGGAACCAGAAAGCCTCAAGCATTTAGCGCCATGAATTGAAGGGCGCGGAAATAGTAACGATTTCAAGATTTTATTCATTCCTTCTTGACCCTAGAGGTTTATGTAGAAGTCTTCTTGGAGATATCATACCATACAGAACAATACATATGTATATACTATATACACACAATAACAGCTATAATCACTACGCCCAGAAGGGGAAAATAGCGGGAAAAAAGTGTTGGGAGTTATCTTAAATCAGCTTCTATTTTGCAGCTGAAATATTTCAGCCTGAGGAGCAGTTTTTTGTTTCTTGATGACAATATTAAATCTTTTCTGCATTTGGTAGAATAAAAAAATAGTTGGGAAGCCATTTATTTCTAACGTCTGAAAAATATCGACAAATGAACAAATAATGAAATTCATCGCCTATATCCTTCAAGTCACATTTTGCACAGATTCTTTCAGCTCTGCTAACGTTGCTATACCTCAGCCTGTTTACGGGAAACGAGGCCAAATACTTGGCCATTATCCAGCTGATGACTTCTGGGTCTAGGTCTTTGGGGTTTTCAAAATTCAAGGACACGGAGCTGCAGTTGGAGCACACAACAGCTTGACATATAATGATGAGCTCGTCCTCTAGAGATTCGGATAAACAGTAAAAAAAAGTTTTTAAATGGCATATTTAATTATGACGTAATAAAAAAAACCAGGACAGTGGCATTTTTCTCCAATAGTAACGTCAGATAACAGAAGCAGAAAAGAAAGCAATACTCGAGTAGGTATGTCAATAATCTTCTGGTGAGGTAAAGACAACACTACAGTGTATAATCAATAGAAGAGCTGGTATTCAAACGAAACCATGCAAATAATGATCCAATATTTGTGCGTGGGTTAGTGCTTGTGTGCGTGCGTGCGTTCGTGTGTGTGTGTGTGAGCATAAATACTTAGGTGAAGGGGACGGCCGAGTGGATACAACGCAGGTCTCCAAACTTGAAGGCGGTGGTTGGAAGCTGTGCACACCTTCCCCAGCTCCCCCAGCTGGAATGGTTACCCGACTCATGGGTCAAGGAAGGCAAGGCATGGAGAGGAGATGGGTATCGGCCTCACGATGCTGACCCACAGAAAAGTGGGGGTCTCAAAAACACAAACGTTGACCTTGACCTTTACTACAAAAAATGAACATTATTTTTGACATAAATTTCTTCTGCGCTCCTCGCAGACTCATCGACTCAAGCCCACTTTAAGATCCCACACCTTCCGCAACGTATAACCAGTAAATGACTGCTGATAGATTGCTTTAAATGAAAATCGCACTGTTCACAAAGCTGTTTGTACGTTGGTCGTGTTGTGATTGGACAAGAAGCAGAAAATGGGCCTGTCTGAAAAATATGTGGTGGTCTGAAATGAAAGAGACATGAGATCGATATATTGTCTTCGTCGGGTCCTGGCCAACACTCAGATCACCCACTGCCCGGCCAGTGTAGTATTTAGACCACAGTGCTTTCCCTGACGTCACTGTGATGACTATATACTTGTGCTCCGTTGGCAAATACCCGGAAGTTCCAGCACAACGACAGAATCCACTCGTATCCCGTGGCGGCCTCTTATCATAAATCTGTTGTTACAGCTGCTTCAGCCCGCCAGCTCCAACTATGATGAGTTTTTCGTTCTCCTTTCCCAAAAAAATTTCAAGAGATGCACTTTGTCATCTGTGAAGAAAGAGGAGCCGAGAGTTTTGCCAGTTGTTCACTTTAACGTTCACTTTAAGATACATCAAAGGATTAGCAGCCATCCTATCACCACCTACAAGATCTCAGCTCCCCACCTGACTGTTACGACGCGACAGGTTTTTTTTTCATCTGTTACCAGTCTGGTCTGCAGCTCTCGCGGAGTCATTTGAAGTTTCACATCGTGACATTGTCACTTGCCCGCTCTGTGCTTGTGACGTCACAACGCGTTTCACACCCCATCTTCATACCTGCGACCACTCACTCACTCACTCACTCACTCACTCACTCACTCACTCACTCACTCACTCACTCACTCACTCACTCACTCACTCACTCACTCACGTGCTTACGCACGAAATCGCACACACAAAACATTTTCCTCCTTATCGCAACAGATTCTGTAATGGTCAATGACAGGCCATTGATGATTTGAACTCGGTTCTAAGCAGAATAACGCCCTCTCGGGTGCCAGTGATAGTCGTTTGCTGCCGTAGTCTGCATGCAGATTATGCCCCTTGCTGGGAAAGTCGACCATAGGGACGCTTCATTACAGCAGTCTTCAAACTTTTATGACACACCTCTACACTCTGAGCACGTGCGAAACTCATTTAGCCACGCGCAGCTGTACGTCATCAGAAAGCCAGCCTGTGCGGGAAGGACGTGCAAGCACTGTCGTTTTTCTATTTTCCACCATTTCGCTGGCCGCGACACGGTGCCTTTTCCACACCATTAGTCCACAGGAAAACGAGGCACTGACAGCATGGTGCATTATTTAAAATACGAAGTGGACACGGTGAAAGGATGTGGGCGACAAAACTAGTGTTTCTTTTTTTTCTTTTCTTTTATTTTGCAACCGATGTCAGATCCACCCAACCCCATCCTCCATCGTGCTGGAGAGAATTTCAAAAAGGTTCATTTTTGTCATAGACAAACAAGACATATGCGAAGGAATGCACACGGTTTATCTCACTGGAAAAAAAGTAGGAGCCAGAAAAATGCACTTGTAAAACGGGACAAACAGCAATATCTCATGCTGCAGACATCCATAAACGTACAGATTCGTGCAAGACTCAATATTCAAGATTAAAACACTTTCCAGACGGAAATTCAGCACAGACGCAAGTCTGCGTTTGTGTGTGTGCGCGCGTGCATCCATGATCGTATGTGTGTATGTGTGGGAGTGTGTGTGAGTGCGGGCACGTGCATACGTGTTCATGCGCGCTTGTGCTCGCGCTCGCGGGAGCACATACACACATGTCTGTAAATAAATTATGACCCATTTCAGCATTTTTTCTTTTATTTTTGTTTATGCTGTCGCTTTCGCAGATAAAAGTACGCAAGGAAGATAACCGCTCTATTTCCTCCGCCCCACTTCCTCGCTTGTCCCGTGCGCAGTGTTCCCCGCCTTCCCAATGTTTTTCTCATCCACCCTCCCTCCTAGTCTCTTTTCTATTTCTTTCTTTCTGTCTCTCTGTCTTCCCTTGATCTTATCATCCCTCAATTTCAGCCGAGAGATTTACAGTCAACATGTTTACAGTCAACATGTTTGTTTTACGGGGAGCCGATCTGATCTAACTTTGACAATCACTAGTCTATTTTTTCCACAGTTCCTACTCGTGACACGAGGCAGGCGTTAGCAGACATGGAATAAAAGCAACAAGTGAATCCATTTAAACCTCTTGTAACAAGTAAAACCACTGAAACCTCTTGTAAAAAGTGAAACCATTTAAACCTCTTGTAAAACAAGTGAAACACTGAAACCTCTTGCAACAAGTGAAACCATTTAAACCTCTTGCCACAAGGGAAACCATTTAAACCT
>SMGT01001673.1:316937-328581 GCA_004794575.1 Lanistes nyassanus | reverse complement strand
GGCGAACGTTCGCGATGTTAGAGCTCGCGTTTGATGGAGTCGACCAAAGGTCGCCCTCCCACGACTGAGATTTAGCCAGCGGTTGCATATGACTGCACTATGGTATTTAGTTTTTTTTTTTTAATCTAAAGGTTTTCGATCTCAAAAACAGGACCAGCGTTTAAAATCCAGCATATAAAGGCGAATGTGTGTGTGTGTGTGTAGGCCGGAAAAGTATACTCTGACCTCTGACTTTCAAAGTGGTCACGCCACTGCGACGTCATCACAGAATATAATTGGCTATCCACTGCGCAAGTGTTGGATAAAAAGCTGATGTCAGTGTGTACATGCTTACTTCTGTGCCTGCAAGAATGCATATTCATTGTCATTCTTGTAGTTAAAGTCTTAACTAGAATAAATTGCACATGGGCTAATGCAGCGTCCCTATGTACCAAAAAGAGAAAACAATAAAAACCAGAATAAGAACCTTTTCTGTTCGATTGAAGTGAAGAGTTTTAAAATACAATACGCCCAAGACATCATCGATAAAAGCCTGGAGCAGAATTCGACTAACTCCTTATGTATGTTGCTCAGACATTACAGATGTTTGCTTGTATGACGTTTCACAAAGATTACATTCGATTCAGTGTTTTGCAGACTCCTGAGTTTCTCCTCGATTATTCTGCTGACGTAGGGAGCTGTTGATACCCAAAACCATCCTGCTTTTCTGCACTTGTGTGGGAACCCACAACTAAGAACGAGGGCTTACTTTTCTCGAGGCACATTTCAAGGTGTCATTACGTTCGTGCGGAGGCAATCATCTGGCACAGCAGGAAGAAGGCCGCAGATGAGAGTGATTGGATGATGTATTGACGAATCGAGCTGAGATTTCTATCTAGCTCTTACTCGGTGTAGTTTTTAACACGATTCACGTTTGGCATGGCACGTGAAAATGATTCGTGGAATCATGATTCGCTCTGATTCGAACTGGATTCGAGCCTAGCGCCTGCTCCAGACCTCGGGCGTGCTGCATGATTCCCGTTTCGTGATTCAGAGCGCGCAGCCAATGAAATAAACCATCGAGATCATATGATGCATCGACCTCGACCTTGATAAACGAGTACGCTAGAGCAGCCGGTCAGCTTGGAAACTTTCATATATAAAAGAAAAACAAGTGACTGGCGCTTGGAGGAAAATCCAAATTAAATTTAAAACAAGGGAACTGGACTAAGCTAGAACAGAACAAAGATGAAGACAATCTTACTAAACACCGCAGAAACACACCAGTTGCACGTCATTTCAGTACACCCCCACACACAGCCAACAACATGAGGGTCTGTGGTATCTGGAAAATGAAGGGAGATTCCATTGACCGTAAGAATATGGAATCCTACTTCATTACCCATTTTGGTACCATGGCACCCACAGGATTCATCCTCAAACACTGACTCTCCCCCTCCTTTTCCCTTAACCCCCTCACCCCTCTTTCCCTCTCTTTTACTATTTTCTCTCATCTCCCACTCTCTCTCACACACTGAAGCCCCCTTACCCGCGCTTTTCTCTCTGTCTCTCCCCGCCCACTCTCCACCCCCACCCTTTTCTACTCTTTCCTACCCACCTTGCGATTGGCTGCCCCTCTTTGACCCCTCTTACTCACTGCCCCTTTTTCATTTTCCTGCCATCCAGCCCATCTACTGCAGCTAAGTCTTTTTCTTTTTGTTTTTCGTTTTTTCGTCGTTTTTGTGTCGTCCTGATGAAGGGGTAGTGCCCCGAAAAATGTAGATTGTCTTTGTCTTTGTCCTGTTCTAGCTTGGTCCAGTTCCCTTGGAAACTTTCGATTGAAAATACTCTTATTTTGATTGATATGTCAGGCTCGTGAGGCTTCATGGGATGTTAGACATAAACCTTATCGAAATCAACAAGCGAAGAAAGCGCAGTGGATTTCATAAATCAATGAATTCCGACCTCTGACCTACATACCTAAACAGCTTCGAAGAAGGGAAACAACTTGTGGATCTTGCTAGCTGCAGGGAGAGAACCTGTGTACTGTTTTGCTGTGTTCGTGGGCTGCCTGTTTCGACTGTGTGCTATAGCATTGCAGCAAAGCAGGTTTCGCACAGCAAGAAACGACACTGATTTTCAGAATCATGAGTAATGAAACAGCGATTCATGTTTCTCATGTGGCATTGCCTTTAGCGAATTCCTTGTTCCGGCCATGACAGCCTTTCGACGATTACCTTGATCCATCTAGAATGGAAGGTGATGTCGGCAAGATCATTGCGTTAGTTTTTAGCATTTTGTCCTGCACACACCACTAGGCAAAAGTTCGCTAAAATGACATTTTTCATGGACATACGTCGCCTTTCCTTAATGCGTAACTGCGTATATTCGGTTAGGGCGCACTTGGTGAACTTGCCTATATTACTTGTGAAGAGCAATAGAAGATATTCGTAATTGAAGAGTGGTGGCAAGGGACATAATGAAAAAAAGACGTAGAAGACAGGGACTAACATGGCTTTATGTCATGCCCTGGTGGCTGATCAGGCTTTTTTAAATAACCCATTTCGATGACGGGTGTGCACACACACACACTCTCTCTCACACACACAGAGACTCTCTCACACACTCTCTCTCTCACACAGACTCTCTCTCTCTCTCACACTCTCTCTCAGACTCTCTCACACACACAGAATCTCTCTCTCACACACAGAATCTCTCTCTCACACACAGACTCTCTCTCAGACTCTCACTCTCTCACACACAGACTCTCTCTCTCGTAGCTACGAATCCTACACTCTTACCATTCCATTCCACCTGCAGAGTCACCAAGTTGTGTTAATATGCTTAAGCTAAAATAATAATGAATCAAAGCGAGAAATGAGGGGAAAAAACGAAAAGAAATCGCCTCCTCCTAACTGGCGGAGACCTGTTCAACATTTCGTCCAATCAAAATCGGCCAAGCGAAACTCTCGGTGCTTCGGCTTACAAGAAGTCGCTGGCTGCCCCCCCCCCATCCCCCTCGAGACTGAAGAGACGTGACAGCAACATCAAGTCGTGAACTTGTGACACACCCTCTGCACCTGTGTTAACCTCGGCGACCTAGATTCGTTCACGTGCAATGTCAAAAAAATTTTTTAGTCTTTTGTGCCGATGGGTTGGTGAACCCAATGTGGATGCTTTACTTGTGGACAATGTCCGCTCTACCAGCAGAGAAAAAACAGTATTTGTACTTTTGATAATTTTGATTGTCATCTGGGTTACTGCAAACGGTATCACATCTGGAAAAAGTTTAATTAATGACAAACGTCATCACATCTGGAAACAGTTTAATTAATGACAAACGTCATCATGTCAGGAAACAGTTTAATTAATGACAAACGTCATCATATCTAGAAAAAGCTTAATTAATGACAGACGTCATTATATCTGGAAACAAATGAAACAGTGTCCGCGAATCGAGTAACACTGAAAAGCTTTCGACGTCAAAAGCAGTGAGACAAAACGAGAGAAAAAAAGAAGAGATGACGATTGTCACCAAAAATCACAAAACTTTGCTACTTTTAAAAATCTTCACATTTTCTCTCTCTCTCTCTCTCTTGAAATTATGAATAATGCATGAAATGTTGAAGTCTCCCGGAGCAGGAACGGCACCCTGGTCCCAGATTATTCCCAGGGTAACGTGAAACTTAATCGCCGTGAAGAAGAGGGAAGCTCCCAGCTGACGGGCAGGAAGCAGACGACAGCCTGACTCCCTGCTGTGATGAGCACGTGACAGAAATCGACCAATGGTTTGCTTGCTTTGAGGCCGCCCACCCACGTCCGCTATGGTCCCAAGACTGGTCTAACCGAGACGTCGATAAAGACGAAGATAAGAATGAAGATGATGACAAACATGATGAAATGAGAATATCGGGACGGCTGCGATGTTACAGACGATAATATCGGCAGTGGTGGTAGTAGTGGTATTGGCAGTTTGCCGATACAGCGAAACCCGAATTAATCCGCGCCATCCACATTCTAGATATTTCTGAACCTGTGTCCATTACAAATTGTTCTTTTTTGTAATGAGTTTTATATTGCAGTATGACATTCCAACAGTTCGGTAGATTCTCAAATACTATCGCTGTTACTAAATTTCGATTACTTAAATAATATCTTACTGCTACAAATCTCAGACTGTCATATAAACCAAAAGCACGAATATTCCCGAATGTGGCGCCTAGATGCAGTGGAGGAAGTTACCTAACAACCATTTTTTACGCGTGACTGGAACAGTGAGTATGCTGGGGAAGGGGGGATTTGTCGTGAATCATCAATATTGTGGTACTTTACTCGAGAAGTGAGAAGTGCTATTAAGCCTTTACAAGTGTTATTTGTATGCCTCAGCGTGTCTGTCTCGTCCATTTCCAACGGAGATGGTTATGAAGCTTTGTGCTAAGTTTGCTGTATCATCTCAAGTGGACTGCGTCTGTCCCATCATGCTCATCCAGATTTATCTTTACACTGCCTTTAGCCGTAACACTGCAAGAAGTGAAAAGGGTGGTGGGGGAGAGAGACAGAACGGCTGCGGGTGGCGCGGAGGAGAAATGAGCGACCAAGTGGACGCATGGGAACGGGGTACTGCAGGAGTGTCGGCGGTGGTTGCAAAGAATGTTTGAAGAGGGTGTAGAACACTTGGGGATGAGACTGGAGGTCGAGCAAAGCAGCTTAATCGGGTCTTTCCTTCGATGTGCACATCCCACACGGCTGGGCGGATGAAGCGCTGCACAGTTTGATTCGCCCAAAGCTGCTGTGCGCCTTCCGTTGCACGGGGAAGAAGTAACCCTAATTCTCGTCAGGATTTTCCCCCTTTCCCCTAGTAGTCTTCTCCAGTCTCTCTCCCTCTCTCCTCTCATTTTCCTTTCTCATCCCCCTCTCCCTACTCTCTGACCATCTCTGTCCCTCGCTCTCTTTCACACACACACACACAAGCGCGTATATAGAGAGAACACATGCAAGCACGCACACATAAGCGTGTTCACACAAAAGCGTGTTCACACACAAGCGTGTTCACACATAGGTTCATTTATTCAGCGATGTTCCCGCTCGCTTCGAAAGGACTCCTAATAAGCTTACTTTGATTAACTGGTTGATTTAACTGATACAAAAGATAACTCTTCCGACTTTTGCGAAAAGCAGACGACATCCAGTCACTGAGCTCGGCTTGAAAGACCCTCCAGGAAGAATAACCCACCGTGAAAACAGAAGGAAAAGATGGGAGTTATACCTTACTTGGGCAGCAGCTATTACAGTATATGATCGTTTTTCTTTCCCGCGAGAACCGTTTCCATAGTAACCTTCAATCCAATTTCAAGAGCTTTGCCCGCTCAGGGAAAACTTAGATAAAAAAGGGGGCCTTTTCCTAGCAGTATTCTGTGCACCTTCCACTTTTTTCAAACGAAAAGGCGACAGAAAGAACAAGGGAGAAACACTAAATGAATGACGTAGTTCAGCGTTCGGTAACACTCAAGGCAAAGTGTTTCCTTTAGTCACAACTCTACAATTAACAATAAGTTGTTTTCTTCCAGTGTGATAAAGTATATTAAAATTTAAAAATAAGGAACATAATGATAACCCCAACAAAGTACTGGAGCGCTGCCAGTACTTTGTTGGGGTTATCATTTGATGATTTATAGCGGTCGGTCCTCAGTTGTTCTTTATTAAGGAACATAATGAAAAACAGTGGAAAAGTAAGACATTAACTTGAGAACAGACTAGCTGACCGTGTTTTCAAAGGAGTGGCAATCAGTTGTCGAAATGAATGAGACAGAATAAAACTTGGTGGTCAAATGCACAATACATTAATGAAGCAGAAAAGAACATTAAGACGTACGTTAGGAAAGGCCCGCATTACTATTATTATTCATTTTAAAAGTACAGGCAGCCGTCGAGGCAAAAAGTAACTTCCTCTACGTTTCTTAGGGGAATAAGAAATTAGAATTAATAAAACTCTTGCATAAACTAATCTTTGAAAAGGCCAACCTGAAAGATTACATAAGCGTCTAGCGTTCATGACGTCGTGAAGGTACAGGACCCACTGGGCTCAGGAAGTCCTCAGTGGCTCTGGTTCTGCCCCAATCACTAAAGTGGTTCGTCGATTGCCACGTGGGAATAGAGACACCAAACTATTCGGAACATTCAGTTAAGAACGCTGTCTTGTAGCAATAGAAACGAAGATATCAGAAAGTAAAGCTGTAATAATCGAGGTCTCCGTGTGCGAGTGGCTAATGAAAGTGATGTGTTGCGTGACTAAATGCACATCGTCGATAGAAAAACTGATGTCCAATAGACTGAGCAGAGATGACGCTCTATGAGCTGTAGGATGACACTAAAATCTGTACAGATAACACTGCGAGCTGTAGGTGTAGAGATAACAGATGACATTCTGAGGTGTATTTCACGGAAACGACCCCCCTTCTAGCGTTCCCATGACAAGAAGATGGAAACTTTTAACTACAAAATGGCGACATCTCCATTCACTGTCTCCCGGTGTTGCCATAATGTAGCAAGTCTAGTAGAACAGCATTGTTAAACACAGATTAGTTCATTCCTTCAGAAGTTGTAGTAAATTCCCATGCATTTTGCATGCCACACACGATCTTTTATTATAGGGCTTTCTTTTAATCACTACGTTCTATACTTTCTATACATGAATATCTAGGACAACTTGACCCCAACGCACTAAATTCCCGCGGTTTTTTTCTAAGATCAACGTATAGATTTCGCGCCGAATTAGTTCAAGGTCTAGAATCCTATTTTAGTATCAAGGTCTTTAGTCACGCAAACCTGCTTCGTACTTTCGCGCCAAATTCACTCAAGGACATGCAAGCTAAGCTCTTTTCTTCTAGAACCTTCTATTTCTAGAAGCTTCTACAGACGACCAGACACGCACACCACTTGTTCCACCCAATCACAGACAGGCACGTGTCCACGTGATCGCCAAGACGCGTGTACACAACGCATCCTGTACCGGCAGTCACAAGAGAACCATCGAAGTGAAAAGACGTAGGGAGTGATCTCCTGAGAGGCAAGGTTGTTGGACTTGAATCATACCGTGGATTTGTGTGCCTGTGTCAACGGATCTCAGTAGTGAGTGAGTTAAATCTTATACAGTTTAAATGTCCATCTGAGTGAATGACTGAATGAGACTGTAAGTAGATCTCGTTGACACTTTTCTTCTGATCTATCCGCTAGTGAATACTTGAACCTAGTTTAGTGGAAGAGTCCATTCTGTTCTCACCTGTCATTTATTGTGGTTCCCGGTATTGAAGACTCTTTATTTAATAACATTGTATTGAGGAGCTTCTTTACTGCATGGATTTGAGTTTGTTGAATAACAGTCAGAGAGCGAGGTAGTGTGAGTGACGGAGTGCGCACGTCATTCCCCTATCCCCCTGTCTTTCCCTCACAGTGTAGAGATAACACTCTGTGAGCTGTACAGATGACATTCTGAGGTGTAGAGATAACACTCTGTGAGCTGTACAGATGACATTCTGAGGTGTAGAGATAACACTCTGTGAGCTGTACAGATGACATTCTGAGGTGTAGAGATAACACTCTGCGAGCTGTACGGATGACTGGCGAATCCAGCGTGGGAGGTATTTCTGTGTGCCCAGCATATTTTCCAGAAATTGGCTCTGTTAAGACTTGCTTTCTTTGTATCCAGCTCAGCTGACACTGATAGGTTAAGCCGAATATATAAATGGGGTGTAGAGAACTTGAAGGAGTTTTTACAAAGTGATAAAGAAGACAAAGACTTTTTTTAATCGTCAAAGGTCGCATAGAACTATATATTCCTAACCTCTGCATTTGATCACATTTTCTTGCAAACATTCATCGCTACTACCGTCTCTTTGAAGAAAGCCTTGTGGGGAAGTGCACGGACACAAACTAAATAAATCTTGTGTGAACCAGGCTTTGCGTTCCTGCCAAAGTCACAGTGACCTGGAGATTTTACAGTATTGGTGAGTTGGAAGGAAGGCACTTTGGTTAATTGGCTAATATAGTGCTGCGTGTTTACTAGCCAGGCAAACGACTGGCGTGTGAGTGTGGATGTTTACCACCCAGAGCAACAACAACAAAAATGTGTTGAAACACATGTTGTCTTCATTACTTCCTGTTCTTACCGAGTTTCTATAACTGAACTTGCTTTCAACTTCACTGCATTATAGTTTTAAAAAAATTAAGATTGCAATGAAGAAAAGCGACATTGCCTCTCCTGTTTCCAAACAGTACCCTAACAGGAGCCGGTACCCTAACATCGTTAACACAGGAGCCGGTACCCTAACATGGTTAACACAGGAGCCGGTACCCTAACATGGTTAACACAGGAGCCGGTACCCTAACATGGTTAACACAGGTAGAATTCCAAGAAGACGGAAAACACGTACGCGGCTTGTCTCAGCAGCAGTCGTCTGCTTTCATGCAGTTGCCCAAACTGGCGACATTTCTAACCTTCTGTAGAAAGCGTTTTCTCCTTGAAGACTTGAAAACGCTGGAACATTGAATTTGTAGCCCTGTGCTGTTTGCAGAATTTCTTTAAAGTTCTGGAATATCTCATTTGTGCGCAAAGGTCTTTTCGTGGGAGCTCAAAGGTGATCGCTCTCGACTGTTTGAATAAAGAGAAAGCCAAAATATTTTTAAACGGTAGAAACGATTAGATCGTTATATTCTAAAGTTTTGAAGACGTGGATAACGTCACATATAATCCGCCCGAACTCTGGTTAACGACACTCCCATTTTTGCGGATTTAAAATTGAAAATCGTGATTTTTATGGGTGAAGAACGATACGGAAATCTCTTACGGCTCCTGCCTTCCTTTCTGGACTCATTTTGCAGACTGATCGAGAAAGCCAGTGCACCTCTCGCGCAACCAGAAGCAGCAGAGGTCATTTGAAACATCAAAAGGCATCGATTACGCACAGCTTGCCTCTTCGCTTAGCTTGGCCTTCGAACTCATAAAATCACAACGGTGCGTAAACGTGGAGCAATATGGTTCATTGGTGACCGTCCATATATCATATCGATGGCGTGTGAGCCATTCACTGGGATGTGAATGGCCACTGCACCCTCCAGTCACGTGGACATAACACATTACTACCCCATCCATTAAATAAGCGAATAAAGGAAAAAAAACAAACGAGTAAAGGAACGAACAAACAATCCAACAACCAATTAAAAAATAGACGAATAGATGAACTGGAGGCAGGGCGGTGGGCTAACGAACAAACGAAAAGACGAACGAACGCACGAACTAACGTGCAGACGAACACCTGACAAGACGGAGCATAATGAAGGCGAGAATGTGTTAACCACTTCCTGACCGTGAAGCCGATACCAACGGTGGCAGAAAAGGCACCGGCCTGAAACTTTCCCTGGTCAAACTGCACCAGCAGCGACGTCTTGCCAACACCGCTGTCGCCCACCAGAATCGTCTGCAAACAGAAAAAAAATCACAAAGTTAATTTCTCACGTCAGCGCTAACTCGAAGAAATTTTTCCCCACGAGTGGCTACCTGTTCTGTCACAATACACCACACGTGAATAAACACACGACTCTCTCTATCCCACACACGCGCGCGCGCGCGCGCACGCGCACGCACCGCGACAGACCCTGTTTGGGGAGGAGAGGAAAGAGTGTGAAACGCGTGACGTACCAATTTCCCGCGGCCAGATTTTGTTTTCAGACACGCTGTTCCTTCGCTTGTCTTTTCCCCACCCCTTCCGTTTAAGGCCTTTCTAGCATCCCGACATTTGCAGTCCACTCCTGTTTTCAATCGAAGCCCTCCTTGACAACATACTCAATCAGTGAACTTTATTTACTGCCTATGGGAGGTCATCCAGCGAGAATGATTAGAGTGATCTCCCTTCAGCCTGGAAAGAAACATTACTCACAGACCTCATGAATATGGATTTTGAGATTGGTGACATGCCAAGTAACCTTTTCTAGCCCCTGTTCTCGGCATACCACGCGCATTGCAATAACACGACGCACGTAACGGCAAGCACTCCTGTGCTCATTACTGGGCTGCACAAGCCTTCTTAACGCCAATTCGTGCTTACAATTAAGTTGCACATAAAATACATAATGCGAACGGCAGTACGACCGCTTTTACGACCGGAAGGGGAAATACACAGCCCCATTCAACCCAACCCTGAGCTACAAGTAACTAACAGGCAATCAGGGCGCAAACATATTTCCGGCATGGAAATTCAATGAACAAATTCTGGTGACAAAATCTGGCCACCTACCAAAACCATCACAGAAGTGAGAAGCCCCAAAATGTAGTCAGTCCAAGATATTAGAGCCGTGGCGCCATCTGCTACTAAGAGAGGTCATACTTTGTGGCGTGGAGTGTTAATAGTAAAGGTCATTTGTGGCGTAATGTGGTGTTTATAATGTCATATGTGGCGTAATGCTGCTGATGAAAAAAGGTCTGACATACATTGACAGTGAGAAAGAATTAAACTGATTGTGTTGATGAGAAAAGTCGAATGTGGACTATTGATGCTAACGAATAAGCAGAGATAATGCGTGGTGGTGTTGACAAGAAAGGTCAGATGTGGGCGTGATAGTGTTGACAAGAAAGGTCAGGTGATTGCGTGATAGTGTTGACAAGAAAGGAAAGTTGTTAATCGGAAAGAACGGATGTGTAGCACTGACTTGAAGACACAAATTAGATTATCTACATCTCGATGTAAGAACCAATGGCCGTAGCAGCTGTGGACAAACATCAAGACCCTTGGGAGCAGAAAATGCCGACAGACGACTTTTACCCCTGGCGGCCCTTGTGGAAAGGTAAATATCAAGGTTAAAGGACCTTGTGGAGAAGGTGGTCTTCAGGGTTAATAGTGGACATGGAGAAGTGCTGTTAGGGGGCGGGGTGGAGAGAGAAGCTTACCCGCCGTTCTCTCTCCACCCCGCCCCCTCTCCACCCCCACCCTTTCCTACCCCGCTGGCGTTTTGGCTGCCCCTCTTTTTAACCCTTCTTACTCACTGTCCCTTAGTCATTTTCCTGCTGTCCAGCCCATGCGCCACATCTACTGATGCTAAGTCTTTTTCTTCTGTTTTCGTTGTTGTCGTGTTTTCGTCGTTTTTGTGTCGTCCTGATGAAGAGGTAGTGCCCCGAAACATGTAGATTGTCTTCGTCTTTGTCATGTCTTAGCTTGGTCCAGTTCCCTTCTTTTAAATTTAAGAAAGATTTTACTCCAAGCGGCGGTCACCTGTTTTTCTTGTATGTCATCATCTCAACTGTCAGTTTGTCTGAAAATCAGAAAATATGCCAACGATCCACCTTTTAGTTTGCATTAAAACCCACTGACAGAGGGGCTGCTGCACCGAATGTAGGCCTGGCTGTGATCCTATAAGAAATTCAGAGAAACCTTTGTTTCAGCTAATAAATAACACTGAAGAACTTGACAATGTCCTTTGTAATCGTTCTGTGACATACATAAGTCTTTTGACTATTAATTTATGATTCCACCTCAAGGTCAAATTGTAGGCGGGGATGTATCCCTATCCCTCAAGAAGACATCTTCCGGAATCTTCTTCAGCCGGGAACTTCAAAAGAAATGCAAACAAGGCCGAACAAGACAAACACGGCTTCAATCGATTTAACACGGGGGGG
>SMGT01001673.1:297750-316905 GCA_004794575.1 Lanistes nyassanus | reverse complement strand
GGGGGGGGGGGGGGGGGGGTGCAGTCCCCAGAATCTTGGGTCACGTCAGGACGGAATGGTCTCACATTTTTGATGACGTGTCCTTTACTGGGAGGTGAAGGCCAGCGAAGAAGACCCTCGGATATATTTCAATGCATCAAGTAGCTTGCAAAAGATTTTCAAAAGGTGTTTTTATTTCTGTAATTTGCTGAAAGCTACATGTGTGAGGCGATCGTTCCTAACTTGTGGCATGTTGCAACTCAGTTTCAGTGTCGTATTATGAAATTTAAAAATTTGTACAACTTTTGCTTCTTTAAACAACAGGAGTTTTAATATGCTTCAAGACTTGATTTGCTGTAATTCGTCAAGACATTTCTGGGTTTATTTAAGTCTTTTAATCTGTCAAGAACCCTGATGTGCTTGATGCCAAGTGAATGCAAAATTTCTGGAAGCGCAATAAAATATTTTAAAAGTGTTGCTTTAAAGGCAATTATTATAAATAAGCAGAAGGTTACATGAATTAAAAACAAATAACAGCAAATTGCTTAGTTCAGAAAAAAACAGCGAGTAGCAATGAGTAAATAAATAAGCAAATAAAAAAGCGAAAACCAAATCAACTTCCGCGCGCGCTTCCTGAAAACAGTTGTCATGAAGAACTTTGTAGAACTGATCGTGAAGCGAGCGATGTCGAGCGATGTCGAGCGATGTCGTGTGTGATTTGATGATCACTGGGATCTGCCTCGCAGTGGCAGTCGCCTTCGCTTTGTCACCACTTGGCACGTCGCGGACTCGGCTTCCTCGGCCACGAAAGCATCCTTAAAGACTTCTGGGATGAAAGCGGTTTTTTTTCTGGCGAAAATACTGTTGATTCCCACTGTCCAAAATGCACTGTTGATTCCCATTCTCCGAAAGTGTTTCCTGTTGGGGGAGGGGGACGGGCAGCGGTCAGCGTGTGAGCGCGCTGTGGCCAAGGTTGCCTCCCCTCCTCCCTAACTCTCTAAGAGATTTTAACACATATAATGACTTGCCCAGCACGCTTCTGCAATGGCAGTCGCTTATAGTTTAGACTCCCAGAAACTAACTGAGGCCTGGGTAGAGGTAAGTCGCTAACTACGCGGCATCTACGGCATTAGATCCTGCTAGTTCTTGACATGTGTGGCCCGGCTTATGAGTTCAAAAAACTGGCATGTACGGAAGGGTTTATGAGTGCAAAGAACGAATGATCAGATTGTGTATGTATGGAAGGATTTATGAGTGCAAAGAACAAATGATCCGATTGTGTATGTATGGAAGGGTTTATGAGTGCAAAGAACAAATGATCCGACTGTGTACGTATGGAAGGGTTTATGAGTGCAAAGAACAAATGATCCGACTGTGTACATATGGAAGGGCGGACAGGAATGTCCCATGACAGTAACGCATGTACGAGCAAGAACCGTTTAACACGAAATACAAACGAGTTCTTGTAAGTTCATGGAAGTTCCACGTTTTCGGAATTACAAATAAGTTTTACAACATGAATTTGACAGTCTGTGACTCTTACTGCCGAAAGACATCTCATTTAGTGCCACCAATTATAGTTTGTCGGGTTGCAGCACTCAGAAAACCGCTCCCTAACTACGGTCCCTAACTACAGCCAAAAGTTAAATCCCAGAGAAGGTTCCACGTTACATAATGGGGTGGTTATCGGACAACACTGGTACACATCCACTTTGGGGTTTAGCGTTCAGCAGACAGGTAACTGCCTTTGCACTGGTGCCTAAATGTCCAGGCTGGTCGAAATCAGTGACTCCGACCTGATCGTTAGAATTGCATGCATGAGGCCAGTTTTTAAGGAAATTTTATGCCCATTCAGCTACGATTAAAATGAAAGCAACAGCTCCGTTATTGGAGAGCTATAGTGTGTTTACATTTTTTTTCCCGAGATGTGAAGGAAAACGAAGATTTTCTCCCAATCTCCAAACCAACAGTGCTTACTTGAGGCAACCCCTTCTTTGGGCTTTGGGGCTTTACAAAAAAAAATTTCGAGAATAAATTGATGTTAAAAGAAGACTAGAGTCACGCCACTGCCGATAATAATGATGATGGATTCCTGGTAGGAAATAAGAAAAAATTCGCCATACTATTGTGTCGTAAACATGGCATGAAGCTCTTCAATTTTCTTGGTAGACACCAAGTCGTCAAGGAGAGTTTAATTAACTTCCTGTCGCCTGGTCTTTAGATTGGATGGCTTCACCAAACTGGGCTCTGACACGTAAAGATCGCGAAGGAACGCTAGTTGAATTGGTACTCCATAACACACAGTAGCAATGGCTTCTTTCATTTCATGTGGACTACACAGAACGTTCGTGTGTACAGTGCATTACAGATCCTTGTGAGAGGTGGCGAGCGTCTTGTTTGGATACGAGATGGCCTAATGTTTCTTTTTCGATAGGTTTGAAAAAGTGTTTATGTTTTGAATTGAGTTTGCACGCACTCTATGAGACTTTGCGAGTGTACGGTGTGCGTGTGTGCGTGTATGCGTGCATTCTTCCATCATTTCCTCAGTCCATTCCTCTCTTCCCTCAATCTGTTTATGTCACGTTCTCATTCAATCTTCCCTAGACTTTAAAACAGCATTATACTGTGTGAAAACAGAAGAGATCAGAGTGTTTAACTCGTTTTAGGTAATACACATATATACCAATACCATTGTATACATGCACACATGTATCTATAAATACAGTGGATTCTGAATGACTGCACTATATCTGGACCAAAAGGTTTTGGATCAATTGGGCAAAAGGTGGTGTCCAAGTTATCCACAGGTTCTTGTGTTTGTATGAAGTGCAACTTGGGGTGATTTCACAAAGGGGAGAAGGGAAGGGATTCGGGGAAAGGGGCACTTTAGTTCTGGTGTCCTGAACTGATGGTGTCTACGTGGTGTCTTCCTGTGTAGACAAATACCTGTGTGAGGAATGGTCTCTGTCTTATCCTCCCTTGTGTGTGCTTGGGGGGGGGAGGGAGGGAGGCTGGAAAGACTGGCCATCTTACTGCAGCTATCAGTTCGGTGGCTTATTCAGTGCACAGATAAGTGATAGGGACCCGATATCCCAACTTTGCCCTTAATTAAGCAGTTTCATCAATAAATTAATGCTTCATTAATTTAAAACTACATGAGGGTGATGAGTTGTGTCTATGTGTGTGTCAGAAGTTAGCATGAGGCCCACGCGGACCCAGCTGAGCCCCACCTACAGCCCTTGTAATGCTGTCGTTTTCACCAGTAAAGAAAATAACAGTCTCCCCATGTGATGATGTGACCTAAGTGAACTGAAATAAGTGCGTAGTTAAGAGTCCGTGGAACGCTGTGTATCTGCTAGCTTTGTGTCCTTCACACACTGCCTTTTTCTTTGTTTTCGACTTTTTTTCCTTTCAACTTCTTAAAAAGATTATATCCTTTAACTTCAATGTGATTCTCTATCTTCGAGGGAAAAAATAGAAACTCTTTTCTATCCTCTATCATCAGTTAGTATGTCTGAAAACTGCGCAATGACTACTGGCAAGAAATCTCACCTTTTAATTGAATGATCTTTTTCTAATCACTGATCAAACCGCACATCTGTCAATTGCTAATAGCATAAACCAGCGCTTGATAAAAGGGGATAATTTGATAGATTAGTTTTTTTGCGCCATTTCCTCGGCCCAAACAACAACAACAAAAAAAAAAAACAACCAGCCACAGAATCGATTTGACTATAGGACTTCTCGCAGACTCTCGAGAGAAGGGTTGCGACAGGCGAGCAGCCACAGAGTGCTAAAGGTCCAACATCAAACGGCGGCGTGGGCTTCCCGGCCGTAAGTTTTATGGTCATCCGTGTCCCGCAGACGCCGGCTGTTTATTTGATTTAAACTGAACCAAAGTTAGAAATGCAGTTCTGCAGAAGACTGGCTTTCCACACCGTTCTCAACACCCATCCACCCTTTCTTCTGCATTGCTTCATGCCATTCGTGAGAGAACGAATTTCAGACAGTTCCGTACATAGTCATTCTCTCCTCTCCCAGTAAAATATCTTTGCACAGCAGCAAGCCATTACCCGAGAGGCAAAATAAAAGGCTTTTTAAACCTTACAGAAAAAAGTAAGATTGACCTGTCATGACTCATTCGGATGGCTTCCTACCCACATACAAAATAGAATAATGTTCGGTTCCGTCTGCCGAACGAGTTAAAGATTTGTTGGGTTTTTTTTTTTACAGACGCAGGCCCTTAACTCTTGCCTCTTTTGCTACCCAAGAGGTGAACACTAAACCTAGCTATGAAAACAAATTGCGCCGTGACGTCAGATTGTGTAAAGTGCAGGACAGTATGGTAACTGCAGGATCTGTGAAAAGAGGATCGAGTTATAACCCTTGTACTTTGGGAAACTTTTTCATCAATGTGATTCTCACATTCACGTGCACATCTGCACAAAATGTTCACAGAGTCTTGGTTCTTTACTGGAGATCGATTCTGGTCTGACACCAACAATAAATATCCCAGCCTGCCTGCAATTAAGAGACATCCGCAAACCCGGCATGTGTCCCCTTCCTCAAAGCAGCTGTCCTCCTAACAAGCTGCGACGTCATCGTCTCGTTCCTGTGACACGCGATTCCTTCCTGTGAAAATCTTCCATCAGCAGTCTGAGAATGGGAGAGGTTTGAAAAGTCTTCTGGAGTTTGGGATGCCGCTAAAACAACTGTGAGCAAGCAAGTGCGGTATGATTTCAGCATCGATCTGCTGGCAAACACTTGACCTTCCTGATAATAGCAAAGAGAAAATTGTATTCTCGGCTGAGGGAAGAGAGCAGGGAAAAGATGAAAACATTGGAAAGAAAACAACTAGAAACAACAGAACTGGCCAGCTGAGAGAATTAGGCAGCCATACCACCCATGAATAATTTGAATGGAGAAAACTGATTAGAAATAAGTACAAATCGGCAAAAGATGAGCGTCGCAGGCCTGCACCTTTGGAGAAGCAGTGAGTGAGTGAGTGTAGAAGGAAATGAAGGGAAGTCAAGGAGTTAGATGCATGTGCGCGTGAATGAGTGAGGTTGCGAGAGAGTAGGTAATAAATGGGCGGGTCCTTTTTGTCCATCTACACTGTCTCGTGTTTTCTGTCCTGTGATGGTCGGTGAGAACGAACACGCCCACATACCCCTGGTCACGTGGTGAGTGATTGACGTGCGGCTGGGAAGGTGTTGGTATGTGACACGAACGAATGAATGAATGAATGAATGAAAAAGATCTGCGTTTTCTGTACAACGGTTACAAAATGGTAGGATGGGTGAAAGAAAGAAAAAGAAAAAGAAAGAAAGAAATTACATTTGCTGCATAACACACACATCGAAAAAAACCGCTTAAACAAACGCTAGAAATCCTGAAACACATAACATGCAAAATACACTACGCTCCCTGGCGAAGACAAAAGTCTGTGTTGTCAACAGTTTAATTACTATTTGCTGTGTTGTCAACAGTTTAATTACTGTTTGTTGTGTTGTCAACAGTTTACTTACTATTTGCTGTGTTGTCAACAGTTTAATTACTGTTTGTTGTGTTGTCAACAGTTTAATTACTATTTGTTGTGTTGTCAACAGTTTAATTACTATATATTTGTTGTGTTGTCAACAGTTTAATTACTGTTTGTTGTGTTGTCAACAGTTTAATTACTGTTTGCTGTGTTGTCAACAGTTTAATTACTATTTGTTGTAACCGCCCGTTTTTGTATTTATGCGCCTTTGTGTTTCCTGCGAAACCTATAGACGTGTCTCATGCCGACGAACTGAGTGCACGTGCACGCCATGCATGTCTCATTGTCGAGAATTACAATACTGATATGTAACCGGAAGTGACGAGCGGCGAGAGCAGCTTCGCACGCAGTAGCCTGAGGCAGACCGATGTGAGACGACCACGCAACGGCGATGCGGACACATGGCAAGGGAGGCAACAGACTGCATCACACAGAGATATTCTTCAAAAGTTGTCACTCTTCGATTACCAAACTTATTCCAGAGCCATATGCTACCACACTGCAGTTTTCCACAAACAGCAGAGTAAGGAAATGGTGTTACTACCGTCAGCAGGCCATGCCACACTGGTATAAACAGACAGATAAAGTGAATCTCAATTATCCTAACAGAAACGAGGCGCAAGTGATAGGTCTTGTCAACACGCTGCTGTAAAATACGATACCAAACGCTGCTAGAAATGCAAAACGTATTTTAAAAACACATTTTCTGGTAACAAATTAGAAGAGAAATGTATAAATACAACATAGGTATGAAAACATGTGGTGACATCACAGCACACCTTTTCTCTTCGAGTTGTGACTATATCGCTGGTAGCGTGGTTTTTGCATTTGTTGTTTGTTGTTTTATCTTTTACTGCATTTCATTGAACAAGACGTTAATTTATGCAATGATTAGATGGAGACAGTAATCCTATTTTTACGCTATTGACTGTATAGAAACAGTATTTTTGCTACCATTGATTGGATTGAGATGGTATTTTTGTTGCATTATGTAAAGCAGACTATACATTCGTCCATACACACATGCAGAAGTATGCTCGCGCACACAGGAACACTGGAAGAAGCAAACGGCAGAAGGAGGGTGGGATAGGGAGGGGGTGAAACCCGAAGCACCCGGAGGAAAGCCCGACGCCCAGACTGTGAAAAGGTGCCGCACACAGACAACGTCATTTACCGGATGCGGGACCCGAACTCACGATCCTCTGTGCTACGGGCTCCGCCCTGAAGTAAGGAAGAATACAAAGGAAGATAGCCCATAATTATACCAGCCCATTCATTGGTTGGTGGGTTGGTTCGTTGGTGCGTTGGTTGCGTCCCGCCCAAACGAGGTGCACATCAAGATGGTTTTGCTTAGACAAAGTTTACGTGCTGCCACACGCGGGACTGCTGTCGCAACACAGGCTTCAGTCCCACCCAGTCCGTTATACTGACACCGGGCCAACCGCGCACGAACGATTCGAAACACGATTCCATGCTTGTTTGAAGTTCTTGCAGAAATCGTTCACATGGCGCAGTCCCGTTTCCGAAAGTGAGAACAATTATCTTGTTTACCGCTGGCACGTTTTCACGACTGCTCGTTTTCCGCATGTCTGCCCTGGGGGGGGGGGGGGGATTAGTGGGGGAGGGCAGAGGACATTAGTCAGAGAGCATTAGTCTGCTGCTCCGAGTCACGCTGCATATCGCTGCGGGCTGCCGTGAAATGAGTATTTCATTACAGAACATGTTGCTTCGTGCACTAAACATGAAGCACACAACAGCGAAACAGCTTGAGCAGCGAACATGGCGCACAGCCACCACAGCCAGCGTAACGGCGGGTCAGCGGCAGGGCGCCCTGTTCCAGCAGAGACTAGTCCAATCATGACAGAAGACACGAAATGTTTGTGTTGATAATTATAACCAGGGGAATATTGAAGGGGAGAGTCGAATGCACAGAATATACACTGTACTGGAGGATGAAGTGCATTAGGTGAGTGAATGAGATACACTGTATTGATACTGATGGGAAAAGCAGAGCTTTTAATTGCGTGTGTTGTTGTTGCTGTTGTTGTTGTTGTTGCTGCTGCTGCTGCTGCTGCTGCTGCTGCTATGGGAGAAAAGACGCTCGCATTTATAGATATGAAAATGCTGCAGGATCGGTGTTTACAGATATGGAAGAGTTAAGGTGTTCCTTCATATGGACGAATATAAAGCTATATTTCATAAAGCCTGCTTCTTGATTTAGTATATAAATATATTTTGATTGAGATCATGTCTCAGTGTGCTTATATTTTTATGTTAGTTTTGTAAGGCATTAATTACTACAAGCGTTCTGTATATGCGTTCGTACGCTCCCGTTGTACGTGTATGTGTGACTTCATGATTGTTAATGTGTATGTGCGTGTGCAGTTCTATTCATTTCATATTCGTTTTCTCTCTCCCTCTCATCCAAGTGCGCACGTGGGTGCGTAATTTTGTAGATATATCGAACATGTCTTGAATTTACGCATAAAATGCAAACACGCTTTCTCTGCGCAAGGAGACCTTTTCTAGGGAACTATGCGACCGCAGAATTCAATAGCTTCCTCTCGTTTCTGTTTCCGAAAGTGTTCTTCAACGCTTCTTACCCATCAGGTGGCGTTTATTCCATTAGCCAAGGAAATGAACAGGGCTTAACTAAACTAACTCTATTCTAGCCAGAAAAATCAATGACGAACTAAGACAGTTGTGCTGCTGGATTCCCTTCAGTTCAGAAAGTCTGAGAGGAAGTAAATCTTTTCAAAACTGATACACTCCCCCCTCCCCGCCAGCCTGGTCAGGTGCACAGAGGATGCTCCAAATCTACACTAATTTAAAAATGTAACTTCTCAATCATACCGCGCGTGGGTGCGTGTGTGCGTGTGTTTGTGCGTTTTGTGAGTGGATGTGTGAGTCGGTGGTGGTGGGTGGGTGGGAAGGGAGGGTCTGTGGGTGGGATTTTTTCTCCTTTGGAAGGACTTACAGCGCTTCTGACTTGAGTCAACACCTCACTGAAAGCTCCTCGTCTCCAAGTTGTTCTGCACTAAAGCTGTCAGCTATTTGTTTCTTGGCTGTTTGCAGCAGTGAGTAAGGAAATTGTGTTACTACCGCCAGCAGGCCAAGCCACACCAGTTTAAACAGACGGATAAAGTGAATCCCAATTATCGTAATAGAAACGAGGCGTAAATGCTACGCCTTGTTACAACACTGCTGTAAAATCGTAGTCATACACGATACCAAACGCTGCTAGAAATGCAAAACGTATATGGCATGCTAGTTTTAGGATGTAGACACCTACTACCCCTCACCTATAGCAAAGTATATTTCAACGTGTGACCTAATAATACAGAACATTCCTTTACCGCAGATAATTTAATAATTTCCAAATATTCTGGTCAAGGCAAGGGCTGTTCTGAAATAGCAATATGCTAGAAACGCTAAAACCCGAATCACTTTAGCTTCGTGTAGCTTCGTCCCAGAGTGCGGGCTTTTTACACACCATTTCAGAAAATACATGTTCGGTTTTTTCCTGGATGGGTGTAGGAGATTTCAGGGGCGCATTTTTATAGTTTTCAAATTTTTACATGACTAGCTGTTTCTCCGGTCAAGGCTGACCCTCATGGCGTCTGTTGGATTTTGTTCCGATTTATTCTTCTCTGATTTACTTCGGGAGTGCGCTTTGGCTCACAACAAACGCTGAGACACAACACCACTCAAACCAAACCTGTAAAAATCATAAATTTCAAACTTAACACAGTGAATGGTCTTTCTAAATCAAAAGAAACAGGTCTTCAGACACGTCGGCTTCACATTATTTAAGGACACTGTAGGTAATTAGTATTCATCATGTCGGTAATTTTTGAACGGAATCGGTATGTGCGATGGATCTGTTGCGGATTCTCCTCTGCCAAAGACTATCATAAATGTATTCATGGCAGTTTCTGTAAATTAATCTGCAGAACGGCTATTTTCTACTATCAGAATGCCGACGTCAGAAGCCAGAAATGAATGTTTATGCCTCAGAATTCGAAGTAAACTTGCCGTGCACAAACACGTGCAGCAAGAACCCACCACACTACCGTACTCCATGTTCCATGTTGCATGAACCAAGAAACTATTGATGATGTGGCTGCGAGAGATGAAGAAAGCAAAAAGCGGCATGAGGAGGGGGGGGTCAAAGGTCAACGTGATCGAGTACATGAACTTTCTCCTAGAGTATGCAGTAATACTGCTGCTGCAGAACGTGAAAAGAATGCTATACCACCTTCGACTGGCTGTTGGTGTTTAACAAACGGCCTTCATAAATCCTCCCCCATTCCCCTAGGTTAAGCTAAATGGAATTTCTCTCAACTTTATGGGCTTTCGAATTTTTGTTGGTTTTCTGGAATAAACAACTCATCTTTTAATCTTGAGTGCTGCCCGTTTAAGGCTAGCTCAGGCCAAGAAGAGATACATCTCCAGTTGCTGTCAGCACAAATCCTCTCCCTTACGCCCTCGGTTAAGTACCCTGACAAACGCACTTGTATCTAGTATGCATGTGTGTGTGTGTGTGTGACGGTGTGTGTGTGTTTTCATCTCCTCTATCTCTCTCCTTTCCTTCTCTAATCTATTGACCATGACGAAAATTTCATTCATTAGTGGGAGTTTGAAATTTTTGCCTTTTTTTTATCATATCATGAAACTGCTTGTTAACATCATGACTGTTGATTCCATTGCAGAAGTAGAATTCATTGCAAAATGTGAAACATTATGGAACAAAAACAGGATGAAAAATGGCAAGTTCTATGCTAGCACTTAAACTGTCGGTCACATATACAAAAATCTCCCACTGAAATTAAGTTAACTTAATTGCAAGACGTTGACTCTGAATCTCAGATCGATTTCCATTTTGTAAATAACTCGGATCCCATCTGTCTAACCACATCTCTCTCGTAATAAAATGGATTCCCACATCTTTCCCACATCTCTCTCTCTCTCTCTCTCCTCATTTTCTTTATATGATTTTTCTACTGGACAGTCATTTAACAACAATTTGAAGAAATGTTGGCTTCGATCCCAACAAGGCGACGTCCATTTAGAAAAAAAAGGCTGCTGATAATGAATACAAAACATCGCCAACGGCCGATAGCTCACAACGGAAAGAGAATTAAGACCGCCGTAAAGATACGAGCTGGAGCACATTATCTGTGGTTGGAAGAACTGTGGTCCAGCTCACCTACCACCTCCAGGGGGAGTGCCAGCTCTGAGCAGTGTTATGTCCTCTGAACATACTGGTCACAGCATGAACACAGCTCTGGGAACAACAGCACAGAGTACCCTTCCAGCCCACATATAATCATCTGACATTAAAACAAATCCATCTCACGCAATTGCAATCAAAGAAGTCTCAAAGGGCTAGAAGGTTACTTTTTTCAGTCTTAATTTCCCATCACTTTATATAAGCATTGTTTTCAGCTGCCACAAGCTTAGAGCTTAAAAATAGTGGTCATCTGTGCGATTCATCACAAAAGAACAAAAAGTTGATGGCGGGCTGCGGAACACAACCAATAGTTTGGGAGAACAACAGAAAGAGATGGATAAACACAACACAATGACTAATTATGCATAAAGATGGAAGACGTAACAGTCCAGCGAGTGATGACATTGTGGTGGGAGTGGAGACGGGGGAGACAGGCATCACCAAACCCTTACCCTAACTTTCTTGTAAGACGCCCCTGTAAAAAAAAAAGCCATAAATGGAAGTGCTACAAAGAACACAGGCGATCTCTGTGGGGATCCTTTCTCTACCCCAGAATGCAGAATTTCCGGGATTCGCTGCTATCTCAGAAACGAACACATGTAATGTCGTCGCCCCCCCCCCCCCAAGGATTTTTCGTGGCTCATTACTTGAACAACGATGAAACGTCAACAACAATGCACCACGGACTACTGGGATCAAATCGACAGACACAACAGATTGATTATTGTTAAGGGCGTTAAGTAAATTATTCAGACAAAAGGCGGCATAGTTCGGCTAGAAAAAGCGCCGGGTGGTGGTAAAGAACTCAAGAACCACTCTGACGATGACGTATTCGCCTTGCCTTTGTGAGAACAGAACCCGAGCGCCCTCTGGAGGCCTATAGACCACGGAGGAGGTCTTAAGACATTAAGTCTCAAGGCTGGTAAGATCACTTAACCCCATTCAAAGGAAGTATAATTACTCTCGTGGGGTTCAAGCCAAATAAATTGTCATTATCTCTGACAGCCTCCCCCAGATGTAGAAGGCGTGTTACTGGAGTCTTTACATCCAGTAGAGATAAGATGGACACGTCAGCTGGCCTCACGCTCTAAATGGCCTTGATATAATGTGCAAGCACGATCTGCGCTGCAAGGCATCGATCAGTGACAGACATCGATCACCAATAACCCACTGCACAACTGCTTCTTTGTAGGATTTATCTGTTTCTTGGTCCCACATAAACCTTTTAGGACTGCCTCGTCATCTCCAAGGCCTTCGTATTGCAAATACGCGTCACTGCACGTCCTTCGTCTTCCGTCCACCGCGTTGTTGCTGAAGGCTTAGGATAACCTGTAATTGCTTTGAGCGCATACAAACAATGCAGACTGCTGAAAATAAAACACAGGAGACGGTCAGCTAGTTAACCATTTGTTAAAAAGAATTCACTCCTTTCCTTCACAACCATCACCTTGACTATCAAGTAATGAATAATCTCCGTTACTTAGAGTTCCTTCCAAACGTAGATTTTAAACTTAAAACGTTAAAAGGTAGTCTTCCGGCCAGGGAGACTACTCTCTCATCCAACTCATGTTTTCTGCGTTACGTCTCGTTACTCTCTTCAGGTTCAAAGATAAAACCTTCGGCTGCAACGTCTTCCACCAGTCACAAGCTCTCTCGTACACTCTCACGTCGATGACAACAATAGAGAAATCTCACCAGTGATAAAGAAAACTGAAATGAAATTCGGTTTCATACACTGCAAATGCTGTAATAAGAAGAAATGACATTTTTTCACATTCGTAAAATTTGGACGTTTCGCCTCGTTACCTGGCCGTCCAGGAAAGTTCACAACTGTTGCGAACATGTAATTAGTAGAAATGTTGTCCTTGAAGTGCCTTTAAAGATTTCAAGAAGACCCCGGAGGCACCAGTAAGTTCCCACCTTTCCAACAAAAAAGTAGGTGATTTCAGGGTTCGCTTTCATTAAAAACAAGTGAAAAGTATAACTACAGACAAGATGGTGGCCAATCCGTCTTTTTGTTCTGGTCGTCAATGAGAAGACGGTGGCAAGAAATTTTAAAGCATAGGACCAAGCAGGACACTTGTTCATTCATTTTATCTTCTAATTTCAGGTTAGAAATAACTTTCGCTACACGCATTGCTTCATTGTAGATGTACAAAGGCGCTTTCTTGCCGCATGGCTGTCAAGACATGTGATAGCCCATCGGTGTGCTAAATACAGGTTGACAGTGTGCTGTGGGGTTTTTTGAATGAAAACTGTACCATTCCAGTTCGTAGTAAAGTGTGTGTGTGTGTGCAAAAAGATTTCGGTGAGGTCTGGCTTCTTTCTCTTAATTGTCGTCTGCTCGTATTACGTCACTGCGTTTCGTGTTGTCAGCATCTTATCTTTCCTAATCAAAGCTGACTTCTCGAAGTCTGCCGTTCTTCCGCTGTACAAGATCAATGCTCTCGGCGCTGTGTGAAGGCTATCGACTTGTTCGCTGTGAGACTGAAATATTCATGCCTCGGGTTTTCGCACTGCAGCTTTGGAAGTTGAAATATGGGCTCTAATTACAAGGTGACCCCGTCACCAAAATCCTTTAACCACCTTCAACCAACGTTAATCAGCGTCTTCTACCCCCCTCTCTCTCTCTCTCTCTCTCTCTCGCTTCGTTTTTCGTCCCCCCACCCACCCCATTTGTAAGTGTTTGCGTGCTTGACTGAATGCCAAGTGCGTGTGTGAGTACGTCATCCCTGTGCGTGTGTGGTTTTATCTGTTTGTTTGTGAGTGAGAGAGGGCGGGGGGTAGAGAGATAGGATAGAGAGAGAGGGTAGAGAAAGAAAGAGAGAGAGAATGGGCAGCGCGAGAACAATCCTCATATAAAGGCTTTGTTGACTTTTCTGGAGAGGTGAGGTAAGATGGAGGGCTGGGTGACTTGAATGTTCCGGTCATAAAAGTAGTTGAAGCCCGTTGACCTTGTGTTGTGCGCATGCACTTTGATGCGTGGAATGGAGATCACAGCACTCGTGCAACGAGACCATATTGCAGCTGCATGGACTTTCGTATCGCCCACCTACACGTGAAGCTGTACATAAATTACAGAGAGTGAACAGGCCTTACGACCGGAATAGCAGATGCAGACATATGTGTAGACCATCCCAGAAACATTATTTCCCCTGCACAAAATTAACCAAGAATGTCGTTATTCTGATTCTCCTCCTTATCGTCATTATCGTCATCGTCATCATCGTCAAGACTGCGGTCCATCACACTGTTTACGTCGGCCACCCCTAAAAGGTAAGGTGACAAGACATTGCAGGGACCTGACGAATAAAGTATACTAATAGTTCTGTTTAACTGTTTACATTTGTCAACGCTTACTCAGTCAGTTAAAACAGAAGCGGGACTAGATGACATACAAACATTTGAAGCACATAGCTTTATTTCCATTGGATAGTTTGTTGATAAAGCGTGAAACTCGCGTATTCAGATTGCGGGTTCTAATCCAGAAGTGGCCAACCAGTTAAATATTGTGTAGACTCTCATTTTATCTCCCAACATTAAATTGTCCCTGCGCACTACACTGACCATCTCCCTGTAGCTGTTAGCTTTGGGGTGGGGTAGATTTTTCAATGCAGATGGGTAACAAGGCTTGTGCAACCTAATGGTGCGGAATCATTGCAAGGTGGACATATTTTCCTTTTACATGAAACAGAAATGCAAGTTATCTGGAGCGAGGGGAGCAAGCTTATTTAGTTGTTACAGGCCAAATATAGTTTTACTGTTCGAAAGGGGTGTTAGTAACTTTGAAAGTCGAGGTTACAACTTCGACTGTACAAATACAAGTGTACGGGATGGTGGGGGGGGGGGACAGACCGACAGTGAGAGACTCGGAGAGAATGCGGAGAAGCGAGAGACAAAGGGAAGTTGCGTGGCCCAGGCTGTGACGTGTAACGGCTGGAAGAAAAGCCGATGCGACAGGCATGAGAGTGACACTGGCTTTGGGCTTTCTTCTGGAAACTTCTCTCTGAATAATCCAGAATCTCTTTGATTTTGATCTTTATTCCATCCCTGGTTTTTTTTTTCTTCGCCAGTTGTTGGATTTTCTACTAAGCCTGCTGTGCAACAGATGACGACCTTAACTCGTCCGTGTGGGAGAGGAAATACTGTCTTTCACGGCACACAGCTTGATTTCTTTTATGTCTTGTATGAGAAATACTCACCAAAATCCTTGAACTTTGTCAATAAGAACGAATGAATGAATGAATGAATGAATGAATGAATGAATGAATGAATGAATGAATGAATGAATGAATGAATGAATGCGAAATCGTTCATTTTCACACTATAGAATGCCTGTGTGAAAGCGAAGAAATAAATGATGTGTGTATTTTGTTTGTGCCCAGGAAACGGCAGCAATGGATGTGTTCCACACAGCCTCAATCTATCTTTCGACCAGTTTAATTTAAAAAGCTGACAATTATATAGCAGCAGTATTTAAAAGTTTTGTTCGTCTCGCTGCTATCTTTCTTCACTAATTGTGTGGTCCTCCTGACACACTGGACTTCCTGATGCAAAGAGACGAGACCTCATCTTGACAGCGTGCGGAGCTAACAATGCTTCTGACGTGTACACCATTTCCATCAGGACCTCTCGACAGTCGGGCCAATCAAAGGGGAGAAAACAAATGTGCGTGCCACTTCCAGACACTGAGAGGACTTCTCTGTCAGCAGAGAAAATTGTTGGTCGGAAGACAAGAAGTGACTAACCCTCTTTCCAGACGAGGAAATGTCAGTTCCCAAAGAGAGAGAGAGTGGGGGGGGGCACTCGCGCACATGCGCAATAAGGCATATCCTCACGGACGAACAGATATGCACTGAGAGTGAGAAGAAGGGTGGAGAATGGCGGGGTGGGTGGGAACTGGGCATGGGGAGGTAATACCCAAACCTGGTAGAGATGACCCCTACTAACCCCTACACCAAGAGAATAAAATCTGCCAGAACTATCAGGAAACAGGTCCCTGACCTTGGGACCCGGAACCTGACACTTTCTCCGCTCGTGGAATTTGCCTTAAAGTAAAAATAATGTCTGAGGCGATGGAGGGGGTCAAGTCAATGGCCTCATCCTCGAGCCCCTGTCGTCTCCAGGCTGGGGAAAATTTGGGCGCTTCCCCTGGGACAGCGGTTCCCCAGTGTGCGGAGCTACAGTCCTCCCGACGTGCACGCAGCCAGAAACCGGCTTTTATCTGCTGTTCGGTCAAAGCCAGATCCACGCACACTTGCCAGATGAAATGACGACAATGTGTATGCATTTATTTTCTAGAAATCTTTTATAGCGGGACCAAACGTACAGATTTAGTCAAATGAAAACAGTGGTGATCACAGATCACCTCCAAGAATATTATATACTGTCAGTAACAATGGATCAGGTGTACTGTACAGACGCGGTCTAGGTGAAAAATTAGTTGTTTTGGGTGTTTGTTGCTTAACGTCCCGCCAAAAAACAAACTAGGTGCATATCGGGACGGTGTTGCTTAAACAAAGTTTACGTGCTGCCACACGTGGGACTGATGTCGTAACACACGCGTTAGTCACATTATACTGACACCGGGCCACATTATACTGACACCGGGCCACATTATACTGACACCGGGCCAACCGGTCCTAGTAGTGGTTCCTCTAGCTCCAGGTGGATGGCTGGGCAACTACTAGATGGCCAGTTTAACCAGGCCGGGGCCCGAACTACCGACCTTCCCCTTCGGACGCGGACGCCTTAACCGCTAGACCACCGAGGCTCTCTGAAAAATAAGTTGCTAAGGAACCTTCATAATTGAAATTGGAAGACGTCCCTGTCGCAGTTTGGTTTCTGGTCTATCAGCACACCTGTGGAAAGTTTCGTTTTCGGTAATGCTTCAGCTTGAACTGAACGTCGGGTGTCGCTGGACCTGATCAGGCGTAATATCAGACCATAAGGCTACAGCTCGCAGTGATGCTTCTGGTAAGCCACCTGAAGGGATTTTTGAGGGTGAAGGACGAAAGACTACTCATACTTCGAATTTTCAAAAGAAAACACAATCACACACACACACACACACACAGAAAAGCACACATGCACGCAGCCACACCCACGTCCACACTGTGGTAGAAGCAGAACACGTTTCCACAGAACTGTCTGGACTGGAGGTGATGAAAACCAGGAAACGGGTCCTTTCCAGAGATGAAGTACAATCGATCTGGTGCCAGTGATTTCCATTCGATCTTTTCTCGTCTCCTTTCGGTGACTTCTAGCTCATCTGTCCTGGAGCGAGTTACAGAGATGGTCGGAGAAGGTCTGAGGTACAGCCCCACCCCGCGGCTCACCTACCCCGCCTCTGTGAAGCTCAGCCCATATCTTGGCGGGATGGCTGCGAAGTGCAGAATGCTAATGTCAAAGATCTGGCATCAGTCGGGTATGTGACACATTACCATTCGAGTTTGATATATATGTATATAGATGCCGGCAAGGGAGGAAAGACGTGATCAGCACAGGATGATAAAAAAAGTCATGACAGCGAAACAGACCAATGTCGGGAAAATGCAAAATCTAGATTCGCCGATTTAAAGCAAGTTATAAGTTTTTTGTTTTTGTTTTGTTGTGTTTTTTTTTGTTTGTTTGGGGTTTTTTGGAATTGTTTTAGTATTTTGGATTTATTGTGAGAGGGGTGATTTTTTCCCCAAAGGTTTTTTTTGGGGGGGGTATTGTTTGTTTGTTATGGTTTTATGTCTTCAAAAAAATGCTAATGGGGGGGGGGGTTTCTGGACTCAGCCAAGTCGAAATAAAACCAGCTGTGGGGAAATAACCTAACCGCGGGCGTTAAAGACTTCGGCTAATCGCTTTTTTAAAAAAAAGGTTCCTCTCCAACAAACTTATCTGTAAGGGGGACGCAAAGCAGTACTCATAAACACCGTAACATACTATTTACAAATATCTATAATGGAGACAGTACTCATAAACACCGTAACATACTGTTTACACATATTTATAATGGAGACAGTACTCATAAACACCGTAACATACTGTTTACAAATATTTATAATGGAGTCATTTCACAAAACTAGGTATAGGATACATGCTCTTTCCATTGAGGGTAAGTGAAAGAGAGAGAGAGAGAGAGATGGAGTACTTTGGGTGTACAGACTGGATGCTACGAGTCACCGTTGTGTGCTGGAAGCGAAGCGTGGGACTATCACTGTGTGCTGTGTACGCTAGGTGTGTGCTGTATTATTGGCATAGGATTGTAATTTAGAAAGAAAAGGGAAGAGAAATCTGTAAGTATTTTAGTATGTATGAGAGTGCAAATGAAAACGAGGAAACACGATGATCTTTTTATCTTTAGAATTATGAACGGCCATTTCATTGACATATTTAAAATCCTTTGACCAGTCAACTCGTTTTCTCTGCATGTCATTTGTTGACGACGATCTTGCGATGGCGTCACCCACAATGTGTGAAATTGCTTTATTCCCTCTGATAAAGATTCTTTGAAACAATTGCTACGTTACATTTTAACATATAGTAAATATGCATCAGTGTCACTAAAAATGACAACAATACACGCATTCGCACACCGAAGGGGATAATATAATTATGTGCTGCTTCATGTCGTGCAAACTATACTAGTGTACCTGGAGACCTGGCGCCGGTTGTAAGAATTCGAGATTAGTTCTGTCATCCGAGTTCAAAGACAGGTGCTAAATTAACATCTTATTCCTCTGACAACACTAGCCAAAGCGCATTTTTTGATAGAACAAAATCTTTTCTTTTTTAATTTTTAATAGTGAAGGTTGTTTGGCGTCGTTTGTGTCGTTTTTGTTTGTTTGTAACTTTGTTTGCTGATGGGAAGGGGATGATGTTGTTGTTGTTGTTGTTGTTGTTGTTGTTGTTCGGGGGAGGAGGTGGCTAGTCCGTAACCGACTTCTGGTCGTTTGGTTCACGCCACTTGGAACCAGTGAATGCGTCAGTCTTTGTAAATGGAAGTGTCAGCGCCACAGGCACGTGACGAGACTGTTCGCACATTGAAGCCGACATCAGACCACAGGGAATGTGTGTACGTCTGTCGCAGGACAAACACGCACAAGCTGTGAGTCTCTCCCATGCACATCTGAACCCTGTCTAGAAAAAGACTTTAATGTCGTCGCTGCCCAGAGACGGTACTTGCACAGATAACAAACACGTTCTTGCTCCACCAGATAAACGCCTTCTTGCTCCACCAGATAAACGCCTTCTTGCTCCACCAGATAAACGCCTTCTTCCTCCACCAGATAAACGCCTTCTTCCTCCACCAGATAAACGCCTTCATCCTCCACCAGATAAACGCCTTCTTCCTCCACCAGATAAACGCCTTCTTGCTCCACCAGATAAACGCCTTCTTGCTCCACCAGAT
>SMGT01001673.1:269038-297381 GCA_004794575.1 Lanistes nyassanus | reverse complement strand
TAAACGCCTTCATCCTCCACCAGATAAACGCCTTCTTGCTCCACCAGATAAACGCCTTCTTCCTCCACCAGATAAACGCCTTCTTCCTCCACCAGATAAACGCCTTCTTGCTCCACCAGATAAACGCCTTCTTCCTCCACCAGATAAACGCCTTCTTCCTCCACCAGATAAACGCCTTCTTCCTCCACCAGATAAACGCCTTCTTGCTCCACCAGATAAACGCCTTCGTCCTCCACCAGATAAACGCCTTCTTGCTCTTTCGTAGCCAGATTCTCGAGTGGACAAGATGGCCATCACTGGCGACGCAACTTCAAATTCCTACCTGCACTTTGCATTTAATGGGCGAGGGAGACCAAAGATAACGTTGTACTTTGTTTAAAGAGCTAAACGTGTGGATGGGTTTCCATACTGTCTACAGCTTTTTCATAATTTGAATTCATTTGTCTATAACGGGTTGACGATCATCATCGTCGTCGTCGTCGTCAACAACAACAGCAGCAGCAGCAGCAGCAGCAGCAACAACAACAACAACAACAACAACAACAACAACAACAACAAAGGCTGCTAACAAACGTTCATCATTCCTCTATCAGCGTCTAGAAAATCGAAATAAAACTTCACATATAACGATCTCCTGCAACCACAGTTCTACGTACATAAATTACGAGATCTGTGGCTTTTCAAGGACAGTTCATTAGCTTAATTTTTTATTTTAAACAAGGCAAGGCAATGTTTGATAATGCTGAAAGAAATGGGTTGATAACTAAAAACCTTTTATATAAGCAAGCTTTTGCTGGTGCAATACATAAGAAAATATCTTCTTTTTTTTACCAGTCTTTATCTGGTTGTTATTTTTGAGCTCTGTGAAATGCCAAACGACAAAGACAGGTTGCAGCCACACTGTTCTGATTACAAATACGTTCATGGGGAGGGCGGCAAGCGACAAGGGGCAAGAAGTTCATCATAGTGTACACTCTGGTCAGTATAGAGATTACACATTGCAGTGTACTGTCAGTACAACGATTATGCATAACAGTGTGTCCTCTCTGGTCAGTACAGAGATTATACAATGTACAATCTCTGGTCAGTACAAAGATTATACACTAGTCAGTACAGAAATTATACATTACAATCGTTGGTCCCTATAGAGATTATGCATTACAGTGTACGATCTCTGGTCAGTGCAAAGACTATACATTACGGTGTACAGTCCCTGGTCAGTACAAAGATTATACATTACAGTGTACAGTCTCTGCCACTATAGATCAGATTATACATTACGGTGTACTGTCTGTGATCACTATAGAGATTAAACCTTACAGAGTACAGTGGTCACTATATAGATTATACATTACAGTGTAAATCTCTGGTCAGTAAATGTAAATTAAAACTTTTTTCAAATTTTCTTTAAATCTCTTGCAATAAAAGAACATTTTGCGAGTATTTGAAGCCTTGGATTATCCACAAATAGGCTGTTTCGGAAAGAGGTCCCGCTGACTTTTATTTTTCGTTAAGTATTTTAATTTAAGTTCAGGAGGAAAGTGGAATAAGGATGGATTGAGAAGACAATACATCGTATGATAGAACCGCTAAAATCCGAAGTCTTGAATTACCTGTCACCTAGTCCGTGCCACCACACTATTGCCTGCCAGTATGAACTGACAGATGCTATTAAGAAAATTCGCAGAACAGACAGCGAAAATGACCCAGATAGTTACTGAGCTGTCTTATTGTCTACCTCTACTAAGGGCATTTTTAGGAGCGGCTTATCAAGTCTCTCCCCCTCTCTCTCTCTCTCCGCGTTAACGCAGATGTTTGATGCACAGATACAGCCTATTTTGTTATATGGATCTGAAGTGTGGGGTCTGTGTGCAGACTAGGCTAGGAATTACTGAATTGTCATAAAAAATGTTTATATGTACATCATACTATGGATTGCCCATTTTGTCAAACTGACGAAACTGAACTGCATTTTTTATTTGTTTGTCCGCGTTATTAAGACTTGCGGAAACAGTACATCCCTATGAAGTTTTATAGATATCCTTCCATGTCTCGATTTTCTGTGCTCATGGCCGATTGCAGTCCAAGACTTACACGAAGCCTGGCTCGTTTCCTGTACAAGGCGTTACAACGGAGAGAGACAGATATACTTAGACCTCTACAAGCTCCTTAAGTCAGACGTTGTGTGTGCGTGTGCACCTGAGTATACTTGTTTCATGTATTGCTTTAACTGATTACTGTGTATGGTATTGTCACCCCCTCGATATGGGCCGAAGGCCTAACCAATAACATCGTTCGTTCGTTCGTTCTCTGTTAACGCAGTCCTTCTACGTGTTCGAGTGCTTGTGAGAGATAGTGGTAAACAGCGGGAGACACAAAGGTATATAAAACCATCCATTTTCAGGTCTTCAAGTTTCCAACGCCTTTATCCCGAGGAAAACGCGAAAGAAGAGAAACAGCCAATACACGCGCACCGCACACGCGTGCTGCTTGAAGTGCATATCCGCATGCTGAGTCCGAGACAGGAAGTCAGGCGGACGGGTAGACAGGCAGGTATGCAGACGGACAGGCAGGGAATCATGCAGCCAGGCAGACAAGAAAGGTATAAACGACACTGCAGCCGAAAACACGGTGATTCGATTCCCCTTTTTCCATTTCCCCCTATTTATCTTTTTTTAATAGTTTGTTTAGCGTGGGTGTAGGGGAGGTAATGGAGGTGGGGGGCAGGAAAGGTGTAGTGGTGGGTGGGGTATGGTTGGGGTTACAGTGTAGTTACCAACTTGTTTCTATTGTAAACAATTCGCTACCGCTGAAGTTGTGACGTCACACAGTACACGAAACTTCGTCGATATAGCCATCGCCTCCATCGAGCCTGACTGTTGCAGGAGGAAGTCGTACTGAAAGAAACGTGGAGTGATCTCCCATTTGGAGACCAACCACTTGGCCATTGAACTTACGAATAGCCGTATCAGCGGGGACCAGCTTCCGACATTTGACGTTGTGGTTGTCTAGCAGCCAGACTCCTGAACAAGCACGAGTCCACTGTTTCACCGTGTTAAACCTCCTTTAAACAGTTACAAGAACTCAAAGAATAGCGGCATGAAGAAAAGAACGAAGAAAGAAAACGTGGCTGTATGACAGAAAGAAAGGCAGACAAGTGCATGCATGCACGGAAATAACAAGACAAAATAATGTTTCACACGCTGACGCGCAAAATATTATTCATACAAAAAGTTGTTCGTGTTTGTCACCGGCCGTGTTTCACGCATCAACAATCACAGATCAGGCCTCAAGCTTAAATTGTAATGATGGCGTCAATTTTCCTCTCGTGCATGAGAGATGGTCGTTTGGCACTGGGTTTTTTTCTCTCTTTCTAAAAGCTTTATGTCAGGGCGAGATGCTCGTGCCGAGATGGCATCAGCGTGGTGCAGTCCTTGATAAACTAGGAGACAGCGCCATCGTCCCCAGAGCACCGCGGAATCCTGGAAGTTGTAGATGATCCTGTCGCTGATTCACGGGGTTGCCGTTCCCATCGCTTTTATCAGCTGTCCCCTGGATACCGTGAGAAATGGAAATGGGGGTTTCGCTAAGAGCAGAATTTTAAGGGCTCAATCGTTTGGCGGTGTACTGACAAAGACACACGAGATGTGAGCCTGTCGGGACTGTAATCGTTACGTCAAGTGTCGCTTTCCACCTCTCACTCTCACAGTAGATAACAACCAGTGCCCCAATAAGTAATAGCAGATAGACTATAAGATCCAGCACGTGATCAGACCAAAGGAGAAAACTGATTAGTTTAGATGAGAAGAAGAGCGAGGTGTGTCGTGGTAGGGAGTGATCCGAATCGAAGCAGCGTGTGTGTGGTGAGGATGGGGGGAGTGCACATAAGTACATACAGAAGTGCGCGAAGGTTTTCTGTACGAAATTGTTAAATACAGTAAACGTATACTTAATACTGTGAGTGCATGAAACAAAAAGTAAGTTTACAACAACTCGCCCAATTGTATGGCTGGGAACTACATCTTCATTAAAACAGACACTTCCGTACACTCTTTGCGTACTTCATCCACTACAAAAGGATTCCATCTGGAAACGCACTTGGCTGCATGGCTTGCTGTGCCAGTGACTGCCACATCTGTGTCCCGTAGGCAAGCGTGATGTGAAAACTTGCCATCTGTCCACCTACAAGATAAGCTTGTCATCTTTACTTCCCACTACAGCAGGTTGCCATGATATTTACTGTATACCTACAGCACATCTTTCATTGCGAGTGCAGCAGGTTGTCATGGTTTTTAGACTCGACGCGGCCCACCCGTATGAACAACCACCTGTAGATGGCCCATCCCAAGAAACTAATCAACTGTTCAATAGACGTCACTGGTTTCAGCTAATGTTCACAAGAGGATACGATCCAGGTTGTGTTCGGCTGACAACCAGACGACGTTTTCTGACGATTCAAACAAAAAATATTTAAGGGGAGGGTATCACATTTCCCGAAAGCACAGGCGGTCTCTGGCGGGATCCAACCCTGAATTAATAACGATGACAGCAAGACGTGCGACCCTGTCAGTCGGGGGAAGCCGTTACATAGCAACGCATGTTGCCCTGTGGATCGACAGCCGTTTACGCACTAAGCATCTCATATGCACGCGGATTCGGTCATCACGAGCAGAAACCTCGCCATTTACGAACATTTAAAAGGTTTTTGGTTGCTTAAAACGTCTAAAGTCCACGATGCATGCTATGCTGAACATTTTTGCAATTTGAAAGATTACATTTCAATCAACATTCTTTTGCTAAATAAAGCACGTCTCTTCTAAAACCAGATTTTTAACTGGAGTTTTTAAACAAATGAATATAGGTTTTGTGGTCATAAGACAAAGAAAATTTTATCTTTGATGTTTGATTGATGGCTTTGAGACAAGTTGACAAGTGATACCTTCTGACTCTGTTATGACTGACACAAGTCATCCTCTCTGTCTACAAATATTCTCTCCCCCTCCCCCATTTACTACCCCCACTCACTCACTCACTCACTCACTCACTCACTCACTCACTCACATCAGTCCGCTCCCTACGTGCACCCACACATACCACGCATTTAGAAGGAAGTCACGTTGAGAAGCTGACGCCCGAGTCAGCCCAGTGCGGCGAGAAGCTGCCTGCCGACTGCTCATCCCAGCATGCTGAGCTCTTGCTGCTGAATGATATTCACCAAACGACGCCGCAGTTATAGCCACAGATATCCGTCCCTAGCTCTATGGGTGCGATCTATCAGAAAAGATTACGCATGCGTATTGAAAACTCATCTTGAGCTAAAAGCTGTCTCGCACTGCGATTCCTTTTGGCTCCTGTGTACAGAGGCTGGGAGCATGAGAGATTCGTTACCAGTGATATTTGCGCAGTTCAACACATATCGGCACTGCAGCCAACCATGCCTGAAAAGCGTAAGTCCCAGTCCCCGACCCCCCCAACCTCCCCGTACTGTTCTGAATGGCTGATCGATCTCAGGACACGACGAAACACTCGGCGGAGCGTGCTTTGGCTTCCAGCAGGAAATACATCAGAAGCATCCTTTGCATAAATACAAAAAATACAATGGGTTCCGTTCCGCATTTAGGGATTTCTCTGGGACCTCTCACTAAGCCGTGTGATCAATAACCTCTTGAGAGGACTCTCTGTGACTAAGAACAGTTCTATGCGTCGTCTAAAAAAATGTGTGTGGTGTGTACGCATTTCGTCTGTGTAGAGAGAAGTTATGATGCATTTGCGAAATAAAAAAAATCGATCTGCTAAGATCACATCAGAGGGCTGAATTTTATCAATCTAAAAATAAAATATTTTTTCTTTATTTTTTTCATCTTTTGCCTTCTTTCTCTTGTTTTTTCTCTTTATTGTTTATTTCCTTCTTCATTTATTTGTTTCTTTCCTTTCTCTTTTCCTTCTTCCTTCTTCTTTCCCTCATTCTTTTTCTCCATATCTCTCTTAAATGAGTTCTCTTATCACTCTCCACAGTCTCACTAAAATCATCGGCGCTGTTTATCACTCTCCACAGTCTCACTAAAATCATCGGCGCTGTGACAGGGAAGATTAGATTTTCTTTCCTTCTCTGTTGAATGTCATCTTTACGATGACACAGTGATCATCGTACATCTATGATCATCATCCGTCGATTGTCATCCCGAATCAATTTTCGTCATTCATTGGATGTCGTTTTCTGGTTTTCTGCAGAAAGTCTTGTGTCTGTCCGGACCTGACATTCATTTCGCGCACTGCGCGCAGCAGAATCTTATCGGGTCCTGAAACAAGCTGAAGACATTTCTTCTATGCGGACTTTTTTTTTAATGTGGACGTCCTTTCACTAATCTGTACAGTTACAAGTGTCATGCAAAGATAGTAAACACCGGTATTACAGGTGATAATTATCCATACACAATAGTCTACAATAAGAGAATCGGTTATTCTAAAAATAACAAATAAAAAACGATAATCGAGCTGTTAATTTGTATTATTAATTGGAAGTTATTTTATTTTGAATTGGAAACTTTGTGTATTGCTAGTAAGAAGTCATTTGTATTATTAATTGGAAGTTGTTATTCGAGTGTAATATTTCTTATAGGAAATTCTCACTGAAGCCTGCCAACAGTTAAGATAAAGTCGCGTCTAGGGAGTTAAATAATTGTTGTGCGGAACGAACTCTCCGGAAAAAAAAGAAAAACAAGTGACTGCCGCTTGGAGGATAAGCCCAGATTAAATGTAAAACAAGGGAACTGTACCAAGCTAGGAGAGGACCATTTCGGTACCATGGCACCTACTGGACTCAACCTAAAACACTGACCCTCCCCCTCCCTTCCCTTAACCCCCTCACCCCTCCGTCTCTCTCTAACTTTGTCTCTCACCTCCTTCCCACTCTCTCTCTCTCTCACCGACGCCCCCCTACCCGCGCTGCTTTTTCTCTCTCTTTCTCTCTCCCCCGCCCACTCTCCCCCCCCCCCTTCTCTACCCTTTCCTACCCACCTTGCGATTGGCTGCCCCTCTTTTTAACCTCTTTTTAACCTTTCTCACTCACTGTCCCCTGGTTTAGCCCAGCGTGCTATCTGCTTAAAATGTTGAGAGGTCCCCTGCAACATTTTCTGTCAGCATATCAGGTTCAATATATGGTAAAAATTGCAACGAAAGCTGGAAACATTGCAGCGTGTAAGGAGCCCTTAAGATCAGCACAAGCATCCATTTGCCGTCGTCGTTCTGTCAGCGTGCAGGTTGTTAGTGTTACTGGTGAGTGTTTCCAAGATTGTGCGTGGGGGTGGGGGTGGGGGTGGGGGATGGTGCAAGTATCTAAGGAACAGAATCCCCCATACTACCATCACTAACGTACATGTCATCTCTCAGGTCCAGGAACCAAGTTACGGCCCTTAGCAAGTTCCAGATCTGAAGCCTGATGTTCCTTGAGGTTCTCTGACATTTAAATGTAGTACTTTTACATTACATCCACAAGTTGTTCACATAGTGCATCAACTGGTTGTTCTTTCTTCACATACTAGTCGACATATGATGCGCTCTTCACAGTAACACACACACACACACACACTGCGTCAACATCTGATGTGCTCTTTACTCATGCTATGTCTACACATGTTTTGCTCTTTACGCGTACTATGTTAATCCGCGATGTGCTTTTTACATACTACGTCAGCACCTGATGTGCTCTCCACATACTACGTCAACACGTGATGTGCTCTCCACATACTACGTCACCACCTGATGTGCTCTCCACATACTACGTCAACACGTGATGTGCTCTCCACATACTACGTCAGCACCTGATGTGCTCTCCACATACTACGTCAACACCTGATGTGCTCTCCACATACTATGTCAACACGTGATGTGCTCTCCACATACTACGTCAACACGTGATGTGCTCTCCACATACTGGGTAAGCATACGTTGACGTGCTCTCCTCCGTGCCGTAGGCAAAATAAAAATGTGTTACAATTTCCCTGGTGGAATTTTACTCCCTTATCATCGATCGGGAAGATACCTTTTTATTTCCTTAAGAAAATCGATGCTTCACGAGAATGTTGTGTTTAGCCAAAGGATTTTTTTTAGGGAGGTCTCTTTCTTCCCTTTACACACACACACACACCTGCGCACGCGCGCGCGCACATACACACACTATACGCCTATGATATAAAAGATAACACTAAAAAATGTAAATGAAACACGTTTGATGTCACCTACACTATAAACAATATTTTCGTGTTTGCGAAACTACCATTTAAAAATTGCCTCCTGTCTCAGACAACCCTTATAGAAAAGAAAGATCAGCACACAGGTAGGTGTGTTTAGAAAGGGAGGATGAGTAGATAACGAAAAACTAAGAGAGACAGACAGATGATACCATAATAATATAGATATACAGAAAATACATACACGTACATAGAACATTGCGCTAAGACGTTCCAAATTAAGCGCTGTGCTGTATTCACGAACGTGATAAGTGTACAAGAAATTGAATAATTCACGAGGACGGCATGGGTCTTCTGCCGCCATGAGCAGAACAACCAAGAGTGTCCCGAGACAATCGAAATTTTCTTTCACTTTCACAGTAGCCAAGGAAATTCCTTAATTTCTCTACGCGTTTAGCCTGCTGTCAAAAAGTCAGCACAAAATAGTGGCTGGAATATTTTGCCTGCAAAAGTGTCTGAAGGCGGGTGGGCGAGCTCTCCTGGGGATAGTGGAGAGCAGAGGTCAAGTTTCTGCCAATCATCGTTTGGCAGGCAGCCCGAAGCAAGTCGTTGTAACGAGCTCCCCAATTGTCGTTGTTAGGGCGCGGCTTACACCCATTCGTGTCGCCAACAAAACTGTGTAAGCCTCTCAATGATCTCCTGCCGATGGGGCGCCCATTCAGTGGTTCAGTCGATTTACTACAGTAAATTGTTCCTTTCTGTAAGTCTAAGACGTTGTAACGTAATTTGCTGGAGGACATGTGTATAGGCGTCCAACGAAGAAAACTGCGTCGGGAATGTCTGAATGCTGAAGGAGATTCCCATTTTGTGGTTCGTTATCTTGTCTCGAATATCTTGGACAGCCACGTCTTAACTCTTCTTCCGACATACACAAGAGCCGGTGGTAGTTGCACAGAGTCGCGATAGCGACTGACGTGAGCACGGCTTCCAACGGGCATAACAGTGATACTTCAGGCAAATTGACCTAATGTACTAAGGCGATATTTCTATTAATAGCAGATTACAAGTGTAAGGGATACACTTTCCTTCCGGAATATATCGACCAGGATAGTGGAGGCGGGCCAGCTTCAACCGATGTGCTAAGAGATCCCATCCACACGCATGTGTTTTCACCAGGTTTCACCAAGCCAGTAATGGGACAAACCCGTTAGATCATTATCATTGTCGTCATCGTCATCATCATCGTCGTCTTTTTATATCACCATCTTTGCCATAATCATCGTCGTCATCATTATCATCACCTGCATCATCCTCGACGCTGCCACTGCTGTTGAAGCTTTTGTTTCTGATGACATTACCCTTTTCTGATAACCTCAAACTTCTGTCATGCAGATGCACCGTTGGGAACAGCCCACACTTCACACAGTGCAGATCTTTTTAGGTAAGGTTACTAGTCAGATATAATAGTTTTGAAATGAAAATCCGTGTAAAGCGATCAGAAAGCCTAGAAGGTCATTGGGTATAACATCATCTTTCCTCCAATACTATCTACAAGATAAAACCCCTTTGAAAAAACAATTATAGCAAGATTGATAAAGATCCAGAATTCTTTAATAACCCTACAGAGGGATAGATAAAGATCCAGAATTCTTTAATAAGCCTCAAACATGCTGCCAGAAATAAATCATTCTTGTATGACTTTCCCCTCTGGGCAAAAGGCTGCAACGGTTTTAACAAAATTTTTGAAGTGAATAATGTACTGTAAGGTGATATATATATAAAGTAAGGTAATAATATGCGTACAGATCACAAATAAAAAAAGTTTAACTATTTCCAAGCAAAATCACTAACTTCTGGTGCAACTTGAGAATACAAAATAGAATTTGAGTTTTCTTCTCCCAAATCAAATTTCCTGCCTAGAGCATTGCTTTCTCCCCTGATGTAAGGAGTTTTGGCTGGTGGATGTGTCTGCTCTCTTTGTCTAAAAGATCTAAACTCCAGGCCTCCGATCGTACGTTGACCGTTTGTTTTCACTGCGTACGTAGACTGCTTGCAAACATTTGTTCACTGAGTCTTCTCAACGCCTTGAGCGAGGATCCTGCGCTAGTGCTCACGGGTCCTGAAGATAATGTTTTCTGAAAAAAATGTATTTCTTTTATATCCCTGTCCCTTTCTCTTCTGCAGCACACAGTACCAACGTCTGCTTCCATCCAGTAAGGATAGATGGTTCTAGTCTTTGTTTGAACTGTGCCATCAGGAAAAACCAGACTTTTTACAGAGATATTTTCCTGTCATGACCAGTGTGTGTGTATGTTACACGACACAATGCCAAGACCCACTGTCGGCGGTCCTGGACACTCACTCGTTCACAAACTTTCAACCTAGAAATGCCCACGAATAAGCACACCAATGAACGGACCTTCAAACGCGCACGCATGCACGCAGGCGCACAGATCGCTTGCATTTGTAGATAACGTTCATCCGCGCAGACGGCTACAGACAGGTCAGAGAAAAGTCTGGCCGTGATCGTTGTCAGTGGCAACTCTTCGCGTCACTGCACAATCATCACGCACCAAATCACTTCCCACAAGCTGGAACACTGGGGCTGTCCGCACTCCGCTCCTCGTGCTTCCAGCGGGGTCTGAGAGCAGATCCCCCTTCGCATGGGCCTGTGAAGTCAGATTTCAGTGCAGGAGAGGTTGTAGGGGAGGGAACAAAGGGAAAGTGGGGGGGGGGGCTTCAACCTGAGTTTGTGTCTTCCTGCCTGCGCTGTCAGGTGTTACTTCTCTGCGCATTGATCTCGGTAGAAACATTCTGCCCGGCCTTAAAGACGGGCGTTATAACACTCCAATCATGGCTCATGACGCAAACATTTCTCAAGGACAGCTCCAGTCTGTTCATTCCAAAACAGCTGGATGTCACCTCCAGCTTAAACCAGCTGTAGTTCAGTCCAAGTTTTTGTGGTATGATCCAGAAACAACCTTGCCACTCGAATCGTCATAAAGGGTGCACCGGAAGTATTCCTTCTTAGGCCTAAGGTCACAAATTCTGGGCGCTCAGATCGATAGACAATATTTAGCGACAGGGCTCGTTGGCTTGTGACTGACAGCATTTAATAAATCAATATCCTCGCAGAGCTACCTCCAGGGGGACTTCGCCATCTCGTTCACGTTGCAGCTGACAAAAAAGTCCAGACTGCGTAAGTCGGTTTCGTTCTCCTTTTCATTTAGAAATCCTGATTGTTCACTTCTTGCATCTCTCATTTTCATTCGAAATTCAGCATTTCCAGATTCGTCTCAAGCTGCTGTATATTTCAACAAGTCATATTGATGGAGGCCTGTTCAGAGCAATCACCTTTCTTTTTTCTTTCCTTCTTCCTTTCTTTCCTTTTCTCCGTTCTATCTTTCTCTGATTACTGTTTGAAGGTGACGGATATGAACCAGCTTATCTCCCTTTGAATCTACTTACTGAAAAAGATTGTTGTCAAAGCGTGTGTAAATGTACTAGTCAAATGTGAATCGGAGTGTTACTGAAAACATGTAAAATGTTAATCGGAGTATTACTGAAAACATAATTCAATTGGGTTTCCGAAAGGCGAAGAGCGGAGATGATTCAGTAGTCTTACGAAACATTTGTTTGGTTAATTAATTTGACCCATAAGCAGACGGCCTTGCGTGCCTTGTCAAGCAGAGCATCGCAAATACCAGCGATTTCATGGCTTTGGATGAGTTTTTCCACACGAAAAAAATAATTCTTGTTTAAAGAAACTGTGTGCTGTACCCAGGTGCCGCTGTCAAGGGGAGACAGCCTATGCTGACTGCGCTAGAGTGATTGGCACTGGGACAGAGGAAAATGTCAAATGCTTCGTTATTATCTCCCTTAGGGCGCTTTTTCGTTTAGGATTAGGCAGACGCAGGGTTGCAGCTGTTAGCAGCTGACTACTGTCGTTTGTGGTCTGGCTTTCAGAGCTTCTTAGAAAAAACCTATCCCTCCTACCATTTCTTCTCCCCACCCCGCCCACTTTGAATATCTTTAAGACATGAATTCCTGGCCTGTCTTTAGCGTAGCTATACATGCTAACCCCCATTCGACTAGTACCTGAAGCTCTCTTATTGAGAGCTAAATCTTTGCTCTTTAGAACAATTTGAATCTATGTTAATGTACGTACGTGTGATTTTCCTGTGAAAAATACTTTTAAATGTTAATGTTTTGTGGAGAGCTAATCATTGTTTTATTTACTGCCTTATTATCAACAACCAAAATTTGATTTCGCGATGTCGTAAACCAAAGAACTGTAGTGATGCTTACTCGATACAAGCGGTATCTGCGCATGCGGATATGATCATATACTTTGCCTTACATAACTTCAACGTCAAACATGAACGATTGTAATGACACAAATTTCGTAGGTTAAACAAACAAAACAAATTCGAGATGCCGCTGTGTAGGTCAGTCATGGCGTAACAAGGCATACAGGCATAAACGGGCTTCCATCAGCAGAGAATTCCCTTTCTTCTAGCACTTCCGGTTAAGTTGGGGACTGTCTTTCACACTGCTGTGTCCCTTTCAGGAAACCAGGGCCTCGAGGAACGGGCTGTCTCCAAATCAACACTCTTTCCGAAGCCTGGAAAGCGATTGTGTTGCGTTTTCTTGATTTCCAGCCGAAACTTAATCACACAGTACCAGCGTCCCCTATAATGGAGAAACTTGATTAACTACATCCGGGAAACAGGAGCGGCTGATTGCCTTATAGCAATACCTTGGGAACGGAGATTACGGAAGGAAATTCTATTCTGCTGCAGCGTTCATGACAGGCAGTGGCCATGTAGGAAATGCTACGCTTAATTATTCTCCCCCTCCCCCCACATCCTCTCTCTCTCCCTTTCACTCTTTCTGTTTCTACCAGTTCCCCCACCCCCGTTACCCTGTTTGCTTTGTGTGAGGGATTGCCTCAGTTTATGTTTCATTCATATAACGTTGATATAGATCACATATAATCGCTAAATGTTCTTAAAGGAAGCTAAATAATGATCAAGACTTGAAACATATTCTGAGATTAATGGAAAGTTCTGATCAACATCAAAAGAGCCCCCTGGTATGAAGCAAACGTTGTTATGAGCACTGGGCTGTCGACTTCGAAGCTACAGGTCAGCGCTCGCAGGCCAATAAGTTACTTCACGTTTGATTTATTAACAGAGGTGGGTGTAGCTGACGGAGGGCGAATGCGAACAACTTTAGGTGGCTGCAAAAGTTGCTGTGCGGCGGTTGCCAGGCGTCTGTGGACTGCGAGGTGACAGGGAAACTTACTGCACGAATACCTGCCTGATAAGCCACTCGTGCGAAATTCACCTTGAAGATCATACTTAACAGACTCAGCCGGAAGCCGAAAAGATCATCGCTAAGGAACAAGGAGGATTTAGGGCAGGGCGCAGCACTACAGAACAGATCTTCAGTCTAAGGATACTGAGTGAGAAATATCTCCAACACCAGCAATATTTCTACTATGTCTTCATAGACACCCCCAACCCCAACCCCCACAAAAAAACCTTCTGACAGAATGTGGCATGCAGCTTTGTGAAGATGTGAAGCTGATCTGTGTCATTTAACAACTCTACGATAAAGCTACTAGTGCAGTAGGCCTACGTTTCAATGGTAGTATAGGGGAATAATTCCAGACAACGGTCCAATTTTCAATGTTTTCATAGACAATTCTCATCTTGTCGTCAAAGGATTTGCAAAAAGTACCATTTAGCTTCTGGAAGTCCAGTTGTGCGGAAAACAACAAGTAAATAGCTGCATTGTTTCATAGAGGGAATGTGAGTAGCTACTTAAGGTGAGTGACTCCTTCCTGACGAAAGCTAGAATCGGTCCACAGCTTCAGATATCTTGTTTCCATTGTTACCGATGAAGGCTCAAAGCCGGAAGTACTTGCCAGAATAGCACAGACGGATACAAATTTGGTTGAAGATTGTTGAACCGATTGAATATCGCTGTATTAATTCGGCCCCACTGTTACAGAGCACTAATTAAAATCTTGCACTCATAAAGCACATCACGCAATGTCAATCAAAAACCCACAGATGTATATGTATCTCCTTTAGGAGCAATCTTCGTTCTTTCGTTCGTTCGTTCATTCTTTCATTCATTCGTTCTTTGTTTCTTTCTTTTATTTTCTTCCTCTCTGTCTGTTTGACTTTCTATCCGCCTTTCTTTCCTTTTGTTTTAATTTTGGTTTTCGATATTGTTTTTGATATCCCCATGTTCTCTTTTCTCTCATTCAGTTTCCCATTATAAACTGTAAAAAAAACCAATTCCTCTCATTTAGTTTCCCATTATAAATTGTACAAAAAAAACCTTGTCCTCAAGAGATGCCAATACTCAACAGCAAAGCATTCGTTTGCCAACCTGATACAATTGTCAATAACTCTTACACTTAAGGTGCTGGGGGTTTCCTGGTCATATATTTTATTCAGTCCTCCAGACTGTTATGGGCTTTGCACGTTTCGTGAAAAAAGCTTGCGTCTTGTGCACCAGCCTCAGGACACATTTATCAGACAAACCAATAAATCATCTGCTTAGCCAGTTTTTTTCTTCTGCTGCGGAGAGGGGTGGGGGAGGTACAAGTGAAATTACAGCCAGTGATCTACTACTTGGATTCAAGGCGGAAAGCTCAAGTGAAATTTTAAGCAGACTATAATTATTTTCCGTTGTTCATTCGCAGTGAACATGGCCAAGCGAAAACGAATCGTGTTTGTTTAAGATTTTTTATTGTTTAACGTCGCCCGCAAACGACGGGCACATCACGACGGTGTCGCTTAGACACGGTAACGTGCTGCCACACCTGAGACTGTTGTCACAACACTTCAGTCCCGCCCGGTCACACTACACTGACACCGGGCCAACCAGCCCTAGTACTGTTCTCTATAGTGTCAGGCGTCTGACGGCAGCTACTAGTAACGCTAAAGGACGTCCCGTGACCTATTTTTATGTCGTAGGGAAAGGGGTGATTGAGACCCCATTTTTCTGTGGACCAGCATCGGGGTAACCTTCCCTGATCCATGGTCAGGTATCTATTCCCAGGTGGATCAAATGGGGGATGTGTGGCGCGGTGCGCGGATATGGAACCTGCACCTTTAAGTACGGAGACCAGCTCTCTAACCACTCGGCCATCTGCTTCACCATCCAGCCACTAGACTGCCAATTTTGAGATTTTAGGCATGACTGCCGGGATGCGAACCGCCAACCTCTCGTCTTGAAAGCGGCCGCCTTACCCCTTTAAACCACAGACATACACACAGAATGGCACGGTTTGTGTCCAATCCATGCTTAACAATAGGGATAGCTGGATAAACATTAATAATAAACAGCAAGGTCACAGCTGGAATAAAGATTTAAAAGAACAACAGATTTCAGTTCAGAGAGGAGGCAGCCGCTGTCTTCTGGGCAAAAACCCCATACAATAAACGACCTGTATGAAAGTTGACAGTAAGCAAGCCCCATAGAATAAACGACCTGTATACAAGTTGACAGTAAGCAAACCCCATAGAATAAACGACCTGTATACAAGTTGACAGTAAGCAAACCCCATAGAATAAACGACCTGTATACAAGTTGACAGTAAGCAAACCCCATAGAATAAACGACCTGTATGAAAGTTGACAGTACGCAAACCCCATAGAATAAACGACCTGTATACAAGTTGACAGTAAGCAACCCCCATAGAATAAACGACCTGTATGAAAGTTGACAGTAAGCAACCCCCATAGAATAAACGACCTGTATGAAAGTTGACAGTAAGCAACCCCCATAGAATAAACGCCCTGTATGAAAGTTGACAGTAAGCAACCCCCATAGAAAAAACGACCTGTATGAAAGTTGACAGTAAGCAACCCCCATAGAATAAACGACCTGTATGAAAGTTGACAGTAAGCAACCCCCATAGAATAAACGGCCTGTATGAAAGTTGACAGTACGCAACCCCCATAGAATAAACGACCTGTATGAAAGTTGACAGTACGCAAACCCCATAGAATAAACGACCTGTATACAAGCTGACAGTAAGCAAACCCCATAGAATAAACGACCTGTATACAAGTTGACAGTAAGCAAACTCCATAGAATAAACGACCTGTATGAAAGTTGACAGTACGCAACCCCCATAGAATAAACGACCTGTATGAAAGTTGACAGTAAGCAAACCCCATTGAATAAACGACCTGTATACAAGTTGACAGTAGGCAAACCCCATAGAATAAACGACCTGTTTACAAGTTAACAGTAAACATACTGAATAGAACGGCGACCTGTATGCAAGTTGACGCCAACCAAACTGAATAGAATGAAGGACCTGTAAGCAAGCTGACAGTAAACAAAGGATTAATTTAAGCTATCCGCGCATCAGGTACTAAAATGTCTCATGTACATATGGTTCCAAAAACCCGCCGCAAGCGAACACATACAAACATGCACAGTCCTCTGACTGTTCTAACGCTCCTTTTCCTCCGTGTTCATTTTTTTTCAAAAAGACAGGTGCACGATGGCACACATCCATCCCGCTCCCTCTTTATCGCACCCATGCAAACACGCGCCACCCCTCATCACACACACACATCACACGCACGCACGCACGCACCACCATTAAACATCACATACTACTCTCTCTCTCTCACACACACACACACACCACACGGATGCACGCACACACACACCTGTATCGAAAGGCGCAAAGCGAATGAAAGTGCATCGCTTTGTGGAGCGCCGTAGCTGTGGAGAGCTGTTACACCAAGTGCCGTGGCAAATGCTGGCACCATTGACTGATTCCAACCGTTCTACTCACAGCCCCAGCGCGTCTAGTATCGAACTGAGGCAGAGAAAGTCGAGGGAAAATCGAGCGGCAGAGTTGGTTCTGTTCTGTAACTCGGCTTCTCTCTTGCCTGTGGAACATCACTGACACCTGAAATACTAACTGTTCAGGCAAAAACAAAACGACAGACAAGCACGGGTGGGGGGGGGTGAGGGTGGGTGGGTGAGGTCGTGGTTCTTACCTTGTGGATTATGGATGTGTCATACATCCCGTCAGCGGCATCCTCTGTTACCGGTCCGAGAGAGGAAGGGCGGCCATTTTGGGGCGAGTTGCCACTCCCCCCTTGCACCACTCTCAGTCCGGCCTCTCCAGTGTCCGCCATATTCTAATTCCAAGGTCAAAAGTGCAAGTTCCGGCCGGCCACTGGTCTTCACTGAAACCGAACCAAGGTAAGGCTCCACGGGAAAGCACACGGCGCCGATTACAGTGTAACCACCTCCAACACCGACGTAGCACACGATGTATTGCCGTCCCTGAGGAGACTGCTGTACAGCCGGCCACCAACGCTGGAAGTAATTTTGTGCGAGCAGAGTTCTGTATCGGAATTCTCGCCAGTCGCCGGAAGTCCGAAAGAACTTGGCCACAAACACGGGCGCACTCCAGCACAGGGTTGTGCGCGGGCTGTGAGAATGTGTCGCGAGTCTGCCGCTGGGCGCCGTACGTTGTTGTGGCTGCCGCTGGTGGTGCCGGTGGTGGTGTTGTCGTCTAGATGTGTCCGCGAGAAGTGAAAGCGCGTAAACGCTTCCCGTAGCGAATGGCAGGCGTCAGATGAGTGGTGCCTGGTGGTAGTTGAAGCGTTGGTGGTGGTGGCATGATAGCATGGGTCGGATGTGGTGCAGTAAAACGCGCCTGTGTTTTTGCTAGAGCTTCGAGACAGAAACAGAATGAGAGAAGAGGCGATCAATATTAGTTTTTCAGGGTTTTCCATTTTGTACGTCGATGGTCCTTCTCGCCTCTCTCTCTCTCTCTCTCTCACACACACAACCTCACTCTTTCTCTCTCTCTCACACACACACACACACAGCCTCACTCTCTTCTCGTTCTGAAAAATCGACTGAGATGCAATCGGTGGATGCAGAGATGCAGAAAACACGTAGACACATTGTTAAAAGACAATAGTGTGTTGGATCTGGCCTACTCGTGAGTGGAGCGGTCTAAAAGGCTGCCGCATGTAATATACGTGGACAGGGACCACACGAAACACACCAGATACGCACTAAAAACACACCAGACCCATTTCAAACCTATTTTAAAACCAGACACGTAATTTTAACAAATCTCACCTCTCCCCTTTTCCTCTTTCTCTTCCCATGTCGTCGGCGGGGGATGATTTATTTCTTGTAATGGACGTACCGCGTCCTGTGCTCACTCTCACACGACTGACATCAAACGGAGGATAAATGACGCGACCGGAACAAAACACTTTTTATTAATCATGATATAAACTAGAGATGACAACCCGAATGAGACGATGTAGTCTAGGCGAAACTCTCCGGATTTCTTCACGCGTCAGTCTAAACTAGACCTACACAAACTGTTGTCATAGCAACCCAGCATCAGCTGCTGTCTACAAAACACAAATATAAAACCATAAGGCACATATTTTTATCAACTGCTGCTGTATGCAAGCAGCATCACTTGCAGCAACACAAATCTGAAGTCACCCTGAGGTCACAGCTCACACACCAGTCTGTACCAAGCGGGTCCTGTCTGATGATCGATGACGTAGATAAGGTTTCAATCCTGAAACTTCTTTGATACTCCCAGACTCTCTGTAGTCGAGCTCTCACAGGTGTTCTTGCCAAAAACAGAACACAGCGCCACCAAGGGTAGGGAAGCGATCGCGTACAGCCTCCTTCACATTCCACGATCCTTCATGTTACTATAAGAATCAGGCATTCAACTAGCAACAAGCCAGCCTGTTAGTCAAATAAAATGACTGCTGTGATCAGTTTGTGGAGGAATTAAGTTACCGGTCTTTAACATTTTTTGTTCGTGAAAGCACACGTGTAATCAGACTGGCTACCCAGGCGTGACATCATTCCTGTGACTGGCGTCCAAAGCCTTGATGCTTGCGAACAATGAAGGCAGAAACGATGAATAGGCTTACGCTTGGAGCAGGGAGAAAGGTCAAAAAACAAAAAGCTGAATTCAGTTGTACTGTGCATAAATGTGCACTGACCAGTGAAAATAATGTCAGTTTGCATTCCTTTCCAAAGGATCGGACAGAACGAAATGCTTGGATCAAATTTGTAACTACGTGTCGCCGGATTTTTTTTACTCCAGAAGCGAACTCCTGATTGAAAACATTTCACCCCGGATTGTTACTCGTCGAGTTATACATTGGAGGCGCACTTTGGGTTCGATGTAAGTCGCAAACATGTGAAAATGTTGTCATGCATCCCTCAGGGGTGTTACAAAGCCTCCCTTTGCTCCAAATCCTGCCACTCAGTCGTGGTAATGATCTGATTAAGTCCAAGAATACAGACATAAATTATTTCAGATAGAGCGCCATTATTTCCTTCAATAGTTAATGCATCAGCATTCCTTCTGTTTGAAGTAATTTACATCTGTATTCTTGGATTTAACCCGAGTAGCCAGTTTTGCAACATCAGGCGAATGTGCCACTATTTCCCCTTATATACGCAATTTCTTTTGAAGCCCGTGACAGTTCAGTAAGTCTACGTACACCAGTACCACAACCACAAAGCCATCGTTCAAGACAGTGAGGAACAGACCTAAACAAACTACCTTTTTAAAAAAAATCATGTGTGCAAGGGGTACTGAAATCCGGCAAGGGGTACTGAACTCCGGCAAGGGGTACTGAAATCCGGCAAGGGGTACTGAAATCCGGCAAGAGATACTGAAATCCGGCAAGGGGTACTGAAATCCGGTAAGCTGCGGGATCGATAGCCAAAAGGTAGGCGGAAAATTTCACTTAAAAGTCAACCAAAACAATGCCATTTTCGTTTTAAACTTGGTCGTGGCAGAGGTATTATCTTCTGAGTCTGCAATGCCGTCTCTTATAATCCTTTAGGCAGAATTAGTTTCGAGGGCAGAGGGTTGAACTTAAGCTGAGTTAGATTAGAAGACAGAACCCTTTGGAACCACACGCTTCAGCAAGCTCCTCGGAATTTCCTGGACGGAACACAAAACAACGGTCTATGTCCCCAACAATGTTGACAGACTGCCTGATCCTTGGGAGTCTCTCCTCGCCACAATCACGAATAGGGATGGTTCGGCAGCACAACACGTCATAATACATTGGCTAAGAGCATCTCGCAAGGCTCACTGGGAGAAAGAAGGAGGAGAGGAAGGTAAAGGAAAAGAAAGTTGACATCATAAAGAAATGGACACACTTGGCGTCCCAGCTCTGGCACCGACAGCAGAAAACAGCCCAGGATGGCAGAGATTGCCCGAGCCTGCATCCCGATTGTTGCCCCTGTGACTTTCTATAGGTCACGGGACTGAGATGAGATGAGATGACGAAACACGTACTAGCAGACCCAAAACGTGACATTCCATTTGATGCTAATAAAAAATGAAGGCGCAGATAAAGGTTTTTCATTAAATATATCATTAATAGTTTTATTTTCTGATAATTTTATGGCAGGAAAACACTACTGTATCATAGACTTCCTAGTATTTGTGTTGCTGGAGTTCCCAAAGCACGCCAGCATGCCTGCGCTTCTAACTCCTCTTTCTTCCTCTGCGTGCACGCGATCCAGTCAGGCTACAGTCCAGCTGTTATTGGCCTCAATTATGATGCAATCGATAATAGCTTCTCTGAAAGCGATCAGGCCCTGCCAGGATGCCTTGTGTGTGGACACAACTTGCTAATATCCTAACAGAACGAAGCTGCATACACATGAATGAACAAGGGGAGGGAATCAAAGCTGCCAAAAACTGCAGTCTGCCAGAATTCCCTTGCGGCTTGTCTCAGCGTCACTCACAAGCCGTATGGTCTGCCCCTTGCACAAGTCCATTACACTGCAGACGTGGGTTTTTTTTTCATGTGAGTTCATTTAATCTAACCCTACTCTATGTCAGAATAACAGCCATTTCTGAATGCGATTCATTAATTCATGATCGAAGTATTATTCCAGCGTTGAATTTCATATAGAGCATTTATAAAAGTACTGGTAGCTTTGCAAATTTCATTTAGGGTTAAATATAATTTGTAATAATAAATTTAATGTAGCACAGAAGGATTTGTGTGACAGAGCCTCTAGAGTCATGTTTTCACGAGTAACAAATGTAAAAAGACCCCAAAACCTCCATCTCCCAGAAATAGACCTTTTTAACCTAACCATAGTTCTGATATTCATATATGGCTGTGAGATCTGAGCTTCTGAAATAATTGAACTAAGTGTGAAATTACAACTGAAGTTTCACAGCTCATTAAAGTTTTTTATGAAAAAAATCTACCCCACAAATATGGTCTTGGGCGAACTTGATCAATTCCCTATCAGCATCCATGCCAAAACCAGAATGTTGTGCTTTGGGTTCCCTACAAGCTGGCTAAAAGTATGTACAGGATTACTGTTAACCTTTATGAAAAAAGTCAACTTCCAATCAAATTTTATTCATTTGGTCAAAGCAACACTTCAGAGTACTGGACTAAACGGAACTTAAATCAACCAGAAAAATCTTACCCATAATCTAGAATGGTTTAAAGCAAATGTTGAGAGGTGTCTACAAGAGCAATTTATCCAAAACTCATTTGAAGAAATAGATAAAAAAAAGGACATATAAAAACTATAAAATGTTTAAGACATCACTTAGGTTTAAGCCATACTTAAAGATACCTCCTCCTGGCCAGTACATGATATCACTTATCAAATTTTGATCTCTTAATAATAATCTCCCAGTTCTGCAATATAGAATTCAACATCCACCCAGGGAAGGAAGAATCTATAGCTGATGTTGTAACGTGATGGTAAGGATGAACCCCAAAACACCCAAAAGTCCACCAGTTCATGTCTACTAGTAATAAAAAAAATTACGGATAAGGATTACACAGTTTATTAAAATAATCCATAATCACTTTTAATAGGTATGCTAATATGTATTTATGTGTGATGTGTGTATATGTATGAGGGTTTATATATGCACGTGTATGATTGTGTGTTGATCGAGAGATTTTGTACTCCACTGTTGTCATGATATTCCATGACTGTATAGTTATTAATTCAAGTAAATATGTATATGTGTGTGCATATGTGAATATGTATGAGGGCTTATATGTGTACTTGTATACCATTGTGTGTGTGCGTGTATGTTGATCGTGTGATGTTATACAATGTACTGCACTGTTGTTGTGATGTTCCATGTTTGTATATTTATGATTTGAACTTTTTCTGAAATAATCCCCCCCCCCCAGGGCCAAAGAATAAAATCTGATATCTGAATCTGAAGGTGTTGGGTAGAGTAAGGGCAAGAGTGATTACTGTTAGGGAAAGACTGGGGAGTGGTTGTAAAATAAAAAAGAAATACCCACCCACCCCCCAAACCTTTTGCCATTATTTTTAGCACACAGAAAAAGTTTTTGATGCGTTCTTGACCTGCTGTACACCCGTGGCAAGCAATGTTTGTGAGTAGGCTTCAAAAAGGGTGTGGATTTGTTATATCCATGTCTGTCTGCGCTGCTTTCGTTTTAAAAAAATAGGGGGGGGGGCTTTAGTTTGAGAGGAAAGGGAAAGAATTAGTGAACATACCCTCTGATTTCCCTTTATAGATTTGACATATTCTGACTGAGGCCATGCCTAGATAGAGGGAGGTGGATGGGTGGGTGGATATTTAAATAGGATATGTGGATTGGCCACAGCAGCGATTCTAGTAAGGCAAGATTGCTTGGCTGACCTGGAGTGACCATAACTATACTGTCCAGTCCAGCCTAGTCAAATACCCAGGAATAAGCAGGACAACGCGGCCTATCCCAAGCATAATGCAGAACCAGTGTCTGCCTGTTTGTCTCTCTTTCTTTGTCAGGCCTTCTTTCCTTCCCTCCTTCCTTTCCTCTTTCTTTCCTTCCTTTTCGTCAGTCTTTCGTTGGTCATCACATAAATTAGTATTTATCCTAAACTCATATATGTCAGCTTCCTTATACTTTCTTCCTTGAAAGCCCAAGGGTTAGACAAAAAAAATTCACTATAAAATTTGTTTACTCCCTATCGCCGCTCACCATTACCCACGAGAAGAGCAAAATCGACTAAAGATATATAACTCCTACATTAAATGTCTAGGCCAAGCTGAGTTATGTACCCTTTCGCGTCCTGGGGAAGTCATTTACTGTTTGCATCTTATCTGCATGTCCTTGTTTCAGGACTAGAATACGTTACACAGAAATTAAGGATCAAACGAGATTTTTTCGTTGTCTTCATCGCCTAAAGAATACATATTTCTTTTTTTAATTTCTTGTGTTTTTCTTCTTTTTTTTATTATTTGCTGTTTTGGTTTTCTTTGTCAACGAACCTAGCTATTCAAGAATCAAAGCTGTGTCAAGTGCGCTGAATAAAATTAAATAAAAATACTATTCTTGTGAACTGTTGTGGACGGTGCATCCAGGATAGTATGTGCGGTCCGTCAAAACAAAGAACGTGGTGTCCGGTCGGCGAAATTGGTTTTCCTACTTGTACACTGAGGCGACTCCCAGATAATTAGTTCCCAAAAAATTGGTGCAAATTAACTGATCACATGATCCAACTTTGAATCAGAATAAAAGCATCCTGTTTGACCCGAAATCATAGGCTTCAACTTATACGTGCAAACAGAAGCCTAATACTAAAACCTAACTGTACCTCTAATCCCACCCTGAAAAAAATTCGAAAGTTACGATGGGGATCGAATTTCCAATCATTCAGTCGCGAAAAACCAGACTTTACCGGTACGCCATGGGTTGTTTGGGTTCACTTTAACTGTCGTGTGTACCTCCCTACGCTTTCCCTGATTGGCACACATCAGTTTGAGCCACTTACGAGGATGACCCCCAGGGTACATGTATAGGAAAAATGTCGCGTCGGGGCTGTAGAGTTTGAAGTTCCCACCAATCTGGGGCAGACATGGGCGATGTATCAAGTGCGCTGCGCGTTCGCATGCCGGTTGCTAACCACAACAAATAATTATATCAAGCCATTACCTCTACCGCGATCACTTCTTACAGTGAGGAGACCAACCCGTGTCTATAGTCAATAGTGTAGTGGTAAAGACACTGGCTTTCATAGTTAAAAAGTGGTGGGTTCGACTTTATAAGCTTACGACTTTTTTAGAGGGGGATGGGGGTAGGGTTAGAGCTTGGTATTAGTTCAGGCATAAATTCGCGAGCAAAAGATAAGCGGCATGAAATGTCTGCACATCCGTGCCCCATACTGACACGGGGCCAACCAGTCCTATTACTGTTCCCTAGTGCCAGACGTCTAGCAGGGCGGCTACTAGATTGCCAATTTTTAAAGTTTTAGGTATGACTTGCCCGGACTGCGAACCACCGACCTCCCGCCTCGGAAGCTATAATAACCCGGAGACCACCGCGGCGGTGTCAAAATAGATATAAGCCAGAGAAAGTCACAAGCACTCGCTGCCCTAGTTACCGGCGACATCTCCTTCCACAGGTCATTTATTCAATATTGTGTGTAGATTTATTCTTACTGAACTGTACACGCTGGGAACTTTTCCTACTTGGATTCTCCAAAGTGTGGGCTCTGCGGTGTGATTTCGCATATGGAAATCATTTATCTAACAGGAAATATTGAAGTGGAATTATATATTGATATTTCCGCAGTGTAGGCAGTTGGGGATGTAGCTCAGTGGTAGAGCGTTCGCTTCGCATGTGAAAGGCCCCGGGTTCGATCCCCGGCATCTCCAACCCCGTGGTATTTTTTCTTGGTTGCATCAATTTTTTTCGATTTACCTCTTTGGTCTTGAAAGTTTTTTTTTAATTTGGTGATGTTAGCGTTAAAGTTGTCATGTTAATTTGTGCACATGAGAGAGTTGTATGTCGGTGCTACAACCTTTTTTATAGACAGGAGAGTCCCATACCAGGATCGAGTCTGGGAGCAGACTTAAAGCAAGTTTTACAGATGTGAGAAACATGAGTAACGCAAGATTGTTGCATCAGAGAGCTGGTGCGCTACCTGTATCGTCACTTATAGAGCGTCTTGGTGCCTTGAAGTAGTAGTATTCTCGTTTCCCAGTGTTCTGTACTTTTCCTTTACCTGCAGTTTAAAAAAAACTTGCAATAGGGTTACTTCTACTAAAAGGTTTACCAATACCAACGTTTTAGGACAATGCACTCCAGACCTTCGCGGATAGCAAATCTTGCACTGTCGCCTGGCTCAATACTACATTTTGTGACCATATTTAAGTCAGGTCCTTGTTCATATTAATGGAATCCTTTTATGATGAATGAAACAATACACTGTACTTAATCTTTGACTAGAAGTCTCATGAGATGAAATTTACTAACATTAACAAAATGTAACTGCATAATGAAAGAATTGTGATAAAAGGGACACAAAAAAAAGTGGAGATGCCGGGGATCGAACCCGGGGCCTTTCACATGCAAAGCGAACGCTCTACCACTGAGCTACATCCCCATCTGGCAAACCTACCAGCTAGTAATTAATATAGACTTGAGCGATTTTTATTCATTGCGCGTCCTGTCTATTGTTTGATAACGGGGGGATTGCCGCTCTTCGCTTTTTATAATATAAGAATTTCTACAACATCCGTTGTATTCCTTAACTCACTTTTGCTTGATGGGAAGGGCTCATTTCGCGGCAAGGAGGGAGAGGAAGTTGAAAAGAAGGGAGGATTTCTCTAGACCGCGGGTGATGCTCGACAGCCGCATGTTTCACGCTTACTTTCTCGTGTTTCTAGAAGGGGCATGGGGTCTTTCGTACTAAGATGCGCGAAACACATGCTCGGCAAATCAGGAACTTCCGCTCCAGGCACTTCGCTATGGCCGAAGCACCACCGCTGCATTTTCAGCGTGTACCACATAATTCTTTTGGAGATGTTGAAGCGCACAGCGGAGGTTCTGGTCAACAGGAACGTGATTGTGGATACAAATATTTCTCCGAGAAATATATATTCCTGCATGATAAGTGGACGAATGTCTCGTTCATCCATAGATCTGTGTAGCAACACACAAACGTTGATGATAGTAAAGTTGTTTTGCATGAAAGTACACTGTTAAAATTGTTTTTGGCTATCAGGCTATCATACTAATGTATATGTAGCAATATAAAGACCAAGAAGTTATTACACGGTAAAATCGAGGCGGGTGAGTTTGGCAGGGATGAATTTTAAGGTGTGGCTCAACTGTGCGCACATGTACAACGTGATTGTATTTATGTGGGCGTATGCGGACTGGGGATGTGTGTGCTTCTGTTGGTGCACTTGCGAGGGGGGGGGGGTGGAATCTGTGCGCTATATTGTCCGTCACGTTCGAATGCGTGCGAGCGTTGCGAGCTATAGCTTGGTAGTTTGGTTTGGCGCATAACAATATAAATTATTATTATTTTGCTTATTCTATTGTGTCTCCTATACTGCTCAATCAACGTATAGCCACAGATTATGCAGTAGATGATAGTCGTTTCTACTGTCTCACCAAAATCCTTACGACGATGGTTGCCGTGCAACAGCTCAGTTTTTTTAAAACTTAAGGCAGGGCAAAAAATAGATGTCTATTTTTATTTTATTTTCTTCTTCATTATGGTGTTTTACTGCATAAATGTTGGCAATTAATAGAATTCGTTCTTTACACTGCAGACTGGTAGATGAGTGCCATTCAGCAGTTAGCAACTTAGATGAGGGAAAGGCAATAAACTAGCGGTCATATTTTTTGTTTTCCTAGAATTTGCTGAGAAATTCCACTGTTATTACTTGATAAATGATATCTAATCACAAGCGCTGGAATTAAATTTCAACATTACCTCATACGCAGCAATGACAGTTAACGGCTCGTGGTGATCACTCAAACTGTGATGTACGTGGTTCTTGTGCGTTTTTCACCAAACTTTTAGAAAAAGATAATTATATTATTAGTTCTGATTACTAGATGGATATGGAAATGGAAGAAAATATGATTAAAATGACTGCATCGGGATTGTGTACCACAGCAAACTCTCGAAGTCAGTGTTGACAGCGCTACTTATCTTTAAAAAAAAGGGGGGGATGCTTCGATCGTCTCTGCGAATTTTCAGGAGCCACAGCTTCTTTGAATTTTTGATTTGGGGGAAATTCATGGTAGGACAAAGCTGGGCACTTATAACGTATTACAGTACACTGAGGTACGCAACAGATTCGACGAGATTTCTTCGTGGTAAGGGCTGACATAGTGCAACCACGTCACATACAAAAGAGAGTCGGCTGGCAAGGCCGGAAGTTCGCTCACCTCCAAAAGTTCAAGGGTCACATGCATGCATAACTCTCCGAAAGACCCCAGCGGTTTTTACCATTTTATAAGGTGGCAATTTATTTGAAATCCCTCAAAAATCGCTGTTTTAAAATTCTTCTAGTTTACATCTCTGATTCTCTACACGATGCAACAGGCAATCCGACGTGCTTTATATGGCGGGTACTCGCAATGCAATTTAATGAAGACAAATGAAATATTAATAACCACCTCAATTCTAACAATGTTTTCGACCCATTTCAGTCTGCCTATCGATCAGCCCCAGGGTTGGGCAAGTTACTTTTTATTTGTAATCCATTACATTTTAGTTACATTTGGAAAAAATGTAATTTGTTACATTTTAGTTACATTTTCAGAAAAAGTAATTAGTTACATTTCCGTTACATTTTAAAAAGTAACTAGTTACTTTTAAAATTACTTTTGCAACTTGATCTTTTTTCAAACAGAAGTAAGTATTGCAGCACCTGACACACGGAAAACAAACACAAAGTCGTACAGTTGTACTACACATATTTAATCCACGTTTTATCATTCATAAGTATGTCCTGTTCGCACACATCTTTTTTAGAATTAAATTTGAACAAGACCTTGGCCTCAAAGTTGAAGATCGTAACCCTTGCCCTGTTCTTGGTTAGTATCAGACCAGCCTGGCTGAACAGTCTCTCCACAGCACCACTGCTGGGCAAGACGGTGTTACATCTAAGAAACACGGCTTTTACACTTGGATGCTTGTCCAGCTCGTGTAAAGTTTGTGCCAGACCTTCTTGAAGGAATACAGTTGCCTCTGTCATCTCTGTAGTGTCATCAAACACTAGGAAATCTTCGTCCCCACTGGTACACTTCGTAGGGGTGCCTGAGGTGGGGGTTGAACGTTTGA